>JACSYO010000305.1:12500-449792 GCA_016806645.1 Ophiodon elongatus | reverse complement strand
CATATATATATATATATATATATATATATATATATATATATATATATATACACACACACACACACATATATATATATATATATATATATATATATATATATATCAGAGATTATACTTGTGACACTTTCTTGTTGTAAACAGGCCGTCTTAATGTGCATCACAGTACCTGTACATCAGGTCAATGAGCATCTCTGGATCCTGCTGATGCTCTTTCATCTTAACAGTATCAGTAAGAATCATGTGCAGGTTGAACACCAGATCCTGGACCTGCAGTTTCACAAGTGCAACACAGCACACATTAGTTTATAAGTCTTCTCCACTCTTGCGGCTCCAGATGAGACTTCATACAGAGGCGGTTACATACCTGCTCTGGGAAGGGCGTGTCACGCAGCTCCAGGTCCTCTTCAGCATACGTCAGGATCGTCTTGAGCGAGCGACGAAGATGCTCCTCATTGAAGTTTTGCGACGTTCCCACCAGTGATGACAGGGACATTGTGACCTGCATCTTCACTCGAGCAAAGTTCTGGTCCAAGGATAAAATAAGGACAGATTGTGACTCACAATATTATTAAAGCGTCTATTTATGGCACTAAATTCATCTGCGGCGGGTGCACAGAACAATATCCGTGAGAGGAAAAACATACTACTAGCGAAAGCTGATTCACACACCTGCATTCTATACATACATTTTATATAGCCTAAACATGTATACATTTAATTAAATAGTCTTTCAAAAACAAGCACCCCAGATAACAAAAACATTTAAAACATTTCATGATCTATTCCATCCCCATCTCCAAATTGTCAAAGGTAAACTTAACAAGTGAGCGAGCACTGAGCAGTTGCAGCGCATCGGGAGGGTCGAGCTCGCTGGACCACATTTGTGCACAAGGAGCATAAATGCAATAAACGTGCACGTGCCTGCTTTTTATGTGAGACTAAATGCCATATCTATTCCTAAAACATCCTGTAATTGTCCTGTAGATACATTTTGTTTCACTGGCATGGCCCTGGTTATAACAAGAACATTAAAATACAAATCTACAATGCCAAGACAGAATCCAGCCTTACATTTCCTATCTCAAAGTTCTGCCTCATGAGCAGGTAAAGGGAGGCGGAGGCGTGACTTCTGACCGAGCCGACACTACTGCTGCAGTGACGCAGGAGACGCAGGCACAGGTCCGCACAAAGCTCCGTGTCCTCTTCAAACAGCATCTCTGGGAACTACAGACATAAACACACACTCACTTTGCATACTCCTGACACAAATATTTGAAGTATGATTTACTATTTGTTTCTTTCAAATTCAAGTTCTTTGTACACAGGTGAAACACATGCGTCAATATTAAAGGAATACTTCTACCACAAAATGACCAGTTGTATATCAATTACGGAACCTATGTTATCTTGAATTCTTGCTCATCTTCCCAAAAGTCTTCCTATTTAAAACATTTCCAAAGTCTCATGCTTTTACCTTCAGACGTGCTACTCGTCTGAAGTGTTTTAAATCGTACGGTTTTATCAAAGATGTGTTTGGGATGTAGTGGGCATAAGACTGGATAAATGATACTTGGTTGGAGAGATAGTAAACAATGTTTTGATTTAGTTTTGCTGTTAAACAATTCATCGAGGATTTACTTTTTAGATTCTCCGTTCACCATGGAGGCATGCGAGAAAAACAAAGTTTTATCCAAGAATTCAAGGTAAATATAAGATAAATATATAAATGGTCATTTTGTGGGTGAAATATTCCTTTTAGTAATGTTTCCCCTAAAAAGCGTTACAATGAATAAGAAGGTGCGAGACAGCGAATACAACTCAGGAGAAAAATAACATTGAGTGACTATGACACTATTATAATAGAAACGTTTCACTTGTGTACCTTGAAGACCAGAGCTCTTTGTGTAGTGAAGCAGTGCTGCAGGAAGAGGGCGCTCTGGTTGCCTGCCATGCTGTGGAGGAGAACTCTCAACACTCCACCCAGAACACTTTCCTTTAGCTCTGATGCCACCACAGTCTGACAGAGACACACAACAAATTACAGCAAGGTGAGTCTACATAAGATGGAAAGCACTGTGTGTGATGATGATGATGGTGGTGATGACGACTGCTTTACCTTGACTACAATCTCTAGTGTATCCAGTACGACCAGAGAGGCCTCAGTGGCTAAGTTTCCATCCACCACAGACTCCTGCTCCACCTCAGCTTTAGTCCTGTAAGAGTTATTATTTCACAAACATCAGTATCACATTTAAGCACTATTTAGATGAAGAGACGGCCTATTATACCATGTTCATAATTTAGAGATTCTAATCTAGAAATCTATCAGTAATTTCATTAATGTAAACATACTTGTCGACTCTGTCCGTATTTTGTCTCCAGTGAGTGACATTCTTCCTCCACCTGACATTCTCCTGGCTGCCGTAAGGACTCCTTTCTGGTTGAGTAAACAAAATAAAAATTTCCATGAACAAACTTATAAACACCTCACACACATTACTGGCTGCTCTCATGCTACCTACCTCTGCAGCGGCGGACCATCTCCTGACGAGCCCCAATGGTGCCCAGTATGGCCTCCTCCAGTCGGGCCTTCATGTCCTGAGACTTTTTAAACGTCAGGCTGTTGATCCTCTCCAGAGCCTTCTTCCCCTACAACAACCACCAAACATCACAGGGACAAAAACAACAAAAAAAGACATCAGGGAAAGACAAGTTTCAAAAAACTAATTTAAATTTGATTAAAAACCTTAAGTAGAAATGAGAGGGAGCTACCTGTATATGTTAGACTAAACAAATGTACAACATGTACAACAAATAAAACTACAGAGGGTGAGATGGGCATTTGTGAGAAAGCTAAACACAAAAATTGTGACAGATTAAAGTAGAAGTACACAGGTATGTAGGCTGTGTACATTTGGGTATGCAGGTGAATATAGATGTGTTACACCTGTATATGTGGAAAGGTACACATGGATATATATACTCCTCAAAGTGAAGATGAAGGACTAAAGGTTTTCCTGAGGAATGTGTTACAGCCCACAAGTATTATGATGTTTAAATGCTGATGGGGTGCATATGCATATATACAACTGGAAAAGGGTTTGATGTAAAAATATCAAAAAGCTTTTATACATTCTGCAACATTGCCTTTTAAAAATAAAATAAAAAAATAAAATAAAAATAAAACTACATCACACTGCAGTACTGATAACTCAAGATAGGTAACCTTCTTGAAACAACTACTGACTTTTGTGTAACTCTGGCATGTTCAAATTAGACATCTGTACTTTGGTTTTGACTCCAATGGGTGACTCTCATAGTCGGGACAGGGCCTGGTTTATTGTACCTTGTATTCAAAGCAGGAGACACAGAGATGCAGCAGATCCAGCAGGCGGTTGATTTGAAGGACAGATAAATCGGACACCCAGCGCTCCAGGAGAGCAGCATCTGCATTCTTCAGAACCCACAGGAAACTCACCAGCAGAGTCCTGCTGCACTCGGCAGACAGAGAGCTGGACTGGCGCCCGGCCTGGTGGAGACAAACACACAAATCTAGTGCCAGTCTTTTAATCTGATGCGTACAAAATGGCTGTTTACAGATAGACATAAAGGAGAAGGACAGAGAGACACCTACAGGCTAAGAGGAGCAGTTGTACTTCAGAAAAGAACAGCAACAAGGGAGGAATGCAAATCATTTTTGAGTGAGTGTCTGTGTTGCACTACAGAAAGGCCAGAGAGTGAACGCCTCCCACACAGAGGCTGATCTGTGAACTGTCAGTCTGTAGGGCCCGGGGGAACAGCCTGACCCCTGCCGCTATCACTCACCCCTGTGGGCAGCGCAAACGGGTTGGCTTTGACATGCGGCAAAGGGGAGCCGGCAATCGCCATGGCAACAGACTGACTGATAGTGTTGCCACTGTCTGGGTCAGTATCGTCGACGTGGGCTGAGGCATGGCGGCACCGAGCAGGCGAGGAGTCTAGAAAGAAATAAGAAAAGAGCTCTCAGGTCTAATAATACTGGAAATAAAACCATTGTGTAAATGAAATAAATGTGCGGAGGAGGCGGATAGCCATAAAAAAATAGCAGTGGGTTGCATATATGTTGTGCTGACCAGAGAAGTCGTGGAGCTGATGGAACGTATCCATGACGATGGGGATGAGTGGTAGGTAGAGCTGAGCGATGTGGGCTCTGACCTGAGGGTCAGTGTAACGAGGGTCTGCATCATGGCTGCACAGCAGGGAGTGAACAGCACTAATGGCCTTTTTATGAAGGAAGAAAACCCTGTGGGTAAAAAATAAAAAGTTATCAGCACATTCTGTGTGTTTCTCACCGCGCACGTGTACTTAATGGTGCTATACTGTATTTCATTTTAAAGTTCAAACTCTGATGACCCCAAGGGGGAACTGAACAACACTCCTGATTCTTATATGTGCAACAAGTAAGAGCCTACCCTTCTCCATCAGGATCAAGGATGAGAGAGAGCTCAGTAAGCAGCAGGCCAGACAGGAAGTGCTGCTGGCGGAAAGGGACGGAGAGCTCAAACATGGTGGCCACACCCTGGTCTTGCACCATACTGGAAAACGCTGAACTCTGTTCATATAAAAAAACGATAGAAGGGAGAAGATGAGATAGAATAATATAAAGCATGAGCAGTTTAAAATCTGTTGCATTGTTCCTCCAGTACCTGTGAGGTGGTGGAGGAGGTGGAGGGGGAGGGGGAGGCCGGAGGGCTGAGAGTGGAGCACGGCAGGTTGAGGACGACGTAGTGCTCGTGGCTGCAGACGATACGAGTGAAGTCCACCCTCAGGGCATTCAGAGAGCTGGGGTTCTGCGCTGTGTGAAGCTTGTTGGCAATCTGTTTAAAAGTAAAAGCTGTTTTAAAATGTGCGTGGGAGCATTGGGATTGAAAGTGTTTGGTATAAAAGGCAAACGGGAGGGAAGTAATAGACACCTGTTTGTAGTAGGAGCGGATGAGGTTGAACACAAAGCCCCGGTCCATGAGAGACAGCAGGTCATTCAGGAAGAAGGCCAGACTGCTATTCAGCCTCTCCACAAGCTCCACATCCTGAGAGAAAGGGGGGATGGGAATGAGCAAGAGTACATACGAGTACATGAAAGGGAAGATATGATATCAGAAGATAAACAGATATATTGGATTCTTTAAATTAAAAGATACCAATAACGGATGGAGCATTATAATTATAATGCAATCCAAATTTCTTTTGGACAAAAACTTTAAAAACAGCCTCTGGCCATTTTTATTACTCAATACTTAGTTCGTTGAAAACAAATGGACTTTCAGCCGTTCATTTCCTTAATTGCTTGTAGTGTGGATTGTGGGCTCTTTACCTTGTGGTATCGATTGGCGATGTCTGCACTGATGGCACAAACAAGTGCAGCGATGTCGTCCACAAAGCGGTCTGGGAAACGCTGGCGCCTGGCAACATCCAATTTCGAGGTCAGGAATAAGTAATGGGTCATACTCTTTGTCTAGAGGACAGAGTAAATAAGAAATTCACTTGATGAAAATTCTACCTATCCTGCTTTAATAATGGTTCCTTTGGTATGTGTATTTTGAGGCTTGTTTTTCTCTTCAAGGGATAGTTCGGATGTTTTGAGGTGGGTTTCTATGAGGTACTTAGTGTATTAGCTACATTAGATAGCGGCCGGCACGCCCCCTATTTGGAGAAACAGACAGGAGTACCAGCATGGGAGCAAAGTAATGTATTGATGTGGATGAGCGTAGCAGCAAAATGGACCTAAAAAAAAATCAATACCAGTTTAAGTGTAATATTTTCATTTACCTTGACGTCAGACCCTTTCCACCGGACTTGCAGGTCTACCGCTGCCTTGATTGGTGACTTTGTTTGTGTTATTGTGTGACTTTGGTGGTTTGTTGGAATTCACCAAAGTTACACAGTAACACAAACTAACTAACCAATCGAAGCAGCGGTATACCAGCAACTCCAGTATTCTGTGAGGTAAAATTACAGTTTCTTTCCAAAGGATTCTAGTGGCTTTGAAGAGAATACAAAATGGCTTCAGTTCCCCATCAGAAAGGGCTGTCTAAAGGTAAAGCTAAGCAGTGAAAATGTTCTAAATATAGCGTACAATCAAAATGATATACATTTTTTAGGTGTCTAATATACATTTTGCTGCTGCCCTCGTCCACAGCAGTATATGGCTTTGCTCCCGTGCTGGAACCCCATTCTCCAAACTGGGGGGGGGGGGCGAGCCAACCGCCATCTACTGTAGCCAATACACTGACTCTGGATGAAGTACCTCACAGAACTCCACTTCAAAACGTCTGAACAATAACTGTAAGAAAGTGGTGTAACATGAACATAAATGTACACAGACATACTCACCATAATCTGGAAGAAAAACCAGGCCTGCTGCAGCGCCGCCTCCCTCACCGCGCTGGTGCTGACCACCCACTGCAATGCCAGCTCCTCATGGAGCAGCTACACGTGAACCAACACAGAGCTAATTTTAGCTTACATGAGCGCACCCTTTCAGAAACCAGATGAACTAGTAAGATTAAACTGGTGTGTGTTTGTTTGTTATTACAAGATGAAAGATATGAACTACTGTGATTTGTAAAAGATAACAGTGAAACTGTTTGATAGTTATTCAGTCCCTAATTCAGGTTAAAATAAATAAATAAAAAGCTTTATTAAACTGATTCATAGTGATAGTAAACATGTATTTGACTCATTCGTCAGTAAATCTGCCTTAGGTTGAGTCCTGAAATTTTCAGACAAACGAATATTAAATGTCAGTGTATCAACGAACAAAAATCCACACCAGTTCACAGAAAGACACGACTGTTAAAATGTCATGGTGATTAGTGTTCATGACACGGAAAGTTGATGAACGTTAAGAGATCAAAATGTGCTATGACGTTATTGTGGAGAACGACACTTTTACAGTTTGTTACAGGAGATGTCAGTTTTACCTTCTTGGTAATCTGCCTTGTGGGAACTGAAAACAAGGCCACGCTGTCCAGAAAGGCAGACATGCGATTGGAGCTGCGGTCGTTTGCCTGACATGGAGTGGCGGTGAGGTGAACACAGAGATGAGGACAAAGTGATGTGAAAAAGGATGAATGGAAATGGATGGTTGGCCAGAGAACTCTCTATGAACTCTGGTAAGAAATCTAATGAGCCCCCGGCAGCGATTATGTTTCTCAAACACAACAGCTGTGGTCTGTTAGTCGGCGGTGAGAGGATGAATCGTGAAAAGGACTGACAAAGTTGAAAAAGGTGTGACAGGTAGGACATGGCTAGCAGAGTGAGAGGCAGACGGAAACAGAGGAATCCTTTGAGAACTGAGGTAGGAAAAGACCCACGGGAGTTGATCAGAGATGGTTCAGGATGGAGGTGGTGAGGTAGTGAAGGTGAGGTGAGGAGGAGGGAGAGGAGGAGGAGGAGGAGGAGGAGGAGGGGTTTGGCACCTGCTTGAGCTCACAGCTGGAGTTGGGGTGTCGGCGTAGCACAGATCTGGAGCCCCCGGGGGCATAAGCAGAGTTTACCCAGGAGTGGGAGCGGTCAATACCCTGCCGTAAGCCACCAGAGACGCACACAAAAACACACGTACACAAACACACAGTGCGGCAAGAGGCAAGGGCACAGTGAGTAAAGGGAAGGCAATTACCACACAGGATTATTTGAGGGATAAAACTGGGAAGAAACAAAAGTAAGGGAAATGGAGTGTATAAAAGTGAAGCTTGGGAGAGAACAAAGGAACTGAATGAAACACAAGGGATAGAGGCACAAAGCATAATTGCATCTTTGACAGCAGCATCATCGTTAACTGTTGGCCCAAAGTTATTGGTCAACCTGAGTTTATTGAATCTGCTGTAAAGGACCAAACACAACAAATAACAGAATAAAAAGAAAGTGGGAAGATGTCACATGGGGGTACCATAAAAAACAGACTTGATTCATCGACCAGGAATATAAATGGAGTATAACAAGAATCATTATTTCACATTGACCATTAATGCTAGACAAAATAAAATATGAGGCAATTTGCAAATTAAATTAATGTGCACATTAAACAACAAACTCCTATGAGGAAACAAGTCAGAGCCTATGCTTTATAGATTTCTCACTAAACAAGACAACGGCAAAGAAATGCATAATTTGAACAACTGTAAAACTGAATATTAAAAATGTAACTTGCTTTTGTGAATTTCAAAACGACTTTAAGGTATGGCTGTACCAAATGTCTTTTTCTTTTTTTTTTTTTTACATTTGAAGCTTCGATTGAGGTTTTTGAATGAAGCTTTGAATGTCTGTCATCATATTTTATCACCCTTAAAAAATATCAAAAATATCAAACAAAATCCTCAATTTGAATAAAATGATTCTTCTTGTTCATTTCTTGAAATTAACATAATTCGCCAGTGCATGCCTCCCTTTGAGTGTGGCGAGTGGTAGAGCAAACAACAAATATGGATTGAAGCATTTTTTTGTGACTTTCTATTTTCAATACATTTTTAACTTTACAACGCTCCTTGGAGAGGTTAAGCCCCGCCCTCGGTGAAACACGAGAGCAGACAATATTAATGATCGCAGTGTGCCGCTGCAGGATGAATAGAGGAGAAACACTGATAAGTGTAGCCTGATCTTTATCTGCAACAGGATGACAGGACATGCAAAAAAAATCTGCACAGCATCTGAATGCTGATCGAGAATTAGAATGTCATTGTCATGAATGACGCTTCGAAGCTTCAAACTATTTTGTACAGCTCTACTTTAAAGCTTTTCTAGAACTTCCACACACACTACTTACAGCAATAGTTGTATATCTTTAATGAGAGCAACACATTTTGAAAGACAGCTGCAGCTCACCTTGCCCCCTATGATCCTCTGCACCTCTTCATCAGGAGAAACTGGGGTGCTGGCCAAGTCCGGGTTGGAGTTGCTGATACTCTTGGAGCGGGACAGGTGGAGGCTGCTTGGCCGGACTGTAGTTCTCGATAACGTGGCGTATTGCATCGGCATGTCGTAGGACTGCGTGCCACCTTGTCATGGAGACGGACGAATAGAAATGTCACATGGTGAAACAATAGCAAGTAAACATCCATGTGCCCAATGGAATGAATGCCAGTGGTCCAGAGAAAGGCTCTCTTTCTGCTTCTCAGGCACAGACTGCACACTTCAGATTGGTGACTCACCTGTTGAGGGTATTGTAGGTTCGGCCGTTGGCACGCGGAAGCAGTAGTGGATGTAGGACGCCAGCAGGTTGTTGCGGCCGTGTTGGTCCTGGTTCCCTTCCAGGTTCTTGTGGATCTGGTTGACCAATAAAGCCATAGCTTCGAAGGCAGCCCGGCCCAGGTTCACTGTGGATTAATCAAGAGTGAGAGCAGCAAAAGGCAGAACTTAAAACTATGACTGGAAATCTTTTTTTAATTAAATATATTATTAAATATTGTTTAAAATTAGTATTTATAAATAAGTATGATTTTGCCATCTAGCATATCTTATGTCTTGTCTTGTGTGTCACTGAAGTTGAAAACATTAAAGATTGGGATCTACAGTAAGATGCAGCAAGTAAATGAAACAGTTTTATTGCTTAAATCATTATGAATATTATTATTAATTTCGAAACGGGCTTCCCCGCTCATTTCCCAGCAGCATGCAGCTAAATCAGGTGCCTCTTGAGGACAGAGGTTGGATTTTCAGCCTTTAATTGTGCAAACATACAAACGTGTGGGTGAAACGTTTGTCCGTTTCTACAATAATAGGCTGAAAATCAACCAGTGTGCTCCAGTCCCTTCTTTTCCCTTGGAAGTAATATTAATTATCATCCCGTTATCTCCTCAAATTATCAGAATTAGCATTTTATCCTTTGCTTCGAGAAGTGCACTTCCAATCCCAAATGGCTGTCCTTCAGAACTCACTCACCAATTTGGCCCGCAATGACCGGCGGGTAGACGATGAGCTGAATGAGCTTGTTGAGCAGCTGGTGCAGGAACCTGACGCAGGTATCCAGCAGAGCCCCTCTCACTGCAGCCATGCTGGCCTTCAGCTCCCCCTCCATGTTCGCCTCGGTAATGATGACGTCCTTCAGGCGGAAGGGGAAGGAGTACTCCTCCAGAACATACACTAGAGTGAAGAACTTATCCAGGTGGGGGTCCTAGAGTTAACAACAGAATAGAAATGAAGTATTGCTCGACCTGGGTGAATTTCAATTTCGTAACAACTTTTGCAATAAAAGTTTTGATACGGTTGAAAATCCACTAGATTTTCTGAATAGAAACTGTTATGTATATATTACATGCATACACTGCTGTACGAATAAAGTAAAAAAAAAAAAATCAATTAGTAACTTATTAACTAACTAACCAACCAACCAAATAAATAAACAAACAAACTAAAGTGAAATAAAATAAAATATATATTAATACTAAAACCGTAGCATAAAAATACATGAGACGTTGTCTACAATCTGACTAAATAATAAGGAAGAATAATAAAAAACATAAAATTCTAAAACACTACGCTATCAATAGAAAATATGTTCAGAACCTATCTCAGTAACACAAACCTAACTCCAATATGGCTTTTAAAGGTGGGAGGGAAAAGCACATGGAAAAGCAGAAGCTATAGTATAAAAATTGCATTTGTGTACCTGAGTATGAACCGAGGAGGCCGCCGTCACCTCAACATTGAACACCGCTTTGTGATTATCCACCCACTTCATGCCTGGGAGCTGAACCTGCCGCAGAGTGACATCCAACTCATTTAACACATCGCAAAGGAGTAGGTAATGGAAGGCAAACTGGTGTCAACACAATCCCTTTAAAAACACTCACGTCAGGAGTGAGTACAGAGTAGCTCGGTGGGGGCTTTTCCACCGAGACGGGCAAACTGAAGGAGCCGGTGCGTAGTCGGCCGTGCTGCATCAGAGGGATCCACTGCAGACAGAGAGAGAGACACGCGATCGCTCAGCAATGCCAAGACAACAGAAGGAGCTATAAGACCAGTCGTGTGTGGGTGGAAGTATTCAAGGTGGGCCAGCTAAAGGAGACTACTCACGGTGTAGCCCACGGGGGTCTCCAGAGGAGTGTTCTGTTTGGTCTGGCAGCTGATGTGGAAGAAGGTGAACAGCAGATGGTGGTTGTCTGTCAGATTGGCAGGAATCTTCATTTTCATCTCCTCATAGAACTCAGGAGACCTTTTGGAGTTAAGAGTTAAACACAATGTTTAAAAGGATGACACAATGTTGGACGGACTCCACTGGCAGGCAACAGGTGATTGAGCCTTACTTGTTGTGGTAGATGATGGGAGTGTACGCGTCTGGCATGAACTCAGAACAACTCGACTTCCCAAAGATGACCTGGTCAAACAGCAGAGTATTAATAGAGTTGTTCTGTGACAAACAGGAGGACGTCTGATTACATTACTTTGAATGTAATCAGAATGTAATTGTTATCGTCTCTTATCAGCTATGATGCAATATATCATTTATAAACTTCATTACACACAAACTAAGGATAGAATTACCAAAATTATAGCATTACTAATAATCATTAAACATGATTTATTATCATTTCATGATTTGGTAACACTCAAACTTTCAAGCAAGGGAACATAAGATAAAACATTTTTGAGTAGACGGAAGTCAGCAATCCTTATTGATTCATATTAAATCAAATTTTAACTTCCTATTTTATCTGCATAGTTAAAATCATTTTAAAGTAATAGACTTAGATTTTAGAGTCGAGTTAGACTTGAAGCTGACTGTAAAAGACTGCAGTGTATTTAACAGTGTTCTGAATAAATTAAGCATGTGGGCAAGCAAACAAGAATATCCTTCACCATTTGGTATTCAATTAAGGAAAATGGTTGCAGTTAAAACACGAGATCATTAAATGTAACTAGATTCTCTTTCCCTCTGTTCTCAAAGGAATACGCTCCTTTGAAGAAGTTCCGTCCTCCAAGAAGACGTCATATACTATTTCACTGCCTCAAGCTGTTTTCTGTGACTGGAGTTTCATTTCCCCCACGACGTCGCAGTCACTTATTATCCTCGTCTGTGACTCACCGGTAAAGCTTGACTGGGGTCCTCTCCTGCCATGAACTGAACCTTCACAGCAATGTTCCTCACTGAGCCCTGACGACTGCTGAAGTTCAGACTTTGTGGGTAAACGTAGAGCAAGTTTCTGAAAGGCGAAAGGATGCAAGGCAGAGAATGGGAGAGAGAAAAAGATGACAAAGACAGAATAAAAAAAAAGAAGTAATTAATGAGTCAAAGGAACATTGTGTGTTGGATAATTGTTCTTAAATGACAATCAGAATCATAACATTCTCGTTGAACTTTCACACTTTCAGCTTGTAATGTCCTGACAACCTAAAAAAAAAACATTTAATAGTCTTATTCTTAGAAAAGAAAGAGATAAAGAGTGTCATGTTTGCACATGGGAAAAGTGTGACACAGTATTTGGTTTGGCAAATGTCACCTCAACTCCCGGCCAAGGTAAACACTACCGAGGTAACATTTGTTCATATTTTAAAACAGCTTAGTTTCTCCGCATGTCCGTCAAGAGGCCATGACGGACCACAAAATCACATCTCTTTAAAATAACATTAAATAATACTCAGATGATACCGCTCATGCATTATATTACTGTATCTAACACAAGAGTGTTGTATGTATTGTTATGCATGTCATATGTGTTTGTGTCCTAAAAGACAAAAATAGTCCCTCAAGGGTTAAACTTCAAGGCAGGGTCACTGAGACCAAGGGCCTGGGATTGAACCACAGCTGAGCTAATGTTTTACCATGGTATTGCATGTACACATCCAATATAAGGCGCACAGACCATCTCCTAATTCATCATCCTGCTAACATCTGCGATTGACAAACACGGTTTTTTTTCTTCCACTCTCTCATTTTTGAGATTTGACATCAAACTGGTATGATGAAGACGATCTGGGGCCTGTGCCTGCTTTGTTTGGCCGGGGGTTTAAGAGCGGTCCATGCAGGTCCGGTCAGGAAGACCGGCAAGATGGAAGACAAGGCTCCACAGGAACAAGTCAACGTGCTGATGTATGGTGTCATACAGTTAAGCGAATCCTTTAACTATGTTTATGGAACCACTGAGGCCAAGATCGCCAAAATCAGCCAGACTTTGAGGAGCCATGAGGGGACTCTCCAAAAGCTGGGGAGGGAGACTAAGCAGGCTGCGGAAGTGGAGAAACAGATTAAAGAAGTGATAGAGTTGCTACAGGTAAGAAAACACAGACCTATGTAAACAACGGATTCCCTACAATGTTCAATGGTTGTGTTATTACGAGAGAGATATGCACTGAGAATTACAATCAAACTTACAGATCTGAGCAGGCACAACCTGCAGGACTAGAGAGGGATAGAGACAGTATGTCAAGTATGTAAAATCAGATTAAACTTCTGCTTCTCAGCTCTCAAGAGAAAAAACAGCTGAAGAGACATAACAAAGCAGCTCTTTGCTCCCTTGCAAAAGTGTTACGCAACACAACGACGCCTATATGTCCAAACCCCTATGTAACTATTCTTGCTTTGGCGTCTCACTCTTATAAACTATAATCATCATATGATTCTTTAATGTTTTTCCCTGATGTATATGGCTGCATGTTACTCTTTCATCTGAGATAAGAGAGCGCGTGTCATTAGAAAGCCGCGTGTCACACTGTGGGGCAGGCAGCTGCCAGCTGCACTGGGATCGTTGTTGGGGGAAGAGGATAATATGGACAGATGCTCTTTTGACAGGCCCAGATGGCCGAGCAACAGGCTCAGACCAAGATGACTAAAGACTGGCTGGGCCGCATGGAGCAGGAGGAGGTGGAGCTGAAAACCAAAGTGAAGAAGTTGGAGATGCATCTCAACACCAACTTGAGCATCAAAGAGCTGCAGGTAACAGAAAGCTGACGGTCCCTGTATAGTTACGACTTACAGATAGAAGAAACACGCTCACTGTCACACCAGCCTGCCAATATTATCTTTTGGCTCATGGAAAAGGACACAGTGCCGTTACACATTTGAACACCAGTCACTGATTTGTTGACACACAGTTACTTTAACTATATTCCTGTTTTTAGGAGCAAGTAAAGGAGCAATCCAACATCTTGAAAGATTTACACTATTGGATCGAGTTCCAAAAAGAGAATATTGAGACTCAGAATGAGAAGCTCTCCCAACTCCAGAAGCTGGTAAGACACTTATAAAGAAAACAAATATCATGTACGGTTTTGAACTTTTAATGTTTTTCATGTAATTCAATTTACCGTTTTATTTCTCTCTTCCAGAGTGAAGATATGACATAGTTTTACGATTCACCACTGAGGTCTCAGAGTCTACGCAGCTCTGAATGAGTCGAGTCCACCCAGATCTCAACTGTGTAATGTCACTGCACTCCCTTCCAACCCTGCAATGAATGCTATAGATCTACTACATGGCCAGAAAAGATCTGTTTAGTAGTCTTATGATTATGTCCTTGTTGTTGTGGCTCTCATCTATTTTTTATGTTTTTTTCATGTCTTTCTGTTGTCTTGACTTTGACATACTAAAGTAAACTTTGCTTTTCAAGAGAGCCATTTAAATAAAGCTGTTAAATTATTAAATATTATAAAGATGTATAATATGTAAATACATATAAAGAAAATATATATAAAAGGCTTGTTTTTTTTGTATTTATACATTTCATTATTTGCTTAAAACTGCAGACTAAAGTGAGGGCAGAACAGTCAAATCGATGTGCAAGCAAACACAGTAGGGGTCAACTTACGCAGTATGTACATACGTGTGTACGTGTGTGATATGGGATCACTCACCTGTAGGTGGTGTGCGGCGTGTATACGTAGCGAGCAGGGAACTCCAGCACGTCTTTGGTTGGGCGAACACGCACGTCAGGGTAAGGCTTCACATGAAGCAGCTCAGGTGACAAACAGTAATGAGGCGAGTCCGGAGCTGGAGAGATGTCAATCTTTAACTGGGCTGAGGGACAAAAAAATCACAAAGCATTAACCATTAACATTTCGACATGAATGCAGACAATTTCACATAAATGTCCAGACATTGTGAGCGTATGGTGTTCACCTGTGACGGGCCTCAGTCGTCGCAGAACAGAGGACGGTCTGCGCATATCTGCCAGGTACTTGTAGAGGTCCTCATCACTCAGTCGGTCCCCCTCCTTCATGGAAACAAACAGAAGAGCAGAGCTTGTTTTTGGTATGACAAAAGTCTCATTGTGATATAGCTGTTACTTCTAAAATACACTGCGCTTTACTAAAATAGTTATTTTCTCATTCAATTGTCAAGCGAATTTTAAGCGAACCTGAGAAATGTCGCAGAAAAAGAAATGTGCACTGGGCTTGATTCCATCAACTGGTTTGAAGGCAGATAAACTCTGTTACAATTTTATTTGGCCCGAAGTATGTGATAAAAGTTAGACATGGTTGTAATCCACCAGTAAACAGAGTGGAAGAAGTAGGGCAAGTGAACCAGCATCAAAACAAGTCGCCTTCGCTAACTAACCCACGTATGAGACGTCTTCAGGGATTTGTTTCACTTGGGTGAGTTTTAATTGTTCTTTCATGTCAGCTACTAACGGCTGTCCAGAGACAACCACAGGTATTTGTGTGTTATGGGAATATCCGTGACAACGCTGGCAGCAGCATAGCAGAGTTAAAAGTTCGCTGCCTCAGAATTTATTCAGCGAAGGCGCTTTCATAATCCATTTAGAGCAACAACTCTATTTTCACAAAGGCAAACCTCAAGCGAGCAGGAATACTTTTCAGCGCAATAAAGAAAGTTGGATTGAACTTTGCTGTTTCAATAGAGCTTTTCTTATTAGTCGGCCATACTTCAAAAATATGTTAATGGTAACACGACTTATGCTATCTATCTGTTTGGGTGCTCCTCTTTTTGCCTTTAGAGAGTGACAATACTCAGCTTGATCAGTAAAATGATTTGTCCACATTACATCACACATCTCAGTCAGGATAAGTGGAACAGCATGAACTACTACATGAGTCATAAGACAGAGTCTGACCTGTTTAAAGAAGTTGGTGACGGTCAATGTAGCTGGACGGAAAGTGGCAAAGTTACACATCTCATCCCCAACACTCATCCGCTCAAACCCCTTCTTCTTCCTATCATTCCAAGTTCCATGACCTTTTCGCTCTGGCAGGAAGAGAATTCATATCATATATTAGCGAGACATGTGCATGACTGTTACTTTTGCTATATTTTTTGTCACTGTAACGAGTTAAATGCATGTGTGACACTGTGTGAATTTGAAGAGGTGTCAGAAGTCAGCAGTACCAGAGTCAGAGTCGGGGTCCGACCGATCCAGACCTCCCACACTGCTGACGATGTTGAGAAGGTGAATGGCCGTCCAGGCAAACGGCATGCGAAAATGGCCAAGACGACTGCATGACTGCTCCGCCTGCAGACGCAGCTTCTCCAGCTTCTCCTTGTGCTGAGGCAGGGCGAAGAGCGGGCAAGATAAAAAAAAGAAATGCAAATATAAATAAGCTTAAAATATCTGCATTGGCCAACAGAGTGGACCTGTTTCAGACGATGGTAAATATTACAGCTACCCAGACAGAATTGAGCAATGCTCGTGACTCAACAGTAAAAAGGCTCCATGTGCACGCTGGTCGTTGGCCCTGAGCTTTGCAACAGTTTAAAACCCATTTTGGGCTCCATTACCTTGGAGGAATCGGACTCTTTCATGACCATGTAGGGTTCACAGCATTCTCCAATGTCTCCTTGTTGAAGGACTTTCTCAAGCTGAAATACATGTAAACTATTGTCAATACATAAAAGCACATCTTTTATTAAATACTGATAATTGGACTTCATTTTTTAAAATATGTTAAGTAGAGCTTAAAATGGCATATAAAATATAATAATTTATGAGCAAAAATAATTTTATTCCATTACATTTTTTTTACATTTTTAAAAGTGGGATCTCTCAGTACCTTAATGACCAAGAAGATATCAGCAGACGGGTATGTGATGGAGAAAATGGCAGAACGTGCCAATGTGGAAATGGCTATGTGAGGTGTGTGGGGTTTAAGCAGCCCTTTCATCTGATCCGAGTTCAGGTCAAAGTAGAAATTCTCAGAGATCTGTTGGAGGGAAGATTGAGATAAGCGGGAAACAGCAGAAGGAGGGGAAGGAAAGATGATAATGGAAATGCACCTCAAGGGATTTTAATTCAGTTTTAACTCGGTGATCTAAACCGCAAGACCACTTAGACCTTTTTGAGATGAAGGAAATTCAATTAGTTAAGCATGAGCTCAGCATTACGTAAGCGGTTTTTACGGAGTGGTCATTGGAAGAATACTAATTTGATCAAATAAAAAAAATGATCTGCTGGAACAAAAGAAATACCTTTTTCTTCTCCTTGACATCATACAAGGCAAGTGTTCCAAATATTGGCTCAATTTCTATTTCAAACCTGAAAAACATAAATGGTAAATATGGAGATCATCACGGGTATTTCTAATAATGAATCACAGCGTTAAGACATAAATGTCAGTTATTATATTCCAAATGTTACTCACTTCAGAGACAGACACTTGACCATGATTCTCTGGCCACAGTGTTCCTTGGGTACTTCAGGGACAGAGCATCTCTCGACTGCTTCATCCTGCCACACACACACATACACACACACACACACACACACAAAGCCATGTCAAATACACACAGCAGCATAACATTTACACAGATGTCATGACAACGTAGCGGCAGAGAGAGAGACGGTGTGTACGCAGTTATAAAGGAGGAGGGATGGAGCGAGAAAAGGAGAACATAGGAGAGAAAAGCAAACTGGTTTGCAGACATTCACTTTAAAAAAGGCAACATTCAATAATGTTACCCCGAGCTGAACAAATGGCAACTACATCTACCAACCGAGCGTTCTTTCAGTAGTGATCTCTGAGATTAAGTTACAATTTATCTGTGTTTTTATACACATTTCAGTTAGTAGTAGTTAGTTACTAGATGAAGGGTTAGACAATTACCTCACTCAATAAATATGTGGCCTGCGCTGTGTGATAGCATTACTGCTCATTTTCCCCTGAAGATTACTAAGCCTGATATTATACTTCATAAAATGTAATCATTTCTACAGAGCTACAAGAAACCTTGCATAATTTGGTAAAGCTTAGGGAACTGTATCATTTAATACAAACCAGTGATCAAGAGTCATGAAGGATACTTATTTATATGATGAAGTCACAGTTTTTTTTTTACTTTAAAGGACAGTTACTTATCTGTAGTCAGTGTGTTACTGTGTTCCTTTGGTGAATCAGAACTAACCCTTTACAACATCAGTCACACAGGAACAAAAACAAACTAATTGATCAAGGTAGCGGTAGGCGTGCTCTCACAGGTAAAATGACTGTTTTTGCCTAAGGAGTCTTGTGGCTTTGAAGCGAGCGTAGATAACAGGTTCAGTTCCCAGTTGGAAAGAGCCGTCTGATCGCAACGTAAAACGGTGAAAATATTTGAAATACAGCGTTTCTAAAATACATTTAGCTACTTCCCCCGTCCACAGCAGTACATTGCTTTGTTCCCGTGCTGGTACTCCCGCCTGTTCCTCCAAACTGAGGGCGTGCCGACCGCCATCTAATGTAGCTAATACACGGACTATGGATAAGTAGCTCATAAAACCCCATTTAAAAAGAAATCTCAAACTATCCCTTTAACAAAGCCTGTTCCCCAACAGGGGCAGCGACAGGATGGTTTACTACAAACCTCATCAGGGGGCGGGTACAGGCCCAGCAGGTCACTGTGGCGCCCATGCAGGCGTGCCTCAGTATTACGGCGGTCCATGTCCTCTGCAGCTGCACGTTCCAGCACAGATGGCAGGAGAGCGTCCGGGGAGGAATTCTTCAGGTCAAAGATACTGGAGGCCCAGCTGCCCCGAGGGGTCTCATCAAGGCTGACCGACCGCCGCTTTGCGTCATCCTGAAGCACAGAAGAGTGAGGCGGAGAATGAGATCATGTGTTTTTCCTTCCAGAGAAAGATGTCACCTTTAAGCGCTCACTGCAGATGTTATAGAAACACAAGGAGAATATGCTAGAGATCCCATTACCTTATTACCGATTTAATATGACTCATATAAAGACTGTGTAATGGATAGTGGGCAAAGTATATCCATTTATCCATTACTCATTCTCCATATGATCAACTTGCTGAGCAGAACACTACTCTCCTCATCATAATAAGAGACATGCTTCATTTGCTGGCTATTCTCCACATCTCTTTGTCAAGGTATTATATGATATTGATGATGATGAAGCCTCTAAGCTTTCACTCGTGGCAACACTGTTAGTACAGTAGATTAGTTTAATGAACCCTGAGTCCTTTGAACGTCAGCTACCTGGTCGTCCTGGCGCTCAGCAGCAGCAGCCTCATCCAGTTCAAAGGTCTGTTTGACCAGCCCTCGCTGCCTCTCCCTCTGTCGCTCAGAGTTGTGAGGGGAGTATGTGGTGCTGTAGCGCTGATATCTACAGAAAATCAGAAAAAAAGAAAGTTGGCCCAGTAATAATGTAACCGTCAATCACGTGAACAGTGAACAGGGAAAAGTGGTGCACGTTATTAAAAAGAGACGAAACATGTGCTGTAGGTTAATTCAGCTGGTACCACAACTGACACCACTTACTTTCTTTGAATGACGAGCCAGTCATCTGTGTAGACTGCCAAGGCATCTCTCACTCTGGGATCCAGGGAGCTACATAGAGAAACATGAATAATTGAGCAAAGCATGCTTTTAATATTTATGTTCGTTCAGCGGCGCAGAGAGAAAGGCTTTGTTCCTATCTGAAGTGATGTTTGTCCTCCATTACAGTCGTATTAATCCTCTGTGTGTGGTAGTGTAAAGACCACAGAGGGACGTGTGTTACAGTGTGAGGGTTGTGTTGGCCATTAGCAGTTGGACTCACTCTTCCTCCTCAGGCAGGGGGGGCTCCAGTGTAGTACACTCTTTGTCCAGCGGGAGGAGCTCCAGGTCATCCTGGGGGAACTCCACTAGCTGTCTGAGCGGGCCAGGCTCCACCCCCGGAGCGTGACTGCTCACATACTCCTCAAAGTCCACCGGCTCAACCACCTCAGTCAGGGGCAACTGTCAATCAACATGAGACTATTATGTACCAATAACTGTGACATGGCCATAGTGACACATCCTTATCTGATCAGGAGGATCAGAAGGACTTACAAGGTGCAGTGAAAGGATGCAGGATGCCATGAGGATGGACAGATAAAGAATATGAGACATTTATACATGATACAAAACACAGAAATTAGAACAATCAATGTCAAGTAATATAAAAAAGTGTCTGTCACCTCTCACTAAACTCACAGTGTCAAAAACTGTATTAAAAAGGACATATTATAAAAAACCTTCAGTGCTTGTGCACATACATCTGGAGTGCTAATCAACCCACAAACTGAAATAAGACGAGTTTTTTGTGAGTTGGTTAGATCAGAAAATATGTGATTCAACAAAACATTTAGATTTGGCTTATTAGAATACACCGACCCCCATCTGAATATCTCCACCCACGGCTTGAAAACTACCTTTGCAAAGTTACAACATATTTTTCTCACAAGTCAATCAAAGCAGACTTTTTCGGGAGGGGGGGGCTTAAGGAGAGTGAAGTGTGAGTACAGGTATATTGAAATAGAGTATGAGAAATATAATGTGTTTTTTTACATTGAAGCATGTAAACAAGTTCTAATAGAAACTTCAAATACACGTATAAACCTGAAAATTAACATAATATGTCCTCTTTAAGATGACTTCCTAAACAATGTACATGTACACAAGATGTTAAAGCATAAGTTTGATGTTGAATTGGGGGGTTGCTATATATATATATCATCATTAGCGATAACTGTCATATTTCAAAATGAGTTAATGATCATGTTGATAATACACATATTATAATATTGTGTAGATTATCCAGCCCCTCTTAAATTAGGCTTTTGTACAGTTATGGTTAAAGACTCTCTCCACCTCCCTACACTTGTATTTTAAGTGTAATTAGTTTTCCAAAAAGAGTCAAAATGCATAATAATCGAAGTTAAAGATGAATTTTACTTATAGCATTATCATTATTTTAGATAAGTGAATTATTTTGGACAGACAATCTTGGAAATCTGTTGAATGGTGCTCCAGTTTTCAGTTCTCAATTCTTCAAATCTCGATGCACTGTTATTTATGTTACAGTAGACAAATCTGCCACAGACATGACTGCTAGCAGTCACTTACAGAATGTAAAACCACTTAGTGTTTGAATAAATTATAGTTTAATACATTAATCTGAGTAATATTAGCCTATTTCCCTCATCTCTCTTATGGTGAATATCTAGACTGCACTTAGTTAACAGTCTCTATTCAACAACCTATGTGTGGTTTCTGTTTCACAGTGGAGTCGAGACAGTATTCTTTCATTTCTGCTGAACTACTTCAAAACTCCACGGTCATCATTGTGGGACAACAGGGACTTTCCAAAACACGGTGTCTTAGATAACTACCCCCTGACTCTATTTTGGATGAGCATCCAAGCAGAAACCTCGCCTGGCTGTCAAACAACACAGGTGAGCGAGATCAGGTATATCATGTTTCATAAACTCCTCCCTTCACACCTGCTGTCAACACTAATTAAACGTATACTCATCTGCACTTCTTGTATCTAAACTTCAACCTAATTCACAAAGTGGCACCCATCAACTTCTGGCCTTGCAAACTGGAGCTTTAAAAACATACTGGCTTGGAACTCTGGCAGGTTAAACACAAGGTGACTCACAGGCTGGTGTGCGCCTCCTCGTTTCTTGGTCAGCTGAGGAGAGCCGTAGTCTCTGGACACTTGTTTTCTGACCTCTGCAGCGACCGTCCTGAGCAAGAGAAGCATTTCAGAGGTTTGTCAGCTAGTTTACAGACAACAAAAGGCACAAGTTTACAGACATGAAAACTGAAAAAAAAGATGTGTGGTGTTCCTCAAGATGAATAAAATATGAAGAAACCGATTTGGGTGGATCCAGAAATCTCATGATCATGTCAATGTTTACATTGGCCCACTCAAGAATCCTAAAACTACTGGAAGAGAAAACTAGGCCTCTTCGTATTACAATACTGGAGAAATCTGCTTAAATGAAATTATTTTCAAATGTATGCTGCTCATTTAAATGATTCAGCTGTTGTGTGTAAACTGCAAAGCAGAAGTTTTCAGCTTCTGTTTGTAGCAGCGAGGCTGAAGACCAGCAGCTGTTCTGAATAGAGACTCAAGCGGGTCTCACAGAGAGAGGTGGCAAGCTGGCTCCAGGGAGCAGGCACAGCGCCAGCGCTCCGTCCATGGCCTTCATGGACTAACGGCAAATGGGAGGCTTAGAGAGAGACAAAGCAGGAAAAACAATCCCGTCACAGATACAGCAAGCAGCTGCTCCTCTAGAACCGCAAAATGTCTGTTTCTCTCATGTAAACAGCTGTGAAGGCGTCAACATTCCCCAAACCATGGTCCTCGTGGTTACACTGCTGGGGTTCATGCCTTGATGCCGTCAATAAACATGGACTGTGTGGCAGCAAAGAGGACCTATGACCTCTACTCCCATCCCTGATGACGACGACGTGGCATTTCTTTGCACGTTTACATTTTACTGAGCGCTACAGTCACAAAAGACGTGGAAACAGTTTCTGCAGGCTTCAATCTAAAACAGGAAAAAGGAACGCTATCGACTGCGAGGGCAATAACCAGAACACCCCTTCCCTCCCTTTCCTGCATCCGGCACCAAACAATGGTCTGGGTCCCACTAAGGAGAGGACGGACGGGACTTGGGGAATGCAGCGGGAGACCGTTCGATGAAGCTAATATCTCTAAAGGATATGTTATTGACGGGTATATAAACAAAGTGACGGGTTACTAATAGAGCAATACACAAATCAAAATAAAAAACAATCTGTGACGCAGCCCAGAGTTTATAGTAACCGCTGCACTGACATGATTTCAGCAAGGTTTTCACTGAGGTGAGACAATATTCACTTGCAGGTTAATGATAACAATCGGTGTTTTCTGGAGAAGCTTTCTGATCCTGAAAGGCTGAGCTGCTCCTTGATGACTTCAACTGAGAGACAGGGGGCTTCTTCTAAAATAAAGGTTTGGAGGATCCCATTAATACAAATTATATATCTATTACAGCACTTCGCTGCAAACTCTTCCACACCAGTGTTGTTAAGGCATGCTAGTCAAAGAGACACTTTTTCAGATGTGACATGTCTGTTATATTTCTCATGGAATCTGATCAATATTTATCTAGTATATCAAGACACACCAGATTAAAGCTTATACAGTGGTAAGCCACCTACGTTATATATTTGCATGAAGAAGGAAAACCAGTTTCCAACATGTGGAAACAGGTTGCTACAATAATACTGCGAGGCGTTCACACGACTGGAGAACAAAACGTCACAATTAATGCCACTTTGTAACGTTTTCTCACGTGTAAAGCGTTCCCCCCGGTGTTACGTTGCTCTGTGTGACTCTGCTCTGAATCTGGGTCAGTGGATTAGCACTCAGCTCGAGAAGTATACCCTTAAGTAGCTCAATCATTGTTGATGACAAAGCTCGTACGATGCTACGTTGATAACGTAAACCAGGCTGCTGAACTCTCCGAAGAGTCAGAGAGCAGTAACGATGACACACGCTGCTCCACTGAACAGTACTTTAACACCATGAAGGTGCAGGTGTGCTTACACTGGCCGGTTTAGGGTCAGTGATACCTTTCTAATCCTAGCATGCTGGCTACGTGAGCCGTGTGTCCAGCGGGTCACTCTCACGCACAACTGGAGAAACAATAACTTCTGTCGCGGTCTCACCGGTTGATTTTATGAGCGAACGCCCTCCTTTCGCTCGCTGTAGATGCCATGTCTCGTCCCCATGTAACGAAGCGGCTCAAAGTAAACCTGAAAGACCTCTCCTCCTTCTGCTGTGCGTCGGCTAAGTCCCCGTCCTGTGCGGGGATGCGGTCTGTCTCTCTCGGACTGCTTCCTTCTCCACGCCGGGACTGGGCACGGATCCCTCCTTGTTCCTCCTAGCGGATAGGAGCCGAACCGCGGCCGTTAGCGTCAAACCCGCCGTGACACATGCACTATATCCGGTGACCCTTCAAAATAAAATACAAAATAAAATACAAAATAAAACCCCAATTTGCTAGTTTTATAGCATATATCGATGGTGAAAGTGCAAAACTTCCTATCTGCAAAATGATCCAGGAAAGTGGGGGATAACCTCCTATCTGCACTTTGTATATATATATATTTTCTTTTATTTTTTTATTTTTTTATTTTTTTGTATTTTGTATTATGTATTGGGTATCCTTAACAAAGAGCATTCTGCAAGAAAACAACGAGTTCTTTTTTATATTCTCAAAAAAAGTGCATTTTTCAGATAGGAGGTTTTGCTCTTCGGCCATCGATATTTCAGAGCCTCTTTTAATAGAAATTTAGCAATTTAAAATGGGCGTATTCATGTAATTCAATGTTAGTGGTCAGTGGAAGGCTTTACTTTACTTCCGGTCTTATATTCTGCCCCACTATTTGAACAGCTTGTGCTAGTTGGTCTACATCAACCATCTGTCCGTGAAGTATACTCACCCGACCGGTTCACATCGACGTGTTAATGCCGCATATCCACCTCAGTTTAGGTTTCACTGGTTTCATTTCTGTATACAATTTAGGGAAGAAGGACAAAGAAGTTTCAAGCCCCACGTTGCTCTCTCATTGTCCTGCTTTAGAGGTTATTTCTTTACTTTGGCAACATGACGTTGACACTCATAAAACCAACTGGCATGACATTTCCTATTTGCGTAGTTCAGTATTTGATATTTCACATTTCTTTCCTTAGCTTCGGACGGTCATGAATGTAATCTCACTAGAAAACAAATGCACAATAGCGACATCTAGGGGTCTGCTCGCACTCCATGCTGTCTGTACGGAGAGCACACCAGCAGGTGGGGCTGTTTACCATGATTGGAGAAGAAAGAAAGCCTTGCCTCATCAGTGATTGTTTAAGATTCAGTCCTCAAATTTGACCTCTAGAAGGAGAAGAGAAATAGCTAAGCTTTGTTTACTGGCCTACTGCCTAAAATTAACTGTGATTGTGATGTGTAATCAGTGAGACGAATGATATGACATTCTTATACAGTTCTAAAACAAGTAGCCATAAAATGGATTCTGGATTCTTTATTGTAGGTAAAATAAACGTCAGAAACTGTATATTTGACAGGCCCTTTCTCTGTCTGCTTGCACAAATGAGGAATGACATCGTCAGTGAGTCTTCCCACTAATGTAGGACTTGTCAGTCTATTGTAATGACAGGTCTACGTCTACACATCCCTCCTCCCTGCCTGCAATCACTCCATACCCCCATTCCTACTATGAGGAATTCATATAGCAATACTCGCTGCAGCAGCCCTCCCCCCACTGCTCACTCCTTCTACCCCACACTCGTCCTATTCAGCACCCTGGAGAGCTGCTGCAGGTACTCAGGCCGTCCTCTGTGAGATGGCTGATGAATGGCATGAATTGTACAGGAGGGATGTGAAAAATGGAAAGAGGGGAGACGGAGGTAAAATTATCCTTGCGTGACAGAGGCTTGGCTGTAGCCGAGCAATGACAGACGTCTTGGGGTTATATGTTTATGCATGGAGCAGCAGTCAGAGCAGCATCAGAGTTCGCAGCAGGCATGAGTCTGGTCCATACACAGCTAATGAAAATAAATGAAGCTCACACTCTCCATCTTTCAGACCTGTTTCCATCACAATGACAAAACTCAGCTTTTTTTTCTCCAAGATTCAGCAAATTCTAATTTACTGTGCAATGGTGCAGTCCATGATTTGTTTATTAAAGAAATAAAATAGAATTCTTCTTCAGGCATTCATATATAAACCTCGGATATGTCCAACTAAATTAGCATGAAGACATATAATTCGAAAGATTCCCTGTGAACATTTTAGTGTGAATTCATTGAGCAGATATAATCTATGTTTGTGTGACATTGCAGTGTCCTTGAATGGTTGGTAAACCCATCGCCTATAAGTGGGCTGAACCCATGCTTGCTTTATCCTTCTGTCTGCACCTTCCCTGACTGCTTCCTTGCTTTTCTGTTCATCGAAGGCTTTCAATTCCTAGATCGGCACTATTGTTTGAGTGCCGCCCAGCCCCCACAGCAGCGAGTACCCCCCACCCCCCAACCCACCACCACCACCACCACCACCACCACCATCACTGCTGTGTTACCAAAGAACAAAAGGGAGAGTGTCAGACACCACCCACTAGATCTCTTTCACACAAGAGCCCCCACCTCAGTTCCAGATGGGGTTGCCTTTTTTCAGGGTTTCTCTCAACCCCAAGAGTCCTCCAAAATGGAGGCCCCCCCTCCCCCTGGAGCCCACTACTCAGCTGCTCGTCATCCACCTGCTCTGCCGCCACACGCCCGTGGCCAGGGCACGTCCCCCTTCTATCCCACCCCACCAGGGAGTCCTATTAAAATCATTAACCACTTTCTTACTGGGGTTTGCTTCCAGGACATTGCTCTGCCAGCAGTAAAAACTTGAACAACATTAATTAAAAACAAGGAAAGACCCACAATATCTTTGTGATAAAAAAGGAAAAAACAAAAGCAAACAATGGAAAATAATACACATGGAACACCTTTAAAAACGATAAATAGTGATGGTTTTTGCAACACTAAGTAAAAAAAAAAAAAAAAAAGATTGCACAAGTTGTTCTAGCTCTTCTTAGTTCAGCTGCTCTTCAAGCAGTATGGAGGAATTACACAAGACTGATTATTGCAATCAATAATGTTGATTCTAATCTGTGTCCTGTGGTGGTGGTGTCCTATACAACGGGCAGGCAGATGCTCATTTATTTGTTTCTCTCAAAGCATCAACATGTAGCATCTTCAGGAGAATTTCTGCTTCGACCTCCACCCCTGTCTTGACCTTTCCCCTCCGGGGACAGAGAGTGAGGTGTAGCAACAGGATACATCTGCTACAAGACAGGCAGCTGCTTCGTCTCCTCATGGTGATCCTACAGTCAGGGTTTGGGGACCGAGGAGGTGGGGCTAAAGATAATCATTGCTGAATCACTTAAAATCTGCATAATTTTTACAAAACATACAAATCTACACTTCTTGGTTTTAACCCTCTCTCTAGACGCAAAACACTATATTGAAATATTCAGACAGAAGAAAAATCTGTTGCGGTTCTTTGCTTATTAACTGACCAACTGTAAAGAATCAACTGAATGTATCTTGTACAGCAACACATAAGGCTTTGCCACCACTATGCACTGCCACACTTTCTCCTCTGCCTACATTACATGCACGGTTGCATACACTGTCACTCACTAACCAAGATTTATGGAAATATTTCCTTCCAGCTCCTCTCAGTGCAGTGCACAGAGCACACTGCTATTAATGTGCTCCATGTTGGAGTATATGCAGATATATGCATATTGTATGTTTATGAGTTCGTCACAGCGTTTTAGACTTTTTACAGGTCCTGTGCTGCAGGAAACGACTAAACCCCCATCCCCATTTCCACCACCCCCATCCCACCACCATCCTCCAGTCCCTAAGGGTTCAAGCACCCAAATCAATTGAAAGAAAGAGGAGTGCACTGCGGTCCTCCCCCTACATCTGTCAGGGAGGGAAAGCAGGAGGGGCCGCACTCACGGGCCGTACAGGGGAACAATATCACTCCATCTGTCACAAACCGTTTCATCTCTGATGGGATAAAATATAGTTCACAAATACATCTACCTCTATATCATCTATGTGTATTAGCTTACTGGTGCCCAAGCCTCTAGCAATTCCCAAAAGCATTCGTAGTGGCTTTTTGTCTCATATTACTTTCCTCCCACCAGCCAGCACTCTCCAACCACCTTGCAAATTATGCTTTTAAGCCAAACAGCATGTTAAAAGAAATTATTCCACTTTACACAGTGAACCAGTTAATGAAAATGGAACACTACCAAGTAACGAAATTTGCATGTAAAAAGTTCCAGAATGAATGTGCAGAGCAGCGAAGCTGAAAGCGTAATGAAAGAGACGGCACATATTGTATTTGGAGGAAATACTGAAAAAAAAAAAGAAGTAAGATGCAATCTGCTAATAACCAGAGAGCTCTTTCATATTTAAATGGTGCTGCTGCTGTGTTTGGAGGATGGGTGTGGCCCGCTGATTCTTCTTGCCTTCTGAGCTGTCGCGGCTTTGTGACGTCCACAATCCCATTTGCTCTATCAAATAATGCTATCGGACTGGCCACCGCTCAGTGCAGAGGACAAAATGACAACCCTCGACAATACCTATCAAAGTCGACAGCCCTCTACACTGATCTCCGACACAACAAGGTACTGTAGCCCAGTGATCCGGTGAGCTGGAAGAACAGCACAAAATGGCCTGGCTGTCTACTGGAGGGAGGAACAAAAAACTAAAACCCATATCCCCAAGAGCCATCATGCATCTCTCTCAGCAGCAGGTAGAGCTGCAATCTCAGTCATTCATATTTAATTCCACAAGAGTTTCCGGCCAGACTAATGTGCTATTGATTTCAAGTCTCCTGTTACCAAAACAGGGGAGGGCCATGATGGGGAGAGAGCTGGACTACAGGGAGTGAGAGCAAGAGATTGAAAGAGGAGAAGAGGATGAAGATGGAGGGGGGGGGGGGGAATAGAGTGCCATGGCTAAACCAGTGAGTTTCTCTCAGAAATATTCTCATATTCCATTTGGACAGCCAGCGTCATCCATCTTATAATATACTCTTTCTCCGTCAAGTAAATACAAAACAAATGCTACATGAAGGCACAAGGTGCACACTTCAGGTTGAGGCAGGAACTGTGTTTTATTTTATTTATTGTCGTGGCATTTAAACAGCTCATGAAGCTGAACACTGCTCAGCCTAACAGAAGCTGGCGTACTTGTATCTCTTCTATCCGTTGTCTGTCACTTGTGTGTTTTGTTCAGCAGGAAAAGGAGCGAGAAAAAAACAAAGAGAATGTCTAAGAGCTTCGTGTATTTAAAGTCGCTCCCTAGATACCAACGCAGACAGGACAAAATGAAAGATTAATAACCATGGCTTTATATTTAAAAAGGTTTTCAGTTAAACGTGGTCTCTGTGAAGGTTAGCCCTGCTTCACCCAACCTCAAAGCCACGTAAACATTCACACAGACACACACAGGTAATGTTATGATTACCACGTATTAATATATACCAGCACCTCGATTTTTTTCTTTAGTCAAATAATAAGAATGTTACGAACATTGCCCGAAGAGGTCAAACATATCACACACTGCACCGAATTCATACAAACAAAAGACTGATACCGGTTCACCGAGAATTAAACAGGCACATGGAAAGCAGAATATAATCCATAAATAAAAAGATGACAAGAGCGTCTACTTCAGAGACTTCCTCCCACCAGCCTGTCTACTCTAATAATAGCCCAGAGACAACACATCCAGACACACGGAGGGAGAGAAAGATATAAGAGAAGAGCGAGACGGAGAGAAAGTGCAAGAGTGAACCCATGAGGGAGACCACAAGAAAATTGCCAAATAATACATAAAGGGTTGAATTAGGCCAGTTGCCATTATCAACAAATGTCCTTTTAAAAAGAGGCTAATTTAATTTTGGATCCTTTCCTGAAAGCAATAACTGCTCTACTGCTGCTGCCACAAAACCCTGAATTGCCAAGAGCCAAGCCTAGTGGAGAGACCGCTGAATTAACCAGACCTGAGGCTGAATCATCCTCCCCATCCCCCAGACACACTGTCATAGTGTCACTCTCTCTCCCCCCTCTCTCCTTCACACACATACACAAGGCCACTACCTTACCGCAGGGCAATGGCAACAGGCATTCATTTTGACGTAATACTACACAAGAATAATAGAGATGAGAAACTGAAGAGGCTAGGCTAGGGAATTCAGACCTAAAGGGCTTTTTGTGATTTACAAAGTTAAGTATTTACTATCTAGAGTTCAAACACATAATGAATTTGTAATTCACATGCTGTACTACTGGCATATTCTTGCAGTTCTGATGTCGCTGATTAAATAAAACACTATTTTAAATGCTACATAACATATATGCAAGTCTCTGCTCCTTTTACTGTATTTGCTGCTTTGTGTGTTTCGTCTGTGGGCTGATGAACTTCAAAATCAGCAAACTAATTTTGTAAATGCTTTGAGTTAATCCCTCTGACACCAAGGAGCATTCCATGATATGCTAAGAGAAAAAGACCGCTGCAACAAGACGCCTAATGACCACTAGGGGAGGAACCCTTAACAATAAGAAAATAATCAGTAGAATAACAAAAAGGCTTTTAAGCAAAACCAATGCTTGATCCTTTGATTCAGTAATGTACAATAGGCGCTTCAAATGCCCTCTTACCCACAGGGAGGATTCAGCTGCCGTGCAACTAACCAGGGCTCTAATGAGGGGCCACAATTAAGCCTATTTATTCACATTAAGTGTGAACCGTAAGTGGGGCTGCAGTCAGTCGATGGACCTGGGTGCTTTTGTGTTAGAAGAGCCGCTTTTATTCAGCAAACAAAGACGGAAAAAACACAAGCACCTAATGACCAAATCTCTTCTCAGAGACGCTCATACACACCGGCAGAAAAACACACACACACACACACGCACGCACACACACACACACACACACACACACACACACACACACACACACACACACACACACACACACACACACACACACACACACACACACACATACTCTTCCTCCCTCTCTAACAAACTGACTCAAAGGCTCCAACGCATCCAGGCTGAGTTGAGTCACTGCTTGACAGAACGGTGGGGGCGGGGTTAAGACAGACTGACAGTGGGGCTCCATCTCTATCCTCTTATTAACGCTTAACGAGTGCTTTCCTCATGCAATATTCATCTCCGCTAATATCATCCAAGCTCTGAGCCGAGCCTGCTACTTATGTAAGGCAATTATGTAAAATATCAGACAGGGCCCATGTTCAGAATCTGACTGGAAGAGAGCTGCAGGACAATGACAGAGAGAAAGAGGGGGTATGCAAGAGTGACTGAAGGCAGGAGAAACAATAACAGGCATACAGTGCAAGGAAATGAGTTACTTGCATGTCCTGTGCTATGTCTTCATCTGAGTAAGACAACGTCCATCCTTCAAAGGCAAGTGGTCAGTGGCATTAATGCAAACAATTCCCTCCCTCGCACCACCACTCCTTAAAGCCAGAGACGTCTGAGGACTCTTCAAGGTCAGTTAGGGAGAGCAAAGCAGAGGAAGACTGTTGTTGCAGGAGGACTCACATCAGCACCACTTGTCCACTCATGAACAGAAAAAAAAAAAAAACAGGAGACATTAGTTCAATAAAACCACCCATCGCCATCTCACTTCCTCACATGACCAGAAACCCTAGACTCATACGCAAATAAACAAACATAAACTGATTTGCGCCCACTTGCACGCACACCCACCCCCCTCAGGTCAAGGCCCTATGGGGGTCTGCACAGAAATAGGTCATTTGTCACACATGATGTCCCGGGGCAGAGGATGCATTATAGATGAGCCCAAACAGCATGTCTCAGTGAGCACTCACCACACAGGAGGGAGCAGCAGGAGGTGGGCAGAGAGGGATGAGAACTCCTCAGGAAGGGGATTCATAGATGTCATAAAGTAAGACAAAAATCACTGCTGGCCACATTTCTGGTCATACAGCAAAGAGAAGAGACCATTCAAGCCGGCCTGGTGATAGCTACAACTGTACCTTTCTCAACTTTTCACTGAATAGATGGGAATTAATTCAGGGAGCATCTAATTTGTTATTCTCATGTCTGCACCTGACCCTATAGCTAGCTAGCCATCTGCCTTGCATACGAGAGGTCCAGAAATCATCCACTCATTAGTCGTATTATGGATTTAATGCTTTGTTTGTAGACACAATTCACACCCAATTATTGGACATTTTGCCTTTTCCCCCCATTGCTTCAATTCTGTGATTATCAGCGGAGAATGTGGACTCAGGAAGTCTGCCGATCTTCACTCAAAATCGCTTTTATTTGCAAAGACAAAGGCCTAAGGAGTGAAGTTGTTTGCTATGGTTTCAAACAGACCTAAATGGAGAATATGAGAGAAAGGAAGGGGCTGTGCTGAGGGAGAAGTGAGTGCAAAGTGTGGGGAATGAGAGAGACAAGTCTGCTGTCTTCTGCTGCACCCATCTGTTCTGAAAGTGCAGGTGGAGCCCTATTCACTCCGCTCTGCGTGTGTGTGTGAAGAGGGGGGCAGAAAGAAAGGAAGGGCAGTGAGAAAAAGGGAGTGGAGAGATGGAAGGGCAGGGATGGAGAAGGGAGGGGAGGGAAGAGGGGGGGGACTCTTGGTGATCTCTCCTGAAGGGGATAATGGGAGAGGAGCGCATTGCAATGGCTGCCATGTAGTACCCTCCCTGCACAATTAGCCAATCAGCAGCGCGCTCTGCCAGCCAGGAGGACGCATAAAAGAAGAACATTGCAGCAGAGGCACAGAAGGAGACTGCGAGAGGAGCAGGGAATTACACATAAAAACAGCAGAACCAGAACACCCTCCCCTGGACACACCCTGCTGAGGATCACTGCTTCTCTTTTTTTCTGAACCATCGCCCACGCCACTCGGAGAGAACGCTCTCCCTCATCATCATCCAGTAGAAAACCCCTTTCTCCTCATTTTCATCCTATAGAGGACACCTACAATCTCAGAGGGCTGAGATTCCCTGGCGAAGATTGTATTTTTTTCCTTTTTTTCTTTTTTTTTTCTTTTCATTTGGACTCCTGACAGAACACAAGGGCCATATAATTTAAAGGCTGAAGAGCACATAGAGACTCAGCCTCCAGCTTCAAGACCAGCGGAAAGAAGGACCTAGATTTCTTTCATTGTACGTCAAGAATGGTTACTGTACGTATGACTCCATTTCTCTTGTGTTTGTGAAGGGGATGCTGTAGCAGCATGCTTACATTGTATCCCTTTATGTTAGATCTCTTATAAGCATGGACACATATGATGTAGCCATACACCGATGTATTTATCACTGATATATACATAGTGGAGATAAATGCTATTTTAAAAGGAGCTCCATGACTTTGCCCACATGCCAGAGCACAGAGGATGTTTGGGATCGGTGTCCTATGTTTTTGTCCGATGTGCAATGCCGTATTATTATGATAAGATTAACGATCGATAGCGGTAATTAGCAATCTCATACTGAGTGATGCGCCATGCCGGCTGCGCTCCAGCCTGCAGTCATCATGCGCGCTGGATAAAGTCTTTCTCCTGCCATTTTAGATAGCACAGCCTTTACGTTGTTGTACCACAGCCACTTCGACTGCCTACGAGTCGAAGCTTTGATTATTTCTTAGTAAATGATGCAGGAGTCAAGATTTAGGAATTCCGCAGCATTACGATGACGGAGATGGAGAGAGGCGATGAGGCGCTGGTTCAGTGGGGGGAGGACTGGCTTTCTTTGCCTGGTGCAGCACAAGGATGCTGGAGACGGGTTTGTGAGACAAAACATGATGCCTCGGAGGCTGAGGGCCCATCCAGCAAGGCAAAGGAAAAAAAAGGGTCGAGTCACTCCGGGAGGGGGAGGAGGGAGATTACGCATCCATTGGTTTGCATTGAATCACACAAAGTCCAAATTCCTCAGGGTCCTCGTTGCGATGCAACCGAGTGAATGGGACTGGAAATCTCAGAGGCCGCGACAATATGAGGACGCGCACGGACATCTCCATTTTAAGCGCATTTCCTCCAAGTATCACGTCGCATATGTACAAGATGGCCATGCTTGCGTTGCGCGTGTCGGGTAGAAGGGGATGTGAGCGTGATAAATTAGCTTCGCTCTGAGCCGACGGCCGGATTGGGCGTGTCTCTGCTGGACTTAAGCACCAAACGAGGGCCTTGAAGCCTCAAAAGGCCTACTCTGCTTTACCCCTTGACACGGTTGATAGTAGATAGAGCAATTAAGACACATTTACATTTAATTATAGAAGCCAGGAAATAAATATGAAACTAAGGATCAGCGTGGATGCTGTTCAGTCAAACCTTAAAATCACATGCAGGTGTTAAACCCCACATTTATTAGAGTGACATAAAAATAATCCTAAACTATATTTATCAGTTTAGTTTTGTGGAATTATGAAATTATTAATTAGAATTGGAATTATATCGACACGTGGTAAAATGTCAGGCTGTGACGAATGGCAACACAAGATACATAATTGAACACATAGGAACAGGGTGTGAGAGAAGGAGTGAGGCCCATGAACAACTTCAACATATCATTGCATTGTATTTGAAATTTCCTTCGGAGAAAAGAAATGTGCAAAATGGAGGTGGACAGCACATTGTTTCATCGCCTGCGAGACTCAGACTGCCCACTTGACACATCTCCAATCCCAGTTTTATTTTCTCTTTGTTGTACATCACCTATTGTCCCTCGCAGGACGAAACAGAATCCCACCGACAGAGGACAGCTCCCCTCCACATGGTCCGCAGTCCTCCATGGCTGTACCGCAGTGCCAAGCAAATAAAAGCGTTGAGTCAGATAACCTATCCAAGGCACTTATACAATTCAAGGACAAGGGCAGCCGAGGCCATCACTGTAAACCAGTCCAAACTCTTGTTTGATCCCGAGGTAAAAAAAAAGAAAAATACAGTTAAATGTATATCGTTTAGGTTAGAGAACATTTTTTTCTCAGTCCAAAATAAAACCACCAAAAGGCTCCACGTTATATCTTTGCAGTTAAGACATGGCCAGTCTAAATTATATGAGACGTTAAATGTAATTATGTTATGTAAGCGGGGGTTTGCCTCCTGTTGCCAACTACTTCATGTAATTATCAGCAACAAATATATAACCTTTAGGGAAGGAAGAGGTGAATGTACCCTCCATCTCTGAGACTGAATCTCTTGGGCTCATGTATCACACAATTTCAATATTATGTACAGCTTTAATACTGTTAATATTGACTGACAAGTTTATGAGCGTTGTAGAAAAAACATGTTTTGCTCTGACAGTTTATGACGGTTTTATTGTCCTCGCCGAGTTAAAGCCAGTTTCCCCAGCTTTTTAAATACAACTATCATTAAAATACAACATTTCTAACGCTTTGAGGAAAAACGGTCCAAATCAGCAAATAAATATCTCGGATTGGTGATGTTTTATTTGACCTATCATGGCGTTTTTGACTTGTGGCTGGCAACTGTAACAGTCATTGTTCCCAGAGAGTCCTGCAGCCCCTGGCCACGACACAAAGCGCCACTGTTTACATTAATATTCATAGTGCTGCCATAGCCTCTGCGAGAGAAGAGGAGGAACGGGTGGCTCTTTTGTTTGCTCGTTTCAATACGTTTATTCAGCAAAAAGGCGCTCTGGTTCATGAATGCCTGCAGAGCTCAGAGTCTTGCCTCTTTTTTTTTTTAAAGGGGGTTAAATAACAGGAGAAATCGAGGGATTTTGCCATATTTAAATAGCCGCATATTTTATTTTTTTTCTTTCTCTTAATTACTCGAATTAAAACGTTTTCAAAGTGAACAAAATATAGAATAAAACGACTCGGTGCTGTTTGCCGGATTCACGGGCCTCTGTGGCCTCAAACGAGACCGTCCGAAAGCCACTCCCTTTTTCAGCACGCTGGATAGCGCCCCGCATGCTACAAGGACTTGCAGGACACATTTGTCTCCCTGAGCCTTTGACGTTGTCTGCTCCCATCTTATCAAAGCAGCGCGTACTCAGTGAGCTGAAATCTTTTAGAAATCGTTTATTTTTAGTCTGCGGAGCGGAGAATAGGACGGAGCCTCGGTGCATGGCTGACGGGGGTTGTGACTCCTGTCGTCCTGTTGTTTTACAGCTGCCACCATGATCCCTTAAGCTGCAGAGAGTGTGGCTAATGCCCTTTGTTTGGGATAATCCTGTAATCTGTGTTATTTAGAGGGCTCATTTACACTTCAGCCTAGCTTTCAGTTTTAATTCATGCATTCCAGAAAAAAAACCTTTATATGACGCTTTATAACATAGACCAGAGACAAGGTTAAATGTTAAAATGAGAAATCATTGTCATCATTGTTAGTTTGAAAGATCCAGGTGGTGAATTCTTCAATCATCATTTTGAATGATGATTAGTTGTGTTAGCACAAACTAAAGTACACATAATACACACATACAGCAAGTTCATTTAAATCTACACAAAAACAGAAATTCCCAAATCTTTTTTTGCAGGAACTGTATGCCAAAACCAAATACTGAAGGGGACCATGCCATTTTCTCTCTGGTTCCATCTCACATTCAAATTGTGACTGTCAGTGCACTGTAACATGTAATGTAGCATATCTCATTTTATGACTTAAACTGGGAGACGAGTATTCTTCTGTACATTATAGCCTCCAGTGCTGAGCTGCATTTGGAGCAGAAATGAATTGGGGAAAGCGGTTTATAAGCATCCGAAGACAAGAGAACACTGACTGCATTTAAATTTAGTCATGCAATGCTTTTGCGTTTTGTAATTTAATGGTGTACAGTGTAGGTGGTGGTACGTGTGCTTGGCAGTGGAGGCAGGGCTCTTGTTTGCGTGCAAGTCTGGGTTCATGTGTTTGGCAGAGGAGGCAGGGCTCTTGTTTGCGTGCAAGTCTGGGACCATGTGTGGGCGATGCTGATGCAGTACATTAAATATTAAGGGAGATCTCACAGAACCTCAAAATAGAAAAAAAGAGTGTGGGACACATAGTGCTACCCTAACAACTGGAATCTTTTAGGCATTATAAAAGAGGATTTTGAAAAAGATTATTTTCATGGTGGGTTTTCATCCTTATTAGATAAGAAGTATGTTGAGAAAGAAGGGGAAATGATGTTTGCACCCAGTACGTCATGCGGTACTCCTCGGGTGTACGTTTTTATTGTCTCCAGTAGTCGAAAAATGTCTGGAGCCTGGAGTAGATCTATACTGGGCGTGTTAGGATTATTCATGCTCTTGTAGGCTACAGCATCACAATGATTTATTGTCTCGTTGTCATAGTAATGGGGTTACTGCAAACCAAACTCCAAAACACACTATTTGATTTTTGTTGTTGGAATATGAAATATGACGGCATCCTCTCTGTTTTTGTATCTTTTCTATTTGTTTGAAAGCATGCTGTTCCGTATGAAAATCTTAGTCTTATAGTTGCTGCTTGCGTGTGCCCAGCCCTTACTCAGAGGGTCTGTGAATTATATAACTTCACACTGTTCACTGGGGATGTGTGTTCTGCCATGTTGAGGTTTATTTCAGTTGGCGAGTCAAATTTGCCCTAATATGTTTTTTTTTTCTCTTCAAAATGCTTTTTGTCATATTTGGGACACATTCAGTTGCTCATATTTCTAGTTAGTCAGATGCATCACAACACATAACAGCGTACAATAAATACAACATAACAGCTTGATTCCACCTTTTGTTGTCAACACGTGTTAATCGTATCATAATTCACAATGGCATGAAAAACATAGTCAGCAGGCATTTTAGCCAGTGCATAAAGATCTTGTGACAGATTGCTATCAATGTTCTACCGCCTTTGTGCGTAGATGTGCATCTGAAGTATTTTATTTTTAGGCTGTCTTAACTCTGTCACTGTGCTCCTTCTCCCCTTGTCTTCACCAATTTGACTTGCTGATATTCCCTGCTCCTGCAAAGCCATATAATATTAATACATGGAGGAGAAACATCTGACCTGTATATCTGCTCCTAATAAGCACAGACACAAATGCACACTGAAAGTAAGAAAGCCATTCAGCCATTAAAACAATGCCGTCTTTGAGGGGCCGTTACCTGGGCAACCTGAGACGAGGTGAGGCTCAAAGCAAGACGGCAGGTCACAGCGACGAGGAGAAAAGGCAGGTTAGACAGAACCACTCGCAGACGCTGGAGGAGAGCGACGACGCATGAAATGGCACATAGATGTGAAGAAATTAATTATTCTAGCAATGTGATGATAACACAGAAACACAGCCCATACAAACACAAAATGTTGGTGGATTTAAAAGAGATTGGATAGCTGAGGGGAAAAAATAAAGCTTGTAATTTTTTTTATGGTTTTACACAATCCAAAAAGCCACGGGGGCTCATTGCCAGGTAAATACTTCTGTTGTAAATAACGTTCATGTTTCAATGACACCTACAGTATTTTTTCCATCAAGTCAGGAAATTCACTGAATAGAATCTTGAAATGATTCTTCTTCATTTATTAAGTCCCTTTGTTGCTTTGGATTTATTGACAAACATAGCACCAACAGTTATGGATTTGCAACAACTCCAACCCACAATCTGACATAACAATTTACATTATGGCACAACAAGCACACTGTATATATATTAAAACTGTTTTTTCAAACACCATACCGTTATTAGTGAGAGGGATTAAAGACATTCAAATGCATCAAAATTCAATAATTCTGCAAATGCAGACATGGTAATGTTAAAGAGGCTCATTTTAGTTGCTTGAGTCAACAAGAGTAAGCTAACTTTAAACATGCATACGTATTTACTATAGAATGTGCAATTAATCAAATATTTCATTTAATGATGTTTGAACATGAAAATAACACAGATACAAATGAAAAAAGTCTGTCCTTATCGTCAATATGTGCACAATAAAACAAGATGTAACATTTTTATTTTCAGTACATACCCCTAAGATATTAGACATGTTTTCTAATTAAAACAGCTGAACAAATCAGTGCAGATTTTGCAGTGATTTTCCAAGTCGGCTTAGACTGTAATCAATGATCCAGAGAGCTACGTGGTGAGTTTGAGGGAAAGTGGAGCATGAAGTTTTGTTTCTGGCCACACAGATTATCCTTGAGGAGCCCCTGTGGATCAAATTAAGCAACACGCTGTACTCCAGAGCAACACAAACACCTCACTGTGCACTAACTCACACCCCTACTCCACTTACAAAAACAAGAGTCAGTTGACCACTCAGAAACCGGAACAAAGTCTGAAGGACAAACGCGTAGTTCTGACTTATCTTTCTACCAAACCATTAAATTCCCTTATTTCATGGAGCTCAAAATACATTTCACGTCGTCACTCTCCCTTGTTCGTCATCTCGAACCCTGCTGCCCCAAACTCCCCGAGCCTCTCGCCAGCCACACACCACCATCACTATTATCCATCCTTGTGTAATGATGTAATGAGGTTTGACCCTGGAAGAGAGCAGGGGGAGGGGAGGAGTAAGGAAAAAGGGACTGTGACATCTGCAGGACCAGAGGCAGGGAGCGAGTGAGGAGGAAGGATGGGGTGTAAAATGGGGGAGGGGAGGCAATAAATCAGACCTCGTATCCATTTTAGCAATGCTGATTCCTGACCTTTCCCTCTGACAGTGACAGAGGGGACAGCCTGCGTGTGTCGTTTATATTAGTGCATGTATTATATGTTAAATATTAACATATGCACATTTATACGGCCATATATCTGCTGGGTCCTATTGTGCGTCTTTGTGAACTATGAATCTAACTCCACCCTCTTCCTCAGCAGATAATCAGCACCATGGAAACCCAGGTGTCCAACGGTCCAAGCGGAACCAGTCTGCCTAATGGTCCAGTCATTAGCACCAATGGCTCCACAGACGACAGCAAAACCAACCTGATCGTCAACTATCTGCCTCAGAACATGACCCAGGAAGAGTTCAAAAGTTTGTTTGGTAGCATCGGAGAGATTGAATCCTGCAAGCTCGTCAGAGACAAGATAACAGGTACAACACTTTGTCCACCTTGGAAAAAGAAACCCTCATCTACGACTGGTTTTGAGAATCACTAACACTACTGTCTCGTTCTTTGTCTCCAGGTCAGAGTTTGGGATATGGCTTTGTAAACTATGTGGATCCAAATGATGCAGATAAGGCCATCAACACACTCAATGGTCTCAAACTGCAGACTAAAACAATCAAGGTGAACAGACCTCTCCGCTCTACAATATTCACTCTTCATGTTTTGGATTCTTGAAGATGTGCAAGACAAAAAGAAAGGAAGTGGAGATTTTGTCAAGGGGGGAGGGGGTTAAGAGAGGTGGCGACAGACGTGACAGAGGGAGGGGAGGAAAATGGCGAGGAGGAGGAGGCAGAAGGGAGTGGTGGCCAGAACAAAGGAAGAGAGAGAAAGGGTGAAAAGAGCAGGAGAAAGTGGAGGTCAGAAAGCAAGGGGCGGACAGCATGCAGAGGTTATTGTGATGGAAATGTAATTAGGAAGTCTGACTGCGGTGCGCTAGGGTCAGTCCTGGTTACCCCATCTGCCTGCAATCTGGGCTAATTAGGGGGCTTCTTTGTCCCAAAATCAGATGAGGGAAAGAGGGGGCATATTATTAGACACTACTTCCTTCCATCCCCCCGACCTGATCAAAGTAGATCAAAGATTGAGACAAACTGCAGGATTGAGAAATCAAATCTCTGAGAGAGCAGAGCAGGTGATCCTCCAACAGCTGCCAAAGAACACGGACATTCATTCTGACGAATGAAACAACAAGCTATCAGCAGGAAAAGAACTGGATTCAGTCCTTTTTTTAAATATGTGTGTATAATGTCATTCAATACTTCTTACTCTGGAACAACCAGGTCGTAAAAGTGTTGACTGTCTTGACAACTATTATATGATATTGTTGATCTTGTGTTATGCCATTCAATAATCATCTGATGTATCTATGCATGGATCGCTCTGTCTATAATGAACTTCTCAGATGTAGAAAAATAATTATTCTGCTCAATAGCCTAGTTTTATCTTTCTGATTTTGCAGGAGGCTTTAACAGACAGGGGTGAGGCAGCGAGGGAGGGGGCAGCAGTAGAAGAGTTGGGGGTAGCTCAGAGAGCAGAATGCCAATGACAGGATTAGAGGCCATATGGGCTTCAGGCACCATCTGTACTGTGGGAGCGACAGGGAGAGGGTTAATTATAGGGCAGCCTTTGCTCCCCGAACACAGCAACTCCCCCCTGACTCATCCAGAACACCCTAATCACTGCACAACACAACCCTCCTGCTCATACAGTCCGTCTGTGTACACAATAGACACTGGTGCTCAGTACTGATGGATGAAATCAGAACACCTGTATTCATCAGAAATATACAAGCCCTTGTAATTTGCATCAAAGCTTTCTTTGTGCCTGTGCAATGAGAAAAGTCAATTCTAAAGCCGCAAATACTTCCAAGAATCAGCAAATTATATTTATCACACCAATACATATGTGTGAACAGAGTGTTTAAAAGTTTGTCAAGCATCCTGCAAGTCTTGTGATGCACTTACATTGTTTGCTGTTTGCCAGTGGAGCTGTTCTCCCCCAGAGGGTAGAGACAAAGGAAGGAGGCAGGACACGGAGGGCAGCTCAGCCTATCTCAGACAACACTCACTCTGTCTCCTCATCACACACAAACACAGCACTGACAACAATGCACCGAACTGGATTATCTATCACACGTGTGTTCACATGCTCCCATAAACACGAAAGCGAGAACGAGTGCATGGTCCTTTTTTTCTTGTACAATCAATTACATAAGTTGTATGTAAATTGCTAACAGAAAACCATAAGGGATGTAAACACAGACGCACCCCGAAAAAACGTCCGTGCCCTAATTAAGTCACCAGTGGATTCAGAAAAACACACCAACTCAGGCTGATGTGTGATTCACTGCAAAACAAAGCTGACACTCGGGCTTGTTGGCTGATGACTGGTTTCACTTTGGGTAATGGTTACAATCTTCATAGTGTCTGTGATGGTCTCATTGTGGCGGCGAGTGTGAGCTTAAAGGCACTGATTAAGTCCACAGATAGCTAAGAGGCAGTTGGGTCTGTGGAGAGGAATCAGCAGGAGTCACAATGAGGACTATTTGTTGTCCAGTTCGCTCCAGTTACATCAGGACTTTCTGACATGTTCCTTGAGTTGACCTGTTTGTTTTATTCTGATTTAATCCCTCTGAGACAAACTTGTGATTTGGGGGGGATATAATTATAATGCACTGATTGATTGATTTTATTTGGGCGCTATAGGTATCATATGCCCGGCCAAGCTCGGCTTCTATTCGTGATGCCAACCTTTACGTGAGTGGACTCCCTAAAACCATGAGCCAGAAGGACATGGAGCAGCTGTTCTCCCAATACGGTCGCATCATCACATCCCGCATCCTAGTGGACCAAGTTACAGGTATAGCCTTATTGCACTTCTCAAGCTGTCACTCAAGCGCCATTTCCATCCCCGAATGAAAGACTGGTTCGCCACAGAGGTCCTTGATGCCAAGGTAATAACATTGGTTTGTATTCTCAATCGGAGCAGGCATATCACGAGGAGTGGGCTTCATCCGGTTTGACAAGCGAAACGAAGCCGAGGAGGCCATCAAAGGTCTGAACGGACAGAAGCCTTTGGGTGCTGCCGAGCCCATCACTGTCAAGTTCGCCAACAACCCCAGCCAGAAGACGGGCCAGGCCTTACTGACTCAGCTGTACCAGACTGCTGCCCGCCGCTACACGGGGCCCCTGCACCACCAGACTCAGCGTTTCAGGTACTGAACATTTTGGCAACCTCTTCTAAGAGAAGAAAAGTCTATCAAATGAAGTGGCACACTCCGAAAACAGCAATTGTGGTCTAATTTTATGAGGACAACTGTGTAATCGAAGACATTCAAAATAAAAAAAATCATTTTCTGTCAATATTAACGCAACTTATTAGTAAACTGTTCCTTTAAGCAATATTATAGCTTTACAGTACAGAAGGAATTGACAACATTGCATTGTCCCTCCTTCTCACTCTTTCTCTCTGACTTTCTTTTAAACTGCAGCATGATCCCTTCACTTGGAAAGGGACCAGATCCAAATAACAGCTCAAAACCAATGTAAGAGACCAGACTTTTCCAAATACAATAAAAACCTAAAGCTAAATAAATCTTGGTGGAAGAAGAATAACACTGAACCTTTAAAGTTTGCCTATACCACATAGGCGTCATAAAGAGTAAAATTGCCGGTAATTTTGACTAAAGGTTCAAAAGGTGTAAAAGTCAACGGCTTCCAGTATTAAATATTTTCATTGAACCCCACAAACAGTTGTAGATACCCTCTCAGGTTGGAATGCTCACTTACTGAGTATGGATACTTATTTATGACCGGTAGATGTTACATTTAAACTATTAAAGGGGAATATATTTTGAAAGCTTAACCAACTGAAGTCACAGTGAAGAATAAATACCAGCTGAGACACATACTCACAGGTCTATTTTACACACCATCAGTTTGTGGTTGGATGGTTTGGGACTGCGCTGCAGTGAAGGATGCCCTCTGGAGGCCAGCTGGTGAAGAAGCAACATGTTAACTGAAAGCCCCCCTTCCTTGTAGATCTCATAACTAACTTCTGCATCCCCTTCATTCTCCCTCTTGCGTTGCAGACTCGACAATTTACTAAACGCCAGCTACGGAGTCAAGAGGTAAATGCCAAAGGTGTATTTTCAAAAGCATCCATGCCAAAATAAAACCTCAAACAAAGTGCCTGGAATACCGCCTGCTGACTTCATCTCCAAATCAGATATAATGGCCATAATTTTTAATACCCACTGCCCATTTAAACCATGTTACAGAAGCAGCTCAGACAACAAAATACTATCTGCAATTGCAATAAGCAATGATGCAAGCTTCTAACAGCAGGGTATTCTGGCATGGCTTTGTTTAACCTTTTCGTTCTTTTATTTTAATTAATAGAAATAATTTATATGTATTTATTTATGAACTAACATTGTCAGTTTCAGTTGCTTTAATGTCCCCTTTTTTTCACCAGCATGGACATACCAGATTCGTTTGCGTCTCCTCTGTTTGCTCCAGTTTGTGTATGATTTGATTCCAATTTGCTTTTCATCCCTCTCTAGGTTTCTGTGTTTTGTTCAATACTGTGATTTCTGTTGAACATTGTGATTCATGTGTTTAATTCTTCCAGAGGCTTTGGTCAGCAGAGAAAATATTAACATTGTGTGGGTGTCTGTGTCTCAGGGCCCACAGTGTCATTTTGTATGAGAGCGGGTAGTTTGGAGCCGCTGTGGTGCTCACACATATTTATCTACTTACTGTACAGCAGAGGGGATGGAGATGGTGTCCCCCGACTCCAATCATTCCTCACAGATACATGCCTATAAAGAGACAGTGTAGAGCAGTGAATTCTGTGTAGAACTTCAGAATGACACCCATGGTAGCTCTCCCACTCTCTTCCCCAGATTCTCCCCCATCACCATTGACAGCATGACCAGCCTGGCCGGGGTCAACCTTACTGGTCCAACTGGAGCCGGCTGGTGCATCTTTGTGTACAACCTGTCCCCCGAGGCGGACGAGAGCGTCCTGTGGCAGCTCTTCGGGCCTTTCGGTGCTGTCACCAACGTCAAGGTCATCCGTGACTTCACCACCAACAAATGTAAGGGCTTTGGCTTTGTCACCATGACCAACTACGACGAAGCTGCCATGGCTATCGCTAGCCTTAACGGCTACCGCCTGGGTGACCGCGTGCTGCAGGTTTCCTTCAAGACCAGCAAGCAGCACAAGGCCTGAGAGAGAGAGGCAGCTGGCACCAGCTCCTTCCACCTGCAGGGAGCAAAACCTGAGCTCCCTGTGCCATCACTCTACATGGGCCTGGACTGAGTCTCTCTCTGACACATTCTCACACAAATCCATAATATATTATCACAAACATGCAGATACACGCAGACACGCACAGACATGAGCAAACATACCCATAAGCGCAAGCATACACGAGTCAGAGTATCAAACAAACACACTAGTGGAGTTTTTCTTTTTTCTTTACACAACATGCTAGTCCTTCCCTGTATTTGCCTGGATTGAATTAGAAGGGGTACGTAGCTGGTTTGTTGGGTAGAGGCAAGAGCTATCTATTTAGGAGACAGTCTAACGAATGTGACAGAGAATGTGTACTGACTGCTTTGATTGAATTCAGGCAAATAATGACAACTGATGAACAAAACGATCAAAAAAATTTAAATGAACGAATATGTGCAATTTACCCAAACTCTTACCCCACCATCTCTCCTATTATCTTGCTGGAGAGGATGTAGTCACTTTTTTACACTTGGGCATTTTGAATCAGCGATTTTTTTAGATCAAAGAAAATGAAATTAAAAAACAGTGTTCTCTTATATACGTCTATTAAAATATAACTATATATTCAATATTTAAGGTGGTTATAATAGCCGAGTATGTAAGCATTTTCTAGAAACTTTGACTACTGTTTCCTGACCTGAATTAGGTGGTGCCTAGCGTAAAGGCAGTTTCTCTACCCTGTGTGAGCTTGTTAGCTCAGACCCAATAAGATTTAGGCGAACCAATGAATACTGGTCGCAGAGAAGAGTAGTCCGACAGCCATCAGAATCCCTCTTTCCCTCACAGTCTCACACCGAACAACATTTAGAGTACACAGTTTAATAACTAGATGATATATTTAGTCCACAAGAACATAAAAAGATTTCCTGTATTTCTTCAAATCTATCCTCAGGATGGATTCAAGCAGACTGTCTGTGAACTTAGAGCAGAGTGGCAGTGCTCCCATGGTGACAGCGCTCATTAGTAAATCTCTAGTGGGCGAGAGAGTGACGACGAGTTGGAGGGGGAAACCGTTTCACCATAACACAGCCACGTCAAAAAGGAAAATACCGGTGTTTTTTTCCCTTTTTGCATCATTTTTTCATTGCACCTGTATTTTATTATTATTACCCACAGGCCATTTTACTCAGCATGGCTTTGTCAGCCACGATTCGGTGTGATATCCCTTTAACTGAAAGGCCATCTGGTGTGAAGAGGTCAAGAGAAAAAAAGCAAACAACACGTCCAAATGATATTGTTCTTGCGGACATGTTTTGATTCCGAATGTTACTGTGCTCAAGACAGGTCATTCTTTCATTTAGACAAATGGAAGCAGGGAATTATGACCCAAGTGGCTGCTAGAAGTAATTCTGAAGAACATGTCAAACAACACACCCCATGACTGAACAACGGTCTAGGCTGGTCTGCAGAGACACAACAGCGATGAGCAAAAACTCAAGAGCACCGGTATTATTCTTGCGTCTAGTGCACAGAACGAAGCTCCCCGAAATAATGAGGTTGAATGTTCTACCATTCACGCGTAACAACATGCAAAGAGCAGATTAAGAGGAATGCAGTTCCAAATGACTGAACTTTTAAAACTGACTTAGAGTCTCGTGTGTGTGAGCGACAATATCGGGCAATGTTAAAATTATCGCCGATCCTTTGAGGAGAAAAATTACCAGTTCCTCCAGCTTTGCCAAATGCTCCTCAGTTTTATTTAAAACCTCTCAATTCTCTAAAAAGCTTCCCAGAAACTTTGAACTCCTGCCCTCTCAAAAGATGACTGTACAACATCAAGCCTGGAAATAAGTGTTATAATAATACTTCTGTTTACAACAGAGAGGTATTTATTTATTTGCTTCAGATCTGTTTGGCACTGAAACAAAAATAGCATTTCTCAAAATATCCCCAACCCAATTGCATGGAAATTATTTATGGCACCCTGGATGAAACATTAAGGCCAACCTGTCTAGATTTACCATGGGGAGAGCTAATGTCTTTCAATATCAAGACATCTGCACATGATAATAGATTAAATAAGGTCAACTATATTCAAGACATTTTTGCTTTTGCTTTTCTAAATGACGCTGTGTTAGCCAAAGAGGACGATCTCTTTGAAAGGATTACATTAGAGATAAATCTATTTTTATACATACAAAGGACGAAGACCTTGTGCTGAATTTTTACAGATTCTTAAGCTTAGAAAAATTGGGACATCGCATGGCTTTATTTTAAACCCTCTGATCTTTGCAGAGCAAGGGGGAATAAGCATGCGGTGTATGGGTGGGGATTTAGGGAGGGGGCGAAGGAACATTGTATCTCGTACAAACTTAACCATATCACATTGATTGAAACAAACTTAACTAAAACAAATTTGATGTAAAAATCGAAAAAAAGCAAAAGTGAATTTAAACAGTCGGGCATATAACCTGACACATTTATACTTTTGAGTGCTTAGACGCACTCTCATCTCTTGTCCTGAAGTTGTGTACAGTGTTGCTTCAATGATGGTGCAGTGAAGTGAAGTTCTTTGACTTGAGAATCCCAGATAAAGCTGCAGTGAGACCGGCTCATTGCCCAGCTGAAAAACCCAATAGCTGCTTGCAAATAAAAAAAAAAAGGTAAAAAGCAGATTCAAACCGTGATGCAGAATTATAATGAACACTGAGCATGATTCTTTATGATTAGATAGATTTGATTTTTGCCAAAGAATTGCTTTGCAAGTCAGTACCAAGATGGATAAATTAAGACTAACTATATTATTCCCTGAGTAATTGCTGTACAAATCTATGTTATTTATTGAAAAAGGACCCTCTACAATTTCAGTTATCATTACTTTTTAATACCTAAGTTGCACATATCAGTTTGTAAATCCTATAACCACTAAACCAAATGCTAAAATGAAACAGTTGCAAGCAATCGCATTTGCACAAGTTTCATGCACACACACCGAATGATAAAAAAAAAGGCATATCATAAATAAATTCACATCTTGACAAAGGAAAAACCGGATGCGTCCATATCATGTATTTCCCCACGACATTTATATCATCTGCTTCGTCTTGTGACCAATTTAATCCCTTAAAACATTGCACCACTTACTCTGGCATCTTTCGATCTGACTTATACTGTTTCATCCCCCGAAATACTCTGAATGATTGTTGCTGGCGTTTCCAGAGCTGACCACATAAAAGGACTAATCTAGCAATTTTGGGTCGAGCAATTTGCAAGAGATAGCACCGTAGGACTGAGCACTTGGTCAGACCAGTGATAGACGTTACGAACAAGCGAGATAACGGGCCACGTAGAACTGCAGCGGGAGTTGTTTACCCGGCCATGTCCGATGTAGTACAGTCAACCCACAAACCACAGCCCAAAATAACCCTTCATACACAGTCGATACAAAGACCTACACCGGATGTACAGTAGAGAGCCAAGGATTATGGCAGGAAACAGTACTACACTGCTTGAGCAACAACAATAATCATTTAAAAAGACAAAAAAACTTTCCTATGGAACAGTAAGTGCAATGTGCTTTGTTTTTATATTGACTGAGAACAAATGATATATATTTTTAAAAAAAGAAATTAAACGTCACACTGAAAAGGTTTGCGGGATAGTGAAAGGAGCTAAAGATTCAGACAAAAACATTCAAATGAGCAGACTCATTAAGAGAATCAAACAAGCAATGAGAGGTCTGATCTGTAAATTTCCATAATCACTTCCTCAGCCCCTAATTTGTGCTCTGACCATGCAAGCTCAAACAAACTGCATATTTGGCTGACCTAATAGAGCAATTCTCCACGACCTTGAAAGGAATACTGTCTAATATATCATCAGTTTTAGCCCATGTCAATTTCAAATATCATTTTTTACCTGTAATTTATTGATTTCATTTACATATCAGACTCACTTGTTAAATTAGCGTATTTGTGTTGTTGATGTTGCCATAGAGAACACACATGGGTCAAAGATTATGTTTGGTTGCATTGATTGGGTACAGTTTGTTATTTTTCTTCCATTATTTAATTAGTTGCAGTTTTTACAGTGTATGCAGATTTTAGACTTAGTTAGATTTTTTATTTCAATCAAACTGTGTTCAATTGTGTTTGTAAAAGTCTGTGGTAGCTTTTGTTGCAACATAAAATAATTTAAACAGAAAAAATTCAAAATAGCGCCAACAAACTTGTATTATTTGGGCGACTTTAAGCTTGTAGTTTTAACTTATTGTTAACTTAAAAACTATTTATTATGATTATTATTATTGCCTCGTATAAAGTATGTTTTGTGTATATTTATGGTTTATTTCATTATATTTGCAAGTTTAAAAGATTTTAAGTTTGCCAAAATTGTGGTTACACCATTTTGTTTCTTAAAAAGGGGGACAAATAGAAAAACAGCTTTAGAAGTACGATTTGGAAACGTTCTCCATAGTCAAAGAATGCACTGCTATATTTAACTAATTGAAGTGTATAAACATACATGCTGTGTGCTAGATGTTATGCCTTTACTGCCTGTGTTCTGTTTGTCTTGTTAAATGAAAATCTTTTAATTATTTAATCTAATCACAGTCTTGTTTTTTCAACCACTCTGTGGACCCCTGAGACGTGGGACAGCCCCTGTAGCGAGGCTTTGGCCCATTTGAGGGCCAAGCAACCAGCCAGGAACCAAGGGGATGTCCTAGCTTTGATTAGCTCGCAAGATGCTTTCCTGTTTATGCTGATGGCTTGACTTATGAAAAAAGATACCATGGGTTCTATTCCTGCAAAAGCATTGTAATACTGAGATCATCTGTATCAATTTGTGCTATTGAAACTTAAGATGCCAAGAGCTCCTGCAAAATATTAGAGCTCAGAAAAGCTGCAGGAAGGTTTTCTTGGGAGTCTCTAGGGTAGTAAAGGGGTGAGTGGTCCTTCTGTTTCTCAACCAACTGTATTTTGTGTCTATTTATTTAGAAGAGGGGACGCAGTAACTTAGTGATGTTTTTCTTACATTTTCCTGGAATGGTAGAACAAATCAAAGGTGAAAATGATCAAAACAGTTCTGCTGGCACCAATGTCAGCTGAAGAAATACAAAATCTCATACTTCCAAACATGACCAAATGAACAATGTCAAAATTTAACAAAGAAAAAAAAAATAAACCTTTCAGTTTAGTCTAGGATATTTATTACTGGGATTTCAGCTGAAGACGCTTGAAGACTTTTTCATGGAATTGTTTAATTATTTGTACTTTACATGCCAGAAAAAAATAAAATAAAAGTTACAAATATTGAGTGACCCAATTTTTATTGACTGTGGAAACAATATCATTCATTGTTATGACCAAGTTGTTTCCTTATGCTCTACAGTTAGTTATATGATACATTATACATCCATATATTTCAGATTTATTAAATTAATGTAGATTAACGTTAACAGTTTGAAAGTATGAAAGAAAGAACATAATATATCACTGCTTTAATATGTACATTTTCCTCATTAAAATGTCTAAAAACGATTGGACCTATGTTATATATTTTTAGTTGTGTACTTACATTTTCCCAAATGTTTCCTACAAGTTTCAAAACCAGAGAAATGCGTAATTATATTCAGAGTAACTGCATCTTTCATTTGGTCGCCTGTCAATAGCATCATATCCCCTTTGAGCATGCTTCAGCCAGAAGCTGTCGTAAATTGCCTTTTTTTAATCCAGTTTTAAGTCACAATTTTAAATCTATTTAACTATATATTTTAATCAGATGGAGGATTTTAGTCATTGGACGTCTGGATCTTAAGTTATCAGAGAAACAAGCTGAGCAAATGGTAGCGTCAGCTCAAGGACGCCCCGTGTCCCCCAAACAGCCTCGCAGGAACACCGGTTCTTAACATGAAACTGCTTCTTCAGTGTTTTCACTGGTTTTAATGGTTCAACTGGTCCGTTTGCTGCGGAGAGGAGGAGACCTCTGAGGAGAGGAGGAGATCTCTGAGGAGAGGTGGAGGAGACCTCTGAGGAGAGGTGGAGGAGACCTCTGAGGAGAGGTGGAGACCTCTGAGGAGAGGTGGAGGAGACCTCTGAGGAGATGAGGAGGAGACCTCTGAGGAGAGGAGGAGGAGACCTCTGAGGAGAGGAGGAGACCTCTGAGGAGACCTCTGAGGGGAGGAGGAGACCTCTGAGGAGACCCCTGAGGAGACCTCTGAGGAGAGGAGGAGACCTCTGAGGAGAGGTGGAGGAGACCTCTGAGAAGAGGTGGAGGAGACTTCTGAGGAGAGGAGGAGACCTCTGCGGAGAGGTGGAGGAGACCTCTGCGGAGAAGAGGAGAAGACCTCTGCGGAGAAGAGGAGAAGACCTCTGCGGAGAAGAGGAGACCTCTGAGGGGAGGAGGAGACCTCTGAGGGGAGGAGGAGACCTCTGAGGGGAGGAGGAGGAGACCTCTGAGGGGAGGAGGAGACCTCTAAGGAGAGGTGGAGGAGACCTCTGAGGGGAGGAGGAGACCTCTGAGGGGAGGAGGAGACCTCTGCGGGTAATTCGGCTCCCAGCAAAAACCTCCTGAACAATGAACACTGAAGGAATCCTAACAGGCAACATTGGTGAAGACAACAACTCCCATGATCCCACACTACTGCATGACATCACCAAACTCCCTCTTTCGTTATCGTTTTGACTGAGAGACCCCTAGCGGTGTTTAAATATTTCTACACAGGTCTTCCTATTGTGCTATCGACATGTTTTAGAAGTATATTTAATCAATACTACTACAGTTAATTAAAACTGCACGCACCTTATTTGGAAGACACCAGTATTGATTGAGAGCTTAGTTACAAGAAAATAGAAATAGAAATGGACACAGATTTGGAATATGATAAAAATTTACTTTATTGGAAAACAATGGAATGACTACATTTGACACAAATCAGAGAAACAATACATTAACAAATAGCAGTGGAAGTTGGATGTGTAGAAGATTTAACTACTCATCAGAATTTACATAATTTATTATCAATTGTTTATCGATGCCATGGTTTTGCCGCTCACGGCAACTTCATGTTGCTGCGGTGACTGTGGTCCCTCAAGAACAACCTGCAAGAGTGAACGCAGTCATTTCAATGGCTTGTTTGCTTAAGTCATGACTTCCTAGTTGTTAAAAGGGAAGGGCAATTTAGTTGAAATTAATCCCCAGAGGTTTCTTTTCTGAAGGACTCAGCTTTTACACCAGTGATGAGAATCTACTTGTCTTATCCTGGAGTCAGCACTTACATTTGGGTTATTCTGTGTTTATTTAGGTCAGCAATACCAGACCCTCTCCCCTACACACTTGCTCTAACGGACCTAAAGTCATCCACACAACAGAATAAAGCTCAGCTAAGTTCAATGTTGTGTCTACAACATTACCGTCAATCATAAAAACTATAAAAACAGGAGAAGAAACATTTTACACACTGAATCAATCTGAAAAGTTAAATCACCGACGCTACCTTTTATAGTTCTTGTTTATTTTAAGGGAAGCTACAGCCGATATCTATTCCCTCTGTACAGCATCAGGGCTGAGCCATGCAGGAAAGCTCACAATATGATATCACTATACATTGTTTATAGTAACAGTGATATCACCTGATAATTAAATTATGTGTAAGCTATCCCAGTATCTGTAACCTCAGAAAACCCTAATAAATAAGGTTTCAAAAAGAAATAAACCAAAATACTCCATTTACTCTGCTTTCCATATAACTAAATGTTAGACAGCTCAATGAAAAATGTCAAACAGCCATAAACTGCTCACGGCTGAAGTGTCACAAACCACTAAACAAGTTTTAAGATGTCTGCAGTAAATGATGGATGAAATACTTCACCAGTGAGGTAAGAGAATACATCACATTATTGGAGCCAGTCTATCAAAATGTGGCATTTGTCTCATTAATTCACTGCATCATTTAATTCTTATCTTATTCTGACTACAACGAACTCAAATGAAGTTGCTACTACCTTGCTCTCGCTGCCGTCTTGCTCTTCTTCTAAAAAGGGAAGCTGTAACTGCACGAGGGGCAAAATGTTGAAACGCTAAACCTTCACATTTTGCAGCTCTGACTGTCACTGATTTTCATTTAGTTTGCGTGAAGTTGTTTATTGTAGGTGCAGTGTATTCTCTGCTTAAAAACACAACTACTGCTTCAATAGAATTACGATCAGACTGGGGAAAAGATGTGTTCCTACTGCAGACCACACTGTATGTGACACATTGTCTCAATTAATCTTTAAAGGTTTGCCAACAAACACCAGAAAAGTTAGTTACTCACAAATCAAATGGATCTAGAGCTCTATATGCTCATGAAGCACTGAATCCTGGCTTAGAGGTTCATGGCAGACAGCAGGGCTGATAAACTCCATCAGGTACTCGCAGCGACTGGGCTCCGAGGTAGATACCAAAACTGTCTCCTTTCCACATGTTAATTTAATCTGAAAGACAACAAACAATATATTTTTTTTCTGTGCTTTGTCCAATGAGAGATGGAGTGAAAAACCAGGTGTAGACAAAGATCAAGTCCAGGCTGACCGGCCGAGACTCACCGTGGTGGATCTGTTCGGGCCCTGCCAGCACCCTGTTCCATGTTCATACTTCATCAGAGAGTAGATGTTGTCTTCGGGACCTGCCCATTGTCCCCATGATCTACAGACAGCAAAGGATGGTAAGTATGGGAAGAGCCAAGAAAAACAGAGCAAAACATTAAGAAACAAGCTAGACCGTCTCTTACCCGAGGTTAGTTTCTGATCCACCAAACTTGGGTTTCTGTGATACTCTGTTGAATGGACAGAGCCTGTAGACATACCTGGAAGCAAAAGATTAACTTAGTCCTTCGGAAGTAGGAACATATAACAAATACAACACATTTTTAGTATTAGTGTGCACATACTCGCTAGTAGTCAACTCGTAACACTGGCTATAGAGGTAGGCAAACTCAGCACTGGGTCCAAAGTCAAAGGAGATTTCCTTCTCGAGGTTCCTGCAAACACAAAACAAATCCAACATGTTTTTTGTTCATCGTAGCTGTTTAGGAGTTAGACTGCAATTGTGGTAACAAAACACTGATTGCAATATTGGCAAAGAGGCTCCTTCATATTCCTAGTACTTACTTGATCTGATCATCAACTTCCCGGAGAGCTTTCTCAGCCTCTTCAAATGCATCCCTGGCTTTCTGAGCAGCTGGGTATCAAATGCACAGAATTTAAATATGTAAATTCAGTCGTAATCCATATAAGCATGTGCACACTTAAGGTCTGAGTAAATCATGTCCTCCTGTTGATGCTTTTGATGAAAGACAACAACAACTAAAAGCAACACATCTGTTCAATAAATCACATCGTTCTGCTGATAAACAACATATTTTTCGCGACCAGAAGGAGTGATGATATTAAAATGTAAACTAATAAGTACGCAGTCACATCTGTGCTTTTTTTCCTCAAGTAATTCACAGCATGACTCACTCAAAACTGAGGACTGACTGAGTCACTCACTTTCATACAGACTTACCATCAATGAGGATCTGTGTTTCTTGGTCGTAGGTCGGCATAGTCCCCTCATCATCGTCATCCTTCTTTTCTTGGGTCTGTGTCGGAGGAGGGCTCTGCATATCGAAAACACCGTTAACAGTGACTCACTAAAATAAAAACGTGTGAATCATCCAGCATAAGATTGATGGAGAAACTCAGTGGGCTTACCTTAAAGTCTCTGTCATCTGCGTCATCATCTTCGTCCTCTTCCTCATCATCATCATCTCCTTCTCCTTCTCCTTCTTCTGGGATGTCATCTTCAGGGTACTGCTCAGAGCCATTGTCGGACTCTGGCTCCCTGATCTCCTCCGGTGGAGTCTCCACAGGCAGTGGGATGTCTAAGTTGGCTTGCTGCCAAGGAAGTCGTACATTTAGAGGAGATCATTTCTCACGTGGAGCCAACTAGACTCATCATCAGGTTCTTACCTCCGATATGTATTTTTCTTTGATACCACTCCAAACAGCCTCAAATGCTACAGGGTCCACTTTGTCCACTCCTCCCAGGAGTCCCTATACAAACCACAGACAATGTTCACGTTTCTATTTGTTCAGCTCCGTGAGATGTGTTAAAAAAAAAAAAAAAAAAACTAATTTTGGCTGTACCAAATAGTCTGAAGCTTCATTCATAATGTTGACATTCAAATTCTAAATCATCATTTGAATGCTGCCCAACTTTTTTTCTTGCATACCTATTCATTGTGTTGAACCCCGTTTTTTCTGCACAGTAAGATGAGGCTACACCGATATTATTAGCATTATGTTTTGTAGAATTAGATTCCAGACGTGGCTGCCTAGTAGGGATGTTTGGGTTTGGGTGAGCTTACTAGAAAATATTGCACGTTTAGGCGGGAAGGTGACAAAGAGTAACTTATCAATAACTTACAGAAACATTGCATGCAATACTCCACCGTCCCCCTTCTCTTCCCCTCGGTCTCTCAAACACACACAGCTACATGTATTTATGTTACGGAACTGACGAGTTTTACTTATTAAAGAAAGTTGATTTAATATATAAAATTCAAATCAAATGGACGACTTTATTCAAATTAAGGGTTTTGTTCGAGGAGGTTTTTTATGGCGGATATTCAAAGCTTAATCTGAAAACCTGACATTTAGTACAGCCCAAACAATAACTACACTTTAACATCTGTGTTTTTATAAGCACAAATCAAAAAGAAAATATTTACCTGAGCTTCTGCTTCTGTGAATGAATCCTCTGAATCTGAGTCGAGCTCAGAGTGGGACAGAAGCTCAGCCACTGAGACACTGACACAAAAAAAAAATACATCATTAACGGAGTTAATAGTAACCAGGCTAACTACAACAACACTGAATTAATATCACACTAATGATCCACCAAAGGGTACATATGAAAGGCATGAACATACCATCTTTTTAAAGAGCAATAATCTATTCTCAAAATGTTTTTCTAAAGATATTTTGTCTCTATCAGCTTTTAATAATAAGGAACAGAGCAAGTAAATATTGCTCCGAATTAACAAATGCTGCATCTCTTCTTCTGCTCTATTTTATTCAACTTTGTTTTTTTAAATCGTGCCTGGTGAGCTCTCTCATTCTGGAGGGTGATGATACTCACAAGCCATCTGCATCATCATCCAGTTCAAGAAACACATCAGCCATTCTCGCCTTGTCCTTCTCCTGTTGAATAGCAGCCTTTTGATCTGAAACAACATCATTTTGGAGTTATCAGGGATTCGTTGGACTTCAGGTCAAAATGCAATCGTGAAATGTTTTGAGTACTAGTAGTGTATGTCATCCATGCAACTTAGCGTAGCTCAAACTTTGTTAATAAGACAGACTATATACTTTCTGTAAAGTGATTCTCTGTACAAACAGTAGATGGTGATATGCCATCACATCCTAATTTACCTTCCCAGGCCTTCAGATGGCGCTCTTTGGCTTCTTTCTCTGGCTGCTCAGCAGTCTCCTTCACAGTTCTCAGAGCCTCAACCGTCTTTTCCAAATCATTCTTACGAACCTCAATATCTGCACGTTTGACCTGTTGAAACAAATCAAAATAACTCCTTTAACAAATTTATGATCCACACAATACCTTAAAACTCCATTCAATTTATGAAGCAAGAGACACCTTCTAACATGTCTACTGAAGTGTCAGTATCTTGGAATAAAAACATATTTAACAATGCGATGATCCATATCCCAGAGCCCTTGATGCTGATTATTACACAAACAAATAAAGGTGTTCTTGTCGTTCACACCTTCTTATCCTCGAGGCCCCTCTTGGACTCCTGGATAAGTTGTTGTTTAAGCAGAAAGCCCTCCTTGGCAATCTCTGCCATCTTCTGCATGCTCTCCCTCTCTTTGCGCCCCAACTCCCTGCAAATCGCACATGATAAAAACTAAAAAACTAGACAAAAACAAAATCTGTAACATTTTCTGGAAACTATGCGTGTATGTTAACACAAGTATAGGCTCAATAGGGAAATCGGGGTTTGACTGTGAAACATGCATAAATCAGTAGATTTATAACCACCTGCAGGTGTTCTGACAGGCAGCACCACTGTTGTACTCATCTGTTGTGTCACAGCAGTCTGAACAAGAAACACAGATGTTAAAAGAAATCCTGCCCACACAAAACACCTGAAAATAAATAATCATCACCGTTTAAAACCACATACCACAGATTCCATCATTGATGCGTGAGGAAGGGATGAAGCCAGATCTGAAACCTGCATTGGTGCAGTGGAAGCTGCCGTTGGGACAAGCAGCAGTGCCTGCAAATAAATGTGCCGTTAGATATTGTCATAACCTGGCAAAGCAAGAATTAAACAGACCAAGCAGGCCTCCATTTAATAGAAACTGTTTTATTAATTCAGTGAACTGTGAAAGAGTTATATTGGAGACTCCAATATGCAGGTTAAACCCACCTGGCTCATCAGAGCCGTCCTGACAGTCGCAGTAGTCATCATTCACTCTGTCAAAGGGAATCGTGCGGGAGCCATCCAGGCATGTGAAAGGTTTGCCCTCTTCATAGAACTGCCGTTCTTTAGAGGTCAAACAGAAGGAACGAGTCAGTGCCACAACAGCTCCAAAACTACAGAAAACTCACGGTGAACTTTCACCCCAGCGTAAAATACGTAGCTGTACTTATTAATTATTAAGTTACAAATACGTACTTGACAAAGGGACACCACGGGGGCGTTGGACTTCGACCGCCGCGACTCCCACACTCAGCAGCAGCAGGAGGAGGTGCTGACAGGACATCATGATGGCTCCTCACTGGCTTTAGCGACACTCTGCTGCACCAGAAACGCCTCAATCAGACAGAATCTGCAGATTAATTAAAGTATTCTGTAATATGTAACGTTAGTTATGAAAAAGCCATGAAATAGACGATGACGTTATGAAACACAAAAGAGTCAGAGCCACATGACGTATCTATGCTTGTTTTTAATCATCTCGACAGAATACAACGACCTCTTGTACGATAGCCGAGAGCTAACAAATTAATGCTAACGAGCGAATTTAGCTGAAAGCAACCCCATAAACTAACACGTAAATAAAGAAATACCAAGATGACGTGTGTCGGTACAATAACATCATGATATACCTAGCGTACAAGGGTAATAAAGTGGGTAAAGACAAAGAATAATGTACAAAAGTCTTAGAACAAGCTAATGGCTAATCATACCGGTCAATACACCGTCGAGTTCCGTGCTGTTACAGCGCATGCGTACATCCCCAAGGCGTTCTTTCTTGTTTCGCTCTGATTGGACGACGCTGTGATGAGCCCTTGTGATTGGTGGAGAGTAGCACCCGTCTGAAGGAGAGGATTCTGGGGAGGATGCAGCCATCTCATGCCAGAGTCAGGTCAGGTGCAGGTAGTCGTCCCTCTTCACAGCGTAAATAACGTCTAAGTGGACAGCTGTTATTGTAAAACTGCCACTTTCGTTGTAATATATTTCAACTATAATTTAAATGTGTTTCACAACCAAGGGAAGTTGCTGGCAAAATCCAGTTAATAATCCAGTATTGCTGGGTTTGTTATAGTTAGAAATAAGATTACCCCACTAGCCCCTGGATTAATAACAATACAATACAAACAAGTAAAGTGTTGACACTTAATAAACCAGTAAAGAGTGGAATAGCATACAAGGAAACTGTAATAACAGCAAACATGACAATGGTATTGCATTTAATATAAAAATCTTACTTTATTTGTATTTTTAACACACTTTACAGTACCGAACAGTGAAATAAAAGAAAAATATACTGATATACTATAGTATTGTTTTATATATAGATGTTTGCTTATTAAATGCATTTATTCACAAAATGACACCTCAGCTCTGTTGAGAGGAAAAACTTTCATAAAAATAATATAATAAAAAATAACTTGGACACATTTTACACATTACAGCAAGATCATTTACAAATATTACAATCATTTCATGTTGTTTTTTCCCCTTGAATAATCTTTCTTACTTGTGAACAAACACATGAATTAAAGCCCAGAGAATTATTCACAGAGGGAGTCATTCTGCGACAAAGTGACCTGACAGCAACCCAGATGGGAACCAGCTAGTTAGGCCACCACTGGACGGACATGTAGGCTATCAGGCTAATGATTAAAGTTACTAATAAATAGAGGTGTTGATAGTACTAGAAATGGCCAAGTTAGATAAGGACACATTTTTTTCCTTTGAACATGTCACATCCCATGTGACTACATCAGCTTACATTTGACTTTATCAGTCAAATTAGTTCAATCTCACATGTACCTTTAATAGAGAATGACTAGTTTGTTTGATTATGTCTCTAGAAAAGGGGTTAACATTGACTACTGCACAATGACGGTTTGTGATTTGGCCCAATGGGATATAATCAACAGGTGACTGCCAATGACCAAACCACCAGCACAGACTGTACACTACCTGAAACACACTGTCTGCCTCAAAACCTGACGAAATAAAGTGCTGGTACAAATATATTTGATTTTAACAATAAATGTGGACGATTAAAAAATGTTAGCACAAGTGAGCGAGAACATAACCAGAGAATGAAATTGTGACGATGTGGCCTGCAGTGTTCTAGTGATTCACTTTACAACCTTAATGGGTTGTTTGTCAATCATTGTGACTTGGATAAATTTATAATTTACAATCCAATATTACATTATGTACAAGAGTGGTAATGCTTATAGCTATATATCATCAACACGTGATTCGTTTTCCAGACCATCCACCAGAATGATATAAAAATAAACTGTACACAAACTGTTCAAAGAAAACACTTCCCATGGTTTTCTTTTCATCATTTAAAAAGAATGGCAGCAATCAATCAATTGAATAATTTTCTTAATAAGAAACAATTGCTACAGTATCGTGTTTGTATGGCAAGTAAATATTAATGTTTTTATAGCTTATGACATAACAAGAAGCCACAAAAACAAAACAACATTTTCAAAGTAAAAGGCCGATGCATATGGGAATCTTGTATTTAAGTAACTGCAATAGTAATCCTGGATTCCCATTCCACAAGATGAAAGCCTGTGTGGTGGCCCGGCAGCTCTGCTCCATCCTACGACGGAGCAGATCAAACACACAGGTTTCTGTTGCACCGAGCTGTGGTAATTTCAGATAAGCTCAGTTACTGACCTGCAGAAACTTACCCTCCAAAAGAACCACATTCATGTTCTTTTGTTTGTTTGTTTTTTTGTTTACCCTGTGAAAAACAAACACCGAAACAAACTGTGACCTATTTAAGCTGTGCTGATCGAATCCTGAACGCCATTCAACAAGAACGTGGAGATGCCAGTGAGGGACCAATGACACATATGACAACATCTTTAGCATCCTGCCCTCTCCTTCTGTTACTCACTCGCTTACTCATGACCACACAATAAGTCACGCAAACAAACACATACACGCATCAACTCCGTCATGTCAACAAATCAATATCTGGTCAGAATCAAACATCCTTATTTATTCTCACCGCCTCTCATTTCTTATTTCCTCTACATGCCTCCAGGTTTCTAAAGATTTTGACCATTCCTGATTAAAAAAACAGCACATTCTTTACGTTGGTCCGAGCACAGCAACAACATGACAACTAACTGGTAGCAATGTTCCCCTTTACCCTCCAAATGCAATGTTGGATACATTGTAGACACACTGATACTCACAGAAATAAGCATACAGACGTGGTATAAATATACTAGGATATCTATTGTATATCTTATAAATCTACATACTTGCAGGTATCTATCCTGCATCTGACATTAAGGCAAAAAAGCATCAAACATAACGAGGATGATTGGGGAATACCAGACCAACGCTTTCTTTCTCTAAACATTCTGCCTCCCTGATTTTCCTTTTCATCTCTGTTCCTTCAAATCACTTCACCCACTGAAGTTTCTCATCCTTTACTTTGGTGAGAATCATTGTGTATGAGAAGACATAACCACGCAGTGCAAGTGGGTATGAGATGGCAAGTGGAAATTTGTTCTGCTGATGAAGTAATTCCGTATCCCTTTAACATATTTAGCAACTGTTAAATAGAAAATAGGCAAAACTTATGCTTCAAAGCATCACATGGCTTATTCTCAGAAAGATTTAAAAAAAAAAAAAATTCTAATATGAAAATAAAACATAAGCTGGAAAGAGTCCACTGGTGGTTTGTTGTGGTGGTGGTAGTGATTGCTCTGCATCTAGAGTTCTGAGTTATTATATTACCAGAAGAGCAACAAAGGAAGACTTTTAGCTTAAAACATATGACCACAGAAACTGGACATGTGAGATACACACCACAATACCATGAACAGGAAAGAGAGATTTTTAACAAGAGACAATCAAAACAAAATGCTAACAAAATCAGACACTCCTGTCCCACAATGCATTGCTTCACGACAGCTCCGTTCAGGAAGCTGGTGTTTCAGAAAGGCACAGAGCCATCTTGCACCAGTAGCACTCTCCTCGTAAAGGGAAAAGGGGTACGGGACCCGGTGGCCCCCCTCGTCGCAGCATCTTCTTTTCCTTCGACATCTTCTTCTCTCCTCCTCCAACTCTGTGGTTTTTCGTATTTTTCTTTCCGACAGAAATGGAAAAAAAAGTCACCCGGATGTGTAGCTTTTCTGAGGAGAACAGTTTCTGTTGAAGTTCTAACGAACATGAATTACTAATACTGACTGAACACTAGTTAATACTCCATTAAGAGATGGCTTTTTCCAAAGAGATTCATTACTGATCAATGTCCCTCGTGTAAATGCACACATGCAAACATACAGTCAAGTGTGTGTGTGTGTGTGTGCGTGCGTGCGCGCGCGCGTGTGTGTGTGTGTGTGTGTGTGTGTGTGTGTGCGTTTGCGCTCCAATTTAACTGCATGACTGATCATGCACATACGCACGTTGAATCGGTGTATTCATGACTTGCTCCTACTATGTTTTCAAGCTTGTTACTTGCTGTGTGTTTGTGTGTGTGCATTCCAGTCCCAGAGTGCTACGCTGTCTTCAGTTGCCCGTCGCTAATGCTCTCCTAAATTCCTCTTAGTCTAAAGTTTGTTGTGAAGTCAGTCGGAGGACTTGTCACCACTTCAAATCTACAGTTGCTGTGTAATCACCTTCTCTTTAAGCGATTTTAATTTATTCCCTTTTTGAAAAATATATTTAAAGGTCTGTATTGTCATTGCAGTCTTATTTGTTCTTGGTTTGGCCATTGAAAGGATGAACAAGATAATGTGTGCAAGTGAGGAGGGAGACCGGAGCAGAACTCATGTATCTTCAGCTTGTGAAGAAGAATCTTCCTCTTCCTCTACAGGACTTGTGTCAGAAAGTCTCTCCTTTTCAGATCTCACCTCCAACTGAGCTTTCAGCTCCTCCTCCAACTCCTCTTCCTCCATAGCCACCTCGTCTTCCTCTTCTATTATGTCCTCATTTTCCTCCTCTGTCATTATGTCTTTCTCTTTTTTTCCCCCCTCCTCTTCCTCATCCTCCTCCTCCTCCTCCTCCTCCTCCTCCTCCCCCTGACTGCAGTCCTGTGCCACGTGGTTTGGCGTAGTCTTGTCCCCCTCGTCTCCCTCTTCTCTCGGAGAGCTGTCTTCGAGGGTGAGCTCAAACTGAAACTTGTCAATGCAGACGTTTAGATCCTTATCCTGGCACACGGGAGGAGGCGAAGGGCTTTGTGGGATAGTGCTCTGGTACCAGTCCCTGTTGTCCTCCAGAGTGTCCAAGATGTCCTGGGCATCGGGGTGCACAAGGTCCCCCCATGTCTCCCACAGCGGGTGGACTATGTAGTCAATAAAGCCCACCTGCATCCAGAACAAAAAGAGTGTGAGGGATATCATATGAATCTCAGTGGTGTCATTTCACTCCCTACAAATCAGCATTAAAGATGCACGAGGATGACTGCTGTGATCAGAGACGACAGATCATCCCGCCTACAGCATTAACACTTATCCAGTTGTGCACAGGATTTCTTTTACCTGGCTCTTTTCCACAGATGCAGTGTGTTTGTCGCACATGGGACTGATCTCCATCCCTCGCTCTCTCTCCTTATCCCCCTGCCTGAAGAACTCCTCCATGATTCTCTCCGTCCATTGTCGATACACAGCCAGGGGTTTCGTAGGATTGCTCAGGTCAGCGCAGTGCACCATGTTCCTCAACACCTGCACAAACAGGCACAGGTTTCTATATCATGTACATGCAACGTTATAAGCACTGAATTCAGATATGCACGGAGGTCGACTGACCACAAATATTATATTATTATATATATTATTTTTATTGCAGCTGAGAGGAGGTGGCGCACTACCAGCTTTGTGATTACCTTTTTCTTTTTTACTTTACTCTCTCGTCTTTTCTCTTCTACTGCAAGAACAACTCCAAAATCCAGTCCCCTGTCTCTAAAACTAGAAAGCGCTAAAAAAAAAATGTTTTCCCCAAATCCCCAACACCTGACCCTCTATTTTTTTTGCAAAGATTTGTTGAATTAAAAGATGTATATGACGGTATTGCTGTTCGCAGCTTTCTCGTGACCCGCTCATCCAGACAACTTCACACTCGACACCTTGCTTCCTTGGGTCCTCAGACATACAGATAGAGACTCCTTCCATTTTATTGAGATTGCATTACGTATTACACATAAACATTTCCACCCTTGCAGATCCTCTTCCGTTTCTGCGTCTGGCTTTACTTCGTTCTTTCCTGCACCAACAGGTGCAGAAGCCTTTGTGTTTTAGCTCGGCAACCACCTGCACTGTTAACCCCGTCCCCTTCACTCCCTTAAATGTCAAATATTTTGTGACATTTGGCTTCAAGTCACCTAGTTTCTCATGAACCCTTCACCCATCTGATATCAACAACTAGAGAATAGTGTCGTTGTAGAAGATATTGTTTACTTTTTATCATCACATACATACATACATACATACATACACACACACATACATACATACACACATATATACATACATACATACATACATACATACATACATACATACATACATACATACATACATACATACATACATACTACATACATACATACATACACACATACATACATACATACATACATACATACACACATACATACATACATACATACATACATACTACATACATACACACATACATACATACATACATACATACATACTACATACATACATACATACACACATACATACATACATACATACTACATACATACATACATACACACATACATACATACATACATACATACATACATACATACATACTACATACATACATACATACATACATACATACATACATACATACATACATACATACATACATACATACATACATACATACATACATGAAATCTGAGTTCTGCATTTGACCCATCCAAAGCCTTTTAGGAGCAGTGAGCTGCTGTGAAGCGCCCGGGGAGCAACTTGGGCTTCAGATTCTCGCTCAAAGACACTTTGACATGCGGACAGGAGGAACCAGGGGATCGAACCATCAACATTGGTGAGCCAGAGACTCTGCTTTCCTTAATCCTTTTCCAAAACTATTGAATCAAAGAATTCCCATAGAAACACTTGTTGGACCTCAATTAGTCCGGATTCAAACTGAAACACTGAACCAACACTCCTCCCTGTTTCTGGGTCTCCTGACTTTAGTTTAGACGACAACAACAACAACAGCATCTTCCTCCCCACTCTTACAGACTCTGTGAATGTTTCTCTTCCCTCCTTTCCCGCGGGCCTCTTAGAGAAAGCTCAAATTCACATCTTTGACACAATTCAGGTGAAATCAGGTCAAATATTTCTGCATGCCTGGATGACATCAAACTCAATTTAGATAACACTGAACAGCTCTTCCTCTGCAAAATCTTGCCCCAGACAAGATCTCTCTCTCTCTCTCTCTCTCCTAAAGTACACCTACATCTTCCATCAAATACTTCAGCATAATCCTTGATAACCAGATCCTACAGATGTTGAACAGTGTGGTTCTATCTCTCATAATCCCCCCTTTAAAAAGAAGAGACTACTTAACGTCTCATCAGTCTGCTCCACGTCATCTTAACTACTAACAAAAGTTACCAGCATTTGAAACACGTTGGAGAAAATACAAAAAAGCCCAGACAGACGAGCCACAGCTCTTGTGGTGTCCATGCACACAGTTTACTGAGACCACGACATGCTGTGGCATTTTGATGAAATTAAGGGAAGGAATTTACTGAATACATCTTGTCAATTCTTTCGGTAATGTTCAGTTCTTCTGTAACAAACTCAGAACATCTGTTAAAGGAAGTGGAAGGTAACGTCTCACCTGTATCCGATCAGTGTAATGGTCAAGCAGCAGTACTCCAGAACTTGTCACTTTCTTGGTTTCAACCATAGTCTTGAGGTCTGCCAGCAAACTCATGTGTTTAGACATATCTGTTGCCAAAACCTGGGAAGAAAAATGATGCATTAGAGAGAAGAAAATAGAGAGATAGAGAGGTGGTAGCATGATACATGCTGACGACACTCACCATATCAATAACAAGTTTCCTCAGGCTCTGCCTCTGCCTCTTGCTCAGGTTCTGAAAGATGTCACAGTTGTCCTCGTGGAGCAGCTTGAAGCCCACAGCGAGGTGATGGTTCTCCAACACTGACTCGTCATTGTACATCAGGGCCAGCTCTGAGTCTGAGAGAAGCCCCGTACAACACCCACCATCAGTGTTAGAATCAGACCGTTTCAAAGTGGACAAAACTACTTAGTCGATTTAAGGAAGTAGCACAGTGCAAATAAAGCTTTAGTGACAAATATCCCCATTTACAACAACTGAACGCTCACAATTTACAGACTAAATGTACTAAAAACCTACAACAACAAGTTAAAACTGTACTTTTTTTTTCACAGAGGATGACTGTGGTACCAACGGCAAACATATATGAGCGTTTCAACTAAAGTGAGTGTATCTTACACGTTAGCTCTACGGAAAACTTAAATAACCAATCAAATAACCATATAGACCAAATTCAGTGTCCTTAATTGTCAATACTTTAAATTCTTTCTTTTCAAATATACAAATCACAACACATATATCAATTCCTAAAATGTAGTGTCCATTGCTTTGCAGCGTAATGATTAGTTATAATTTGGTTTAGAGGAATAATGCATTTTATTATGTGGAAACTAAAAAAATACTAAAATAAAATAGTACTTTTATTTATTTATGTATTTTAGTTCATTCTGGCCATCGAGATGTGCTTTTCTTTTTCCTGTAATTTTCTTTTTTTTAATTCACGTGTTTTTGTGTCATCTCTTTAATCTGATTTCGACTCACTTGTGTTTATGAGGAATTGGTTGGACACTCCTGGATGGTCAACATCGTGGATGGCAGCGGCAAATAACGCAGCTAGTATCTCTAGATCAGTGAACACAGCCTGTCAGAGAGAAATGAAAGAGAAAAGTAATCAGTTCAACTGCTGTTTACAGTTTACCTTTGACTACTGTACTCTTTGTAGAGGGCCTGGTTTTTATGAAAGCCTGAGCATGTGAAGTTTGGTGTGTATTGGCAGAGCAGTAGAGGTATTTACATCTAGTGCCGGAGTGGATAGCAGTACATGAGTAGACTGAGTGACATCTGCAGCGTGGAGGCTGTTGTGGTAGGCCACATTGGCATGGTAGTGGTCCTCCAGGGTCATCACATAGGTGACAAATGTATCCACAGGGATCCTAAAGGTCTTCAGTAGATCTCTCTCCTGCAGCCACAAGGGTCATGGTCACAGTTCAGTCGTGCTACATGATATACCATATAGTCCACTGTTTGTTAAAGCTCCCTGTCTCTCACCTGGAAGATGGCAAACATTGTGCAGCTGAGGGGACGGTTATTAGAGTACTCTGCCACACGAAAGATATTAAGGCCCCAGATGTTCAAGTCGTTCAGCTCCTGAAGGCACAACGGACAAGATTAGCACACATCAGCACTGAATCGAAATCCACTCACAAAGGTGCATGATAGTGCAGCTGTGTGCTCTTTACATTCTTTAGATTAGATTAGAATATGTTTGCATGAAGCTTGAACACTTGTGTTGTATTGTGGTTTTTGAAGGTGAAGAAATTGGTTTCCTCGACTTTTTTTCCACAGTGAGCAATATGAAAGCTCTTGCTCTAACTCTGATGGACCAATGCCGAAAAGACGTTAAAAGGTGAAGTTTTTAAGTTGTGGAAACGTTTTCTGATTTTAAACTGATATTGTGATATCACAACAGTAGCTGCGTTTCAAATCGCATACTTCTTCTTTTTACTTTTAGTACACTGCTGCTGCCCTTACAAAGTGCGTAATGTTGCATGTAGTATGTATTATTTTGTGACATACTACTTCCTCATAACATAGCACATTGAACTTTGACCCTTTTGCTCATGTATCTGCTGCGCAAAGGATTGTGGGTCAGAATAGCCAGAAAAGCATGCTGGCTTGTATGCTGCAAAATGCGACCGTATTTAGAACATTCTGGTATTTTTGGCATACTGCGTTTGACATATTATGTACTGGGACATTGTAAATATTTTTTTATGGTGGCCCTCAGAGCTCAAAGCGCTGCACATTAAGAAAACACTTGCTACTAGACACAACACAAGCAAATGAAGAACATCTTCTCCATTTGGACAGCACATGAAAACATCAGTTTTACACATACGCAGCATTTAAAAGACCACTTGTATGTGGGTTTATTTGTGCGTGTCTATGCAATAACTTGCTTCTCAGCTGCTTTTCCATCCATTTAGTTCAGTTCAGTTCAGATCGTTATTGTCCCACAAGAGGATTTTCTGTTGCAGCAGGGCAGCATAAAAACATAAGTCATGAACACAATAAAAACACAGTAAGACAGTGATGTATTTACCCTGGCTAACGCTTCCTCGTGTTCAGTCTTCACACCGAATCGAGGCGTGGTGGAGTTTGAAAGGCTGGAACTGTGCGTGAGCTTCTTCACGCCACTGATGTGACACATGGGCTTCTCCCTCTCCCTCAAAGTCGGGGACGGGATCTCCACTTCGTTCTGCTTATCTGGGGAGGGGACGGGGAGTCAGAGGTCAGCCAGGTCTTGACCTTGAATCAGAGCTAGAAGGGACTCGCTATAGAGGTTGGCAGGTGTGTTTTACCTAGAAAGGTAGTGGAGATGTATTCTGACACCTGGTTCCCTGAGCGACTCATCTCTGACAAATGGGACAGCTCCCTGTTCAACATCCTCTTGAACTGAGGGAAGCAGAGACAGACACAGGAAGTGAGTGACTTGACTTACGAAGTAGCAGACATATCCAACATTGTAGAGACGTGCAGATTGGTAAGCCCTCACACTTATTAACATTGTACTTCAGATTCCATTTGTTCTGATACGAAACAACAAAACATTCCTTTGAGTCAAACATGAGAAAAAAATTGTCGCCCTCATTCTGGCTTCATTCACTAAAGGGTGAGAAAAACCAATGATGAATCATGCCTCCTCTTTTTGAGAACATACTGTTCAATACCCCCAATTCAGTGTGCCTGTATTTTGATTGCCATGTATTTATATGCTGCGGTAATGTGGCATGTTTATTCTTCTCCAAAATTCGACAGTGGCAATCATGAACAACTAGTCTGCAGGTCCGTGCAGTGCGGGCACAAATGTGATTACGTGAATACATTATCCCTGCAGACATCAAACATTGAATGGTTTCTCAGCTTTTATATAATTATATTATTTCTTATTATTTGGAGGCTCGATAGTCACCTGTTGCACAAGTCATGTCAAGGCACAATAGGATTCGGACATAACCCCTTCAGTCTGTGTCCTACCGACTGATCTTTCACACATAACAATCTCCATGGCAACCAGAGCGGTTGCCGTGGCAACTGCCTCCTCACAGTCAGTCCTTCAGCTTGATGCGAGAGCGGTGGCTGCTTGGGTGACAATCTGAGGGAGTAGGCAGGTGTCTCTGACCTTTACCAAGGTCAACCCTCCCCTCCACTGCTGTCTCCCTCTCTACGTCTCTCTGTTACTTATATTCCCCCCCCCCCCCTGCCCCCCCCCCCCCCTTCGAGGTAAACAACAGTCTCCTCTGTCACAGGCTCCACTTTGGCTTCCTATGCCATTTCACACACTCCATGCATACCCTCCATCTTTCACTCTTTTCATCCCAGTTCTCTCTCTTTTTCCACCCATCCCATCCGGCCTGCCACTCGTCACATGATACGCCGAGCAAATAGGTACTCTGACAGCAAATCGTAGAAGCAGTCAGGCAGAATCAGTCACCAGGAGCCAGGAACGCAAGTCAAGCCCCGTGGCACACTTAGGCAGCAGGCTCAGCCCAAACCTCCTCCTCCTCCTCTCTCTCGCTCTCTCTCTCTCGTTCTTTCCTTCCCTAATGCTGTAACGCTGAGTCATAGCTGACAACCAACACTTCCACGGTGCCAGTCCGAGTGCCAGGACAAACAACACTCTTCCTCATGACACTGACTGATGGAGCAAACATGCGGACGCTGCACAGACATGACCACAAACCCCCCCACACACACACTCATACACCTGCATATGTGAGGGACCCAGCAGGGCTTTATTTTTTCTAACTGCCCATGATCTTGAATAACAATAACCGAATAACACACATGCTAAACATGACCCTCCTCTGAACTACAGCCTGTACGACTGATTGAGTCAGACTGTAGAAATATCAGCAGAGAACAAACTCATTCATCCTAATGTTCCCAATGTCATTCAAGAAAACAGGAAAGCAAAACGACAGAGTTTGTTTTGGTAACACTGTGCCAAATTATAACATTGAATGCAAACCTGACATATCAAAGAAAACTGACACAATGTCTAACTTCATACATTGTTATGGATGTAACATGTTGGCACACCTGAGGACAAAAGAAACTCAGCCCTGAGACAATAAGCATTGTCCTTCACTGACAATCCGCTTGGCTTCCTTCAGTCTGTATTAGCCTCAGGCTAGCAGGAGAGACACACAGAGGGATGTGGGACGCAGGTGTGCAGGATGGAAATGGACATTATGTGACACTGCAATGTACCTGCAGTAAAGATGGCTGGACTACTTATCACACTTTTAAGCAGCTAGGTGTATTCTCAAAGGACAGAAATGTAGACCAGATATAGAAGGATGAAGAATAAGAGTGATATTGTCTTTTTGTTTACATGGTGGGGACACTGAGCAGAGTTAATAAACTCTGTGCTCTTATCCCTGTTCCCCTTCAGTGGATTCATGTATAAATGATGTACAGGAACACACGGCCTTACAGCTCCTCACAAAGCCACCGTCAGACCCACAAAACCTTCCTCCACCACATAAATATAGAATATAATGAACACGTCCATTCTCCCTTATAAACACGTAATATTCACAAACTAACACCATGATTTCTGGATTTAAATAACGACACATAAGAAGATGGAGTAAACAAACAGATGAGTTGTTAATGCATGCTTAGATGTAACACTTGAAGAATCCACATCCAAGATGGCCACGGCCAGGCCTTGTTTGCCCTCTGCAAGCTCTCCGAGCCCTACCTGGTCCCACCAGCCGATGAGCCAGGGCCTGGAGCAGGTCTCACAGAACAGGTCCACTAAGGGCGTCCTGCGCTCCGCCGCCGTCCCGCTTCCCTCCAGAACCCCTCCAGCCGCCGCACCGAGGTCCAGCTCTGCCCCTGCCCTCCCCTGCAGGGGGCTGTAGCTGGAGGAGCGGGGCAGCCTGTAGCCCCCTGGTACAGGCGAGGGGCAGGGGGATGGCGCTGGGTCAATGGCCTCCACTACGCCCATGTTGAGGGTGACGGGGGGTTTGGGCCGGTGGCACAGGCAGGAGGTGCGGTAGTGGAGCGGAGTTGGGGCGCTGCGGGTGCCCCAGTGGCATGAGGGCGTCGTCAGGGGGTGTGAGGAGAGGCCACAGCCAGTCAAGCCGGGACACTCCAGAGTGACGGCTGCCCCGAGAGGGGGCGAAGGAACAGGGGAAGGGGGTGAGGGTGGGGGCTGCTGGTGCAGACTGTCCTCGCCTACATGCAGCACCCCAAAGCAGGCCACCCAGTCAGTCCAGAGTCAGGCTCCAGCCTTAGTGTGGTCCGAAGATGAGGGTCCCCCTGATGGGCAGACCAGGAGCCCCCTGGATCCGGCTGCTGTGGAGACTACATCTCATCCCATTTGCTGAGCAGACTGACCCAAATATACAGTCACTGCAGGGTAGAGGTGGATAGGAGCCGAAAGAGGGAAGATGGAGGGAAACGGAAAAGGAGAGGGAGCGGGGGACCGTCTGAAGGGCACAGAAAGGAGCCGATGGAGGAGATGAGTGGGAATGTGAGAGAGATGTGAACGGAAAAATGATGTTGCGAGAGCTGAGCTGCTTGGCAAACAGTACTAAAATATTTAGATGATGGAGGTGAGAGGGATGGAGTGATGGTGACGCCAGGACAGAACGATGACCATACTATCGAGTGATGGAGGTAGAGGGAGCTTGGATGACAACGGGAACATCGGGGAGGAAGAAGGGAGAAGCAGATGACAATAGCAAGAGAAAAACAAGGATGGGGAGGATGAGAGAGGGAGCGAGAGAAAGAGACAGAGAGGGATGCAGGCAGGGATGCAGGCAGGCCTGTGGCAGACGGTCAGGCTGAAGAATCACACCAGAGCTGTGGTCTGGAAAAACAGGCTCCCTCTCCCTGCGTCGGCTGCCCCTCCCCCACGGTACGGATCCAGAGGCCCGGCCCAGTCCTACCGGTGCATCAGCCGTCTCACACCGATCCCAGCAACACACAGTCAGTCCACAGTCAGTGAGGCTGCCTCCTGATCGCTCCGTATCCCAGTCCCCTGCTCCGAGTCAATCCATGCCTCAGCTGGCCAGATTGCCAGAGGTCTAATCCTGCTGCTTTAGGCTGCCGTTCCTCCTCCAATGCTCTGCCTCTTGCGCCATTTCCCTGGATGCTGTAGACAGCTCTCGCAAGCTAATCAGGCAGTGTGGCTGCAGGCGCATGCATGTGTGTGTGCGTGTCTGTGCTTGCTTCTGCTCTCAGCCTCAGAGTGCGCATGTGCAACAAGACAGCATGTACGTCTGTCGAAAATATGTGTGTGTGCAAGGGTGTGAGTAAGAGTGAGAGACTGAGTGGGAATATTCATGTGTACCTCCATGTTGGCACAGTGCGGAGGATTTATGTAGCTTAGCTGCGAAAAGGCTGCAACATATTCACAGAGACTCTGTTTACCCCAGGAGACTTCTCTCTGCACATTATATGTGCACACACAGAAATAAACACACACGCACACACAAAAAGGATGTCCTTCAAGCACACTCCTGTTATCTCTCCCTCAGTCCTTCATCACAAGCTTGACTGAATCTAAACACACAAAGAACCTTCATTCATTACTAGTGATGTGCAACATGGAAAGAATTTCCAGAATAAAACAAAAAAGGCACTCGATGCTGTCTCTTTAAGACAGAACACTATTAAAGGAGCATCACCTCTATTTCATTGGTTGTTGCCCAAACCACATGGCTTGTGGTCAGAGTGGCAAGCCAATGACAAAAAGGGAAGGGCAGACCCTGCTGCTGTTCGATAGCAACCAAGGTTACAGCAGAGACATCAGCATCAGCAGCACCCCCCCACCCCCTCATGTCCTCCATACCCACAGACAGTCACCCTCCCCTTGTTCTCTCTCTCTCCCCCTGTCTCTCTATGTGCCTGTGCCCCAACAAATACAAATACACGCACACTTAAGAAGCCTGCCCACGTTCACACATACAGGAATGCAGATGTAGTAATGCTCACTACAACCTGGCTGCATCTCTTGCAGTTGTACACACGAATGCTTAACTCGGCATAATCGGCGCATTTAGTCTAACAAATGCCATAAAAGCCCAGAGACGGATGACCACATATGTCGCATTAATTATTCATCAAGACAACTAATACCACAGGATTGCAAATAAACCCAGGAAACAAATGTGTTCCAGAATTACAGAGAACCGCGCTCTGTAAATGTTCTAAACAATCATATTGTGTGACGGTTCAATGTGGCAGGTGTTAGAGAAGAAGGTTTATACAACCAAATGCAGTGTTATTAAAAATGTTTTTCATGAGTAAGTTTTACAAACTACTCCTGCAGGTTGTTTTTTAATTGATTTAATAATCAACCTTGGTGGAGCTTAAACAGGAAGTTCTATCCAGAATGCATCTTGTACAGTGATACAGCTGCAACCCAAGGATTCATCAACAAGCGTGGTGCCATATTGAGGCAGAAGGGCAGTGAAAGTACAAGATGTTTGTGTGTGGACAGGTGTGCACCTTGTTGGAGGCCATCTCGCTGACTGAGCGGTGGGTCTGAATGGTCTCCAGCTGGTCCAGACACCAGTCCAGTTCCTCCAGAGTCTCCCGAGCCATCTGCTGGTATGTCTCCTCTGTGAAGGACAGACACACAGTGTTGATCTGATAAAAGATCCTCCATTTAAAATGATCTTTTGCTTAGTAAGTTAGTAGACAGTTTAAGAGTTGAAAAATGTCCACCGTGACCATAAATTATATAAAATAAATGTTATAACTCAAGAACGACGGGATCAAAAGTTATTTGTGTTATCTGATGTGGTCACATTGTTTACATTAGTATAATGTCTGTAAACATACTAAGACGGGTCAATATGTCAAATTATGATCAGCTGAACAACACAAAGAAATATAGTTTAGATTTTAAAATTCAGCTATCACTTTAACACTGATTGACAGGTCTAAATATATGTATTCACATAAGACAATATTTAAGTTATTTGTGTTTTCTAATGCTGTAAAAATCATACATATCATCAACACAGTAGCGTGGGCCTATATTTTGAATTATGATTATCTTAGTGACACAAAATGTATCATTTAAATTCAGAACATATGATAGCTATAAGATTAAATATATATATATATATATATATACATATATGTAATCATTAATTTTCTGCTTCATACAGAAAACTGTAGAATACTTCCTTTAATTTGTTTTACTTTATTTTATAGAAATCTCCGTACAAGAAAGATCTGCGTGCGTTCTGCACACCGATTATACGAACGCAGTGAAACTGGGCTGAATTTAGAATTAAGATTTCAAATCAGCTGAGTGACAAAATATATATATTGTATACTTTCATATCTACTGGACAAAGTCTTTGATTGTGCCTCAAATATTAAGTGTTTGGTTAAAACTAAATACAAATTCCTCTACAGTTGAAGCATCAAGTTCTGATGGTTAGAGTAAAATAGTTTGTCAGCTTTGTTGTTTCTTAACACACAAATCTTCAGCATTATATGTTGAATCTCTTTAATGTATGCAGCACAGTTAATTAAATCCTCAATAATAGCCTCATGATGTTCTCTGCAGTCATTTTCATTACTGATGATGCATTCAGGGAGTGTGGGAGCCTTCAGCGTGTCCTCACAGCCGTGCGAGGGGACCGTGAGACTCTCTGGACTAAGAGTTTTAATTAGCTGACAACATACCAGAAAGTGTAGCTTGGGGAACAGTGGGTTGGCTTGTCACTGGTGACCTCCTGTGGACAAACACATCATTACATCAGAAGGAGAACCACACGCTGCTGCCCCCTGCTGGGCTTCAACACACACTCAGCATTACAGGAGGAGGCAACAAAAGGCTCAGCTCACACAGGGGGGGGGGTTATAAATATGTATTTGTTTGTATGCCCCTAAAAAGAGAGCAAGTGTCTGGATTAAAATGCCTTTGAATAATGAAGGATTTTTTAAAGTGCATAAACATGATGTGATGATTAAAATATTTATTTATCCAAATTGAGTCAAAGACAAAGCTCTGCTCTCCTTTCATGCAGCCTTCATGGTCTCATGATTGAGCATTGAGGAAGGCATTTTCAGGGCACAACACTGAATAATAATAGATGCTGATAATTCTGTGCTGCATTGCTTTATATATACATATCATATTGACGTGCAGCTAAAAGCCTGTCAACTCAAGCTCTGACTATCTGCTGCACTACAAAGGAGAATAATTTGAGTGTTATTGACCGTCTCTGTCGTCTGGGTATAGACTCAGGGCCATGCATCTGAGGCGTGATGCTCTCACTCCGGTCTCAGCCAGCATGTTGGAGAGATGCCAAATAATGCACATTGTATTTTCCTTGAGCACAGCCTGATAATCATAAACTTAATCATGACAGCTAGATTGTTTCCCTACGGGAGCACGGAGAAAGAGACATTAGCAAACACACGCTGCAAACTAAGCAGGCAGTCGTGATGAGTGTAAGTGGAGGGGTGGGGGGGGGAAGGGGTGTTTGACAGCATGATACTGACTTGTTAGTGGGTGTTGTGACATTGGCGAGGATGGTGAAGTTGCTTCTTACAGTTCGTAGGCTGGCCAACACCTGGGGGATGGATGGACAGCGTAGGAGGGAGAGAAGGAGGGAGGGAGGGAACAGGAGGGGGTGGGGACAAGTTGACTCCACTAATTAGCCACCGTTTCTAGTCATTTACAGCAATTAAACATGTCAGACTAGGTGCACGAGGAAAGCATACCTGAGCGAAAGGGGTGACGATCATGTCTTCGGCGTGCCTGCAGGGTGAAAACAAAAAGTGGAGATTGAGATGAATGCGAGCGTCTCGGGCAGCTCAGTATTAGTGTTTCTACGTGAGGCTGCCTCTGTGAGCTGGATGTTTAATAAGACCTATGTGGATCTAAACAGAGAAATTGTCCTGAAATACACTGATGGGAGGGTCTGGATGCGTTGAACTTACTGCAAGACAAGCCAAGAAACAGAGAACAACAGTTGACGTTAAGAAGATTCATCATGATTTCATTTGCATAATGATTGCATAATTACAATCATAACCACTGCTGTGTTGATTGGGATGATGTGCAAAAACTGTGGTGTGTGTGTGTGTGTGTGTGTGTGTGTGTGTGTGTGCGTGCGTGTGTGTGTGTGCGTGTGTGTGTGGACACTGGCCACGTGATGGGCCCAGGAAGAGGAGGATGATGGCTTGGTGCTTACCCCTCACTGTTGATGGAGGAGTTGCGTGACATGGTTTTGGGGGACGTGTCGTAGTCGGAGTCGGAGCGGTACAGGAAGGACTCCCTGCGCTGGCTCTGGGGGAAAGAAGGGTGGAGCACCAACCCAGGACTCGCCTGCGAATCCATGGGACTGCGTCCTGGCGAGGGGCCATTCTCTGAATCGAAGCTGAAGGGTTAGAAAGGACAGGGACGGAATAGTTATTTTACATCTGTTCCATTTAATTTGGGTGTCTGTTTCGCTGCTGCTTCTCTTTTGGAGCGACAACAGGATAAGAATAAACACCCAAGCGGGGTCTCCGAGAGAGGAGGTCGGTGAAAAGGGTTTTTCACTAGATCTTTCAGACTTGTGGAAAGAAAACATCCAAAATACACATTGTCTGTTTGAATCTGCAGATTTCTCCTAAATTTACCAAAAGTTAGTATTAGTTAATGCGTCATTTGCATATTTAAACGTAACATTTCATGAAAATATACTTGTGTTGTGTAAGTAATCAACTGACGAAGTTTCATGGTGATTTCTATTAGTTTTATTTTTTTTACACTATTCACCCGTGTCTTCAAAATGTATGTAATTTTACTTTTCAAGTTACATTCCTATCTATATTCTCAAGGTTTTTACTGAGGGGTTTGTTCATATATCATTCATAGCCTGATTTTTTTAATGGCGGCTGACAGAATTTTCTGATTTATGGAGTGATACGAAGAGATATCCACAATTCCCTCTGTTAAAAGCTTTGATGCTAATATGTCAACAAAATATATCCAATGTTCAGATTCCTCATCTGGACATTTTTGCTAATAAGATATTGACTTATTTGCATATTTAAACATACCATTTTAGAAAACTATTGAAAATATTGTCTTAATGTAAGTAACATGTTTCATGGCGGTATCTCTTAGTTGTTTTTACCCCATTCCCCTGAAGTATCTCCCCCTAAATGAGCAAAATGAGCCCCAACAACCGCAGCGTCTCTCTGGGTCAAAGCTGTCTGTCTGAAGACATTTTGTGGATTCAGCTCTCTTTTAGGAAGAAATCAGTATGAAGACCACCTACACGTGTTAAGTCTGATACCAGATATATAACATCCAACCCAGAAATGATCTACCAGCTGTTCGCTGAATAACAATAAACACAAGGCTAAAACTAATCAGTCGGATCCATTCAAAGGCTCAGCCAAACACTTTATACACGAGTCTCTTTGTCAGCAACAGCTGCCGTCATGAAGCCGTTATTCTGAAGCAGCCAACCAAACTGGAGATGAAAGAAGATTCAGTCTTACAGCTGAGAAATGAAGTCCGTATTGATCGAATGGGGTTTTAGAGTTTGGCATCATATGAGAAGAAAATTATGGACAACTTTGTGGTAACAGAACAGACAGACACCAACTTATCTGACAATATTTTTGAAAAGCATACTGCCTGAATTGTTAACAGGTTTGAACCATAAAACAACAAACTATTATCAAAATCATATTGTGGTCTTCTGCAATTTTCAAATCGCAGGAGCAGCAATATTTGTTAAAAGGCTAAATGTGAGTCAAAAAACCTCTTAAATTAAATAATGTGCTGCAGAGATGTCCTGGTCCACACATCATATTCTACAGACTTAAGAAAACATCTTTGTTTGATACAGATTCCCGCAAAAATCATAGAATGATGATGTAAAAATGATCTTTCACCCTAAGACCCCAAGTCATATCGTCATTGTAATATCAGTCAAGTTATCGCATTTCGATATTTCTTCAAAATAATTCAGCCCGACTTCACTTATACACAGATATGATATAAATAATAATATGAATCACTTTCAGACTGCAGTCAGATGTTGAGATGACAAGGACAGATGGGGAAGCAGGTTGCAGTGTAGCTGCAGCATCTATTTTTAATGTAGGATAACTTTTATCTCCACAACACCCCCTCCCACCCCCCCACCCCAATTTCTCCTAAACTTCTCAAACTTGTGTTGTCAACTCAGTTGTGAGCGGTTTTTCAGTTTGACTTCTAAAATTAAACGTGAAGCGTGATATTTTTAGAATTGGCCAATTAGGAGCCACTCCTCTCCCCTGAAGGCCTTGTGAATATGACTACAGATCAAATTATCATTAAACAAGTTTCTCCAGTAATGAAAAACACATCAAAAATGTCTGCCAGGGGGACTCTCCACCAGATGCATGCACTAATCCCCGTTTTTCTTTTTTTTTCTGCAAACTTTGAGAGTAATTACGAGACTTCTGATTTCGGCACTTTCCAAAATCTAATCCATCTGACTGTGGTTATTAGAGTGTGTGCTTGGAATAATTCATTTTCATAATGCTCACACCTCATCTAAACATGGGTGGATTACTGATCAGGCCTACTGGGCACAAGCCCAGACCTGTCCTGTCCTTCACCTACAAAATGTTACTCTGAAAGACATGTAGCAACCAGGAAGAGACTAAAAAAATGATAATATATATATATTAGAAAAACATATAGACTACAAAGAGGTGCACAAATAATTAAAATAGACCAAAACAACTACAGAGATGCAAATGACCACAAAGAGGCACAAGCAACTACAAAGAGATGCAAAACAACCACAAAGACATATAAAACAACTACAAAAAGACACAAAACATCTGCAAATAGATCAAAAACAACCTACAAAGAGACACAAAACAACAACAAAAAGAGGGTAAACAACTAGAAAGTGTGTCTTGGTCCTATGTAGGGGAGGGGGCAGGGCCTTCTGCATATCTGAGCCCAGGGGCCCGTTCCCTCACGACCCGCCCATGCATCTGAACTGATGCACAACAGATATGTTACTGAGGACTGGGACAAATCAAAGATCAGTGGCTTTAATGCGGAACTGTACCTGCACTGAGAGGCGATGTTACAGTGACATGAGCGTCTGCGCTCATGAATACTGCGGTTCAGTTTCAGACGGCGAAACAAAGCAGAGCCCCAGTGTCCTCGAGACTGATCGACCGGTGACACAGGTGAGGTGAGAAAGGGCGCAGGAGGTGGACCCTCAGGACTCTCCCACAACCCCATCTGTCGTGTCAGCTTCCTCTGACTCATCGCTGCCCGCTCTGGCCCCGGTGGAGCCGACCAGTTAAAGAAAACTCCCCCAGCCTCCACTTAAAACTGGCAGTCTCCCTCCCACGCAGTCCCCCTCAACGACTTTTTAGTGCGTCGACTCACGTATCAGACAGACGAGAACCGCAGCACCTGCTCTACGTGATGCAAACTGTCCTAAATTCCAGAGCGAGCTCTAACAGCGAGGCCTGATCCTCCCTTTAGTCCTGCTCCCTCGCGTGTCTCATGCTGGAGGAGTCAAAGTGCATAAACATGCATATCCTGCTGCTGTGATCCTCAGGCCCTGGATGCTTAAACTCCAGTTCCCCCCTTCTCACATCCTCGGTTTGTTCCCTGGATTTATGCAGGTCTCCTTAATCCTTGCCGGTGCAATTTTGTTTGTCTCTTCCTCAGCCTCCCAGAAGAGAGCTCCTCTGATATTTCACCGGCTCAGCTGTTTCCTGCTGCTGGGACCAGCCGGGCCGAACTGGACCTCTGTCCCCATCTGGTCTCCTTGTTCCAGTAGCTGCCGTCACACATTCACAACCCTCGAGACACCAGTGGCTGCAACTGTGATGATCTATGGTAATATGCCAATTAGGCAGCCCTTTGCCCTTCACGTTGTATCTGTTACTTTTTTATCTCCTCCTCCCCGCCTCCCTGGTGCAAGCATGTGCTCTCGCTGTCCTTATCTCACTGCTCACAGTTCCTCTGCAGCAACAGGAAAGGCTGATCAGTAAGAGTAACAGACAACAGGCGCTGGAGTCGAGCAACACACAGAAGCTGTGTAATGTGAAGGGAAGATAGAAAACGACCCAGAAAGAGGAGGAGAGAGAGAAGGAAGAAAAAAAAGTCAGGGGGAAACGGGTTGACTCATGCCCCTGTGTAAATGTTTACATGTTCCACTGAAGAGCGTGCAAGGTTTGCGCCCAAAACATTTCTTATTTTGACATCAATAGCCTTGCTCACCAACAGCACTTTCCTTGGCCTTTATACGTGAGCAGACACAGGTCTGCCTTGATATTCTGCATGAGCAACAATGAGACCATGAAATCGCTTTCAAACTAGATGCATTAGGTCAACCGCTGCTAATTCACTGATGACATGGGAGATGGTAGACAGCCTCAAGCAGGAATTCTTTTTTTACACTAACATGGTTTCTCAAAATGCAGAGTGTTGATAAAAAAGTAAGCTGGAGCTGTTAAACTACTGCAGGTATCAGAGGTACCTGAGGTGTTTAGGTGGTGTATTACTTAAATAGTAGACAGTATTGATTAACAGCAGTGTAACAACTGTGTGAATACCAGAATGACCAGAATTGCGTTTTGAAACATTGCTGTTGCGAGTGTGGCAATTTCCTTTAAAGAGAGAACTAAAGAAGTGGTAAGTTAAACACGAGGACTTCTCAGTAACGATTGCACAGCTTACCGTGTTGCTTTCCTGTGGCATTGTCTGACAGTCCACGTCGTCACAGAGTTATCGTACTGGCTTAATGAATTACACATTTCACATAAAACTGAAGAGTTTGAGTCCTAGATGTAATAAAGAGGTATAGTAGTTGTCGGTTATTTTCAGTTAACAATAGCAGTCCAGTGTTTTTTTTGTGATACAACTCAATGAAGACCATTTGGTTTAATTGAAGTAAAAACAAACAGGAAACAGACAAACACTTACAAGTAGAGGTGCCGTTTAAGACTTTGTTGGGTTGAAGGTGCAATTGTTTAAAAAATTCAAAATAAAGGTTATTTTTTTTATGCTTTATGATCTTTAAGTAATTAAGAGACATGTATATTCAAATGTTAATTACTGCACTGCAGGCGGAAGTTAGGAATATCAAAACAACAGATTAAACTTTCCAGCATCAGATGCTGTTGATTGATTCTTGATGAAATCTAATTCTTAGTTTCTGCTCGACTGAGTGGAAAACTCACCTCCAAACACGTTTTGTTTTTAGTAGCGGGGCTAACCTTTAGTCGTGTGTGGAATACATATTGGACATTTTAAATTGTGTGTGTGAGAGAGAGAGAGAGAGAGAGAGAAACCGTGTCTGTGTGACAACCTGCACTCTAAAGAGGAAAGCTATTCAAACTTTGTGTGTCACAATTTGAATATACACCCTGCACCTACAGAATGAGAGCACAAATGAGACGACTTGTGAATAGTATCTGTTTTTCCTGCAGCCTTTTTCCTGCAAGAGCAACAAACCCAAAAAGATAAAAAAAAAAAAAAAAAAAAAAAAAAGCAAGCAAGACCTGCTGCATGAATTCTGAGTTCCACCTTTCAGGGAGCGGCTTACAGCGCGAGCACACAGGAACGCAGGAAAGGTAAGACGCCTTGTCAAGCTGCTTCCTCCTCTCCTCCTGCCTTGCACATTCACCCTTTCTTCTGAGTCTCGCTTCCCCCTCCCCTCTTTTCCTGGGAGAGAGTAACTATCGTTTGTTTATGACGCACAGGGGGATGGATGGTGCAACGCATCTTAGAAAGTCGCTTATAGAAAGGCCTCACACACATGCAGCCTGTTTGAACAGCGCCTTTCAAAGACAGACTTTTGGAAAAATGTCAAGAATTCTAATTCACATGACAGTTTCTATTGTCATCTCCGGAGAGCTGATGAGGAGATAATTATTCTATCTACTATTAAATACACCAGTTCCAGCTCAATAATAGCTGGTGGAACCTCTCAAAATGACTCATAACGCACACATGTGGACACACACACACACATACACACACAAACACACACACACACACACACACACACACTGGTAAAAACACACCACCATGTTGCTCTCAAGCGCACACACACACACACACACACACACACACACAGATGAGTATTCACGCCGAGGCTCTTTTGTTTTCACTCAAACACCACAAAAAGGCCAACTCGATGCGTACACACACACACTGTACACAGGGTGATTATGAGCCGAGCTGTGGGCCGCTCTCTTGGTCTCATTATGTGAAAGCAGAGTCCCTGGAGTGTGTCGCTGCGGACAATGACAAGATGATCAGAGGTTTCAGAGGGAAGGGGATTTGTGCCAGCCGAGTGACTCTTCATATGGAAGATAGCAAACAGTGTCTGTCAGGATGGAGAGGAAGCACACTAAAGCTGCTGTGTGTCGTGTAGCCCCGCTACCTGAGCTGCCTCACTGTTTTAGGTCACCGGGGCTCCGTGACGCACGCCGGAGACAACCCTCTGGTGACGGGCGTGTTAACAACGCGACTCTGGTTCATTTTGCGTGACTGAGAGATGTGGTCACCGACTTGGAAAATGTAACGCTCATTTATCGCTTATGCAGCAAGTGTGTAACATCAAGTTAGGGACGCACCGATCAGATGTCAGTCCCGATACCGATATCCATCCCTGAGCTGTGGGTATCTGATAATACCAAGTACCGATCGAATACCAGTGTTTAATCAACAAGCTGAATGCAACACTGTGTGGAAGAAACTGGGATCGTTCTTGTACGTGTAAAGCTCGACTTAAACACTGCTTTCCTGACTTTGTAAAACAAAACGTAACAAATAAATACATAGATATAAATGTACTGAATATTATTCATTAAAATAATAGTATCTGATACCATATCGAGGTATTTGAGCCAATATGAGACCAATATCAGTATCAGTATCCGTGCTTCACCACATGAAGCTGAATTAGATGCATAACGAAACATTACACACCATTACTATGGTATAGTATGCTTATTAGATTAGAACATGCATCTTCTTAAAGACAGTCCTTGTGTGCAGAATAAGCCGGGGAAATTGAACTGTTCTGCAGTAGCACTTCATTTTCTCTCTTCTCTGCACACATTTCTTCAACAAAAGGGGGGCGCTTGATTTCATGTCATTAATACGGCAAGCTTCAAAGGGCTTTGGGGCTCCGAGTCAATGCAGCGATTAGTTTAATTAAACCTATAAGTCTATATGAGAGTGTAGAAGAGATTCGCATACATCCCCTCCATTGACTGCACTCTCGCAATCGATTATTCATTAGCAATCACCAGGAGGAAACCCCCCCACCCCCACCCCAACCCCTCCTCCCCCTCCCCCTGGCTGGTGCTAGTTGCTGCCACATCAGCATTTTCCAAACAGTCTGGGTGGTGTCAGCTCTTCTACCCCTCCATCACACTGCATGTTGCCGTTAATCAGGCCTCTCTGAGGGATGCACCACCAACCCTCATTCATTTCAGCTACTTCTAAAAAAAAAAAAAAGAAAACACTCCCAGTCAATCCCACCCCACCCCCCACCCCCTTTTCTTCATTCTCTTCACTTCACTAAGTTAATGATTAACCTGCCTGAGTCCATCACCCTCTCTCTCCCATCACCCTCTCTCTCCCCACGACACACAGAGTCCGTACTCTCAGCTCAGAGAATGACAGTTATTTCCTGCCCCCGCTTCCTCCTCTGCCAAGCAAGCACAGATGCTTATTTCCACGTGCAAATGCAATTTCAATTCCCCCCTCCCACACCCCCCTCCTCTGGTACTGCCCCCATCCACCCATGAGCTGTGCCTCACCCAGGCATTTAGCACCTGGCTGATTGCTACCAGTGTGGGGGTGGCAGTGAGAGGGGAGTTGAAGGGAAGAGACTTGCCAATTGGGAAAGGGTGCTACTTTTATAGGCTGACCATATAATCACAGCTGTACTCCATTGCTGCGGTTGAATCATCCGCGGACCGATCGAGCACATTAGTTTTTTTTATTGTGAAGCACTCTGAGTCTGGGGCATGCTTTTAGGGCAACATGCCCGTAACTGACACATCTCAAATGACATGTCCAGAGCAAGGCTTGCCATCTCCACTTGCCTCAGCTCGCCTTCAGTGCCTCTCAGGCAATCACAAGAGAGATAGAAAGACAGAAGCACGCTCAAGCTTGCTTCTATTTTAATGTCGACATTTACAGTACGATGCACAAGAGGAAGAAGCTCTGAAGGGAAAGCGCTGGCGCCACGCCACATGGACAAAGAGAGGGCATCTGGTCACTGGAGCTTCACAGAGCCAGGATGAGAATAATGACATAGAGGGGGAGGGGAAAAGACAAGATAAGACACTGGAGCAGAAATAAACAGAGTGACAGTGACAGGTTGGTCAGTGGCCACATTGTTAAATCTGATCTTTTGAGAAATTAACTCATCTTTGGTCACTAATTCAATGTAATTACATGCAAAATTCTAGTCATCGCCATCACGACCAGTTCAGAGCTTATAATCATGATCTCGGGCTTCGTGACTTCTTGCAACCTGGCTACTGAGCGCTCATTAAACTCATCAACTGTTAGCTGAGAAACATCATTATCCTATTAGCATATTTCCCTGCATACATTGCATTAGAGTTAAGGCTCTCCACAGAAACCCTTCATTTACCCGGCTGGAGTACAGTTGCATGATGGAGACTTGTTATGCGTCTTTTCATGCATGCATCTCAGATGAGTCACCGATATTTCCTCAGATAAAACTGAAAACAATACTAACCCCATTGAAAATTCTAATCCACTTGAGGCCCAGCTCCCCCCATACTTTCATTTTATAAGTCAGCAGAGCTGCAGCCAGAGCTACATTTCAGAACTAATGCTGCACTGAATGTGGCTGAGCTCAGTATAAGAAGAAACTGCACTCATTACTGTGCGTGGAGTATTCCAACCTTAAGTCTATCAATACTGAAAGGATTGATGCAACTGGAGAGCAAATCTGAATTGAAACTCTCGGCTGAGATTTATTTTTATGTGAATGTTTGGTGATGTTTAAAGTAGAGTGAAGCTCCTTTCCTTCTCAAATAAAAACACACTAACACCCACAACCATCTGGCTTTTGTCTTCAGTGGGAAAGGTTACAATCCAGTAACAAGTGATGCTCGTTGAAGTGAATATATGATAAATAAAATCAACAATTATTATAATTCATTGACGTACATACAGTTAATATGCTCTCCTCAGAGCCACCAGACTCCAGTCAGACAACAGTAATTTTAGCTCGCTGATAATCACAACACACTTTATTCAAACTCCACAGAAACAAAGTAAAACTCATTAAAACCGTCTTTGTTAGGCTTTCCACTGTTCAAGCAATCACCAACTCTGGTTTGAGAGTCTGAAAGAGAGACTCTCTATAAACAGAGTCAGAATTCACATGTCGAGGCTGTTCATAACGGGACAAGATTTTGGTATCGGAAGCCTTCTGGTTTTTGTTTGTAACGAGCAGTATTGACCAATCACGTTCGAGCATGCTTTGATTGAATGCAGGTAATTAATCTGTGTGGAGCGCATTGCATTGGCCGAAATGCAATCTGGGAACCCACCGGCTATCGTCTGACGATGATTTATTTATTTCTTGGTTTAGAATTAGAATGAGCTACTTGTGAAACAATGGTGTAAGTAATGTTTTTGCAGTGTCCCTGACCTCCCCCAACCCTGCCCCGTCCACTGGCCCTCCCCTGTTTGCCCCCCGACTGTCTGCTCCTGGCGAAGCCTCTCCCACCCGACCAGCTCTCCGCTGCGCTGTGGTCAGATCACAGAGCCGGGGATTACAGCAGATTATCCTGCCCACAGGATCACTGACCCAACTCCGGTTGGCCGACCGCAGAGAGCCGTTTCCTCCGCCTCAGAAAGTGCAGAACACATGCCTTTCAGGAAGAACCCGTGGGGATTGGCTGCCATCACACACCTGGCAAATGCCACAGGAAAGGGATTTATTTTATAGGCTACACTAGGCAGGATAATCAGCCTTCATTCCGTGCAGCAACAGGCCCTCCTCATTGTGAAAGGACAGCCACCGCCAGCCCTCTAAATCTATTAATGCACTGTACAAAATAAATTCCACCCGGATTGAGTGGTTCACATTAGACACGCAAAGCTCTTAGTGTAGTGTTTTCTTTCACCTGAGAATTTTCGGGCTCTGCTGCTCTGTGGATTGTCTTACACTTTGTATTCTTCGAAACCCACCAGAGGCGTCCGTCACTTTCGATCACCATCAGCAGATCTCTGAAGTCACAGGAGTCTCTCCTCAGGTGGAGGCCGACTCCTTCTGTCACCACCGTGTCTGCTTCACAGGTTACTCGACTTTCAACTCTGTTTACATGTAACTTTGGGACTTGGTCTACTGCACAGTGCGCGGCTGATGTTTTCGTACATTTCAAATGTGACAATGCAGTGAAGTGAGAATGTATTAGAGAGCTTTCGCACATTCTTTGTTGTGCTGAAAGACTGCCATGGGCATATTCACAGGGGTCTCTTGACCCAACCAGGAAATGTGAATGAAAATGGGTTCGATGGTATCAACAAGTCTCCCGTTTACAGACATGTCTACTTTATGACAATCACGTGCAGTTTTTTGCATGCAGTACAAATTATTACATTATTTTGCACCTATTCTAAAATGGTATGTTTGTATATTTCTGCATACTGGGGAACCCAAACAGTCTTGAATTGCATACATTGAGTATGACTAGAAAGCTGAGACTGCCAGATTCAATGTATTCATGTGTAATAAAGTTAGTCCCCATTGTAGCCGTTTTGATCCGTTGTGACCTATAGGAATATCATGGCCTCGTGGAACTTTACAACCACAAACTAGAAACACGGACATTCGGAGGATGTTTGGCTTTCCTAGATAACAACAAGGGTGTTTCTGAGCAGTTTCCACAGCAAGAGCGTTCGCAGTCCACTCGCTAAAAGATGCAATTCTTATAGAATTCTTCAAAAGTTTTTGACACAGCATGGGTTTTTCTATGGTATTCCCCAAGGTCTTGGTGTCTTAATGTGGTATTTTGGAGGGATGTTTTTGAACCATTTTTATCAATTCTTGAGTGAAACAAATGGTATCAGTCCAAAAATGTCTGCAACAATGTATGAGACATAATAGAGCATGGGAATGGCATCCTAAACTCCCATCATAATGTTCTAAACCTTTCCATACTTTCATTCATTGTTTTTTTTCTTTTGTTGTTCCAATTGATACTGGAACAACTAGACAAACAGTGCTGAGCTGCATCTCAAATTCATTTTCAGGTCCCCCCCCCAAATGTTTTTGTAAATGTTGCCTTTTGGAGGACAGAAAGTAATCACTTTCTGTCCAACAATTCAGAATAAACAGTAAAAGCCTTGCAGTCATAGTGTAAAGCTCCATCAGGCCTGTACTGAAGCCATCTTCCCTTCTTGTTTGTTTTGTGGCCCCTTTGCCTTCAATCTGGTCTGCAGGAAGTCAAACACATGCTCAGTTGGACTGAGTTCAGATGACTGACCTGGCCAGCCAACACTATTTCACTATTGGGACATAAGAAATCACTGCTTGTCTGCATGTTTAGGGTCATTTTCCTGCTGTTGTGTCCTAAAATTGGGGAACTTTGTATGCGAAGAGCAACAAATCTTTACAGACACTGTCTTGGAGTAAAGCCAAGAGAATGAAAAACCTCTTTTCAACTGCTTTGTTTTCTGCTGCACTTTTGCAGCGTGTATTAAAAAACTGGGATCAACAAGGTCAGCACAACTTGGATTATTTTCTGTTTTGTTCTCTTTGTGTCTTTTATCCATCAGTCCTTCTGCCTGTCACAGGCTCTTCTTCAGTCTCTCTTCTTTCTAGCTATGGCCACATGGAAAGTGATTGATTACAACTGAGATTGGACACAACTACAGGAACTTTAGACTAAACATATTAGAAGAGGATACCAAATTAATCGTTTGGCGTTTTGGCAGTCACCATCTCGTTTTTTACAACCTGACATGAGTTTGGTACAACCCAACGCTGAATAAGACATTTTTAGGCATGAACTGAAAACACACTGTTAAAACTCCCAGACCGGACAACGCCGTGGTCACGACCTGTCAATCATGAGGTAGCCCCAACCTAAAGCATACTTTATCATCTAGTTTACTCTAAATTGGACCATAATTTACTAAATGAACATTAAGCTGTATTGAAGAAGACTTGAAACTAGCAATTGAGACTATAAACCCATGTTTACAATGTTTACTGAGGTAATAAATCAAGTGAGAAGTAGGGTTATTTTCTCATAGACTTCTATACAATCAGACTTCTTTTAGTCGCCCCCTGCTGGTCATTAGAAAGAATGCACGTTTTTGGCTTCACTTTTTAGAACCGGTGGTTGCCATCTGGAAGAAACTGCTTCATCTTCCTCTCTTTGCTCTTCATCCTTGCCCCTACAGGAGCTCTTTACTCTTTTATATGTAAATCCCCCCTGTGACCCTAGAGGCCGTTTGTGCAAGGTAAGGATTTAAGAATCACGACTCCCAACAAACAGCCAGCTCTTTTTATAACCAGCTTTCAGCTTCCCAAATATCAGTTGAATCCAGAGGACCTGTTTGTTGAATGAGTATCCTCAACTCATGAAGTTCTCAGTTGATTAACAATCATTAAATTTGATCAATTCTGTAATGTCTGTAAAACTGAGTTTCTCCACAAAGAATAATGCAAAAGCACCTCTTTGAATCTTTAAAACGTTCAATCTTATGTTTACCAGCATTTTATAAAGGACGACTAATCGACTGAAGAGATCTCGGTCGACTGAGAACAAAACAAGATGAGGCGACTAATCAACTAAGACGAGGCAGCCCTGATAATGAGCATTGTTCCTCTCCAAAAGCACCTTGCAGGTTTGTGTCCCCACAGTGTTTCTCCTCCCCTCTGCTGGAGACTGATGCTGGGATAAACAGATGGATCAGCTGACACCGAGTGCCTTCCTGAAAGATGACAGATGGAGAGACGTGTTCAATTGGTGCTCCGTTTAGTTTCCTGCTACTCGCATCCAGATAAATCAGGAGTTGAGAGATGAACTCCTCGACGTGGAGAGCGACTGTCCTGCAGCAGCGAGAGCAATATAACGATATTGATTTGCTTTTGATGTTAAATGGAGTTTTTTCAAAAAGGAAACGCTCGTGGAAGACGGGGGTGGGAGGGGTGGGGTGGTGGTGGTATGTGATGGAAAGAAGGAATGTGAGTCAACAAGATAAAAGCGCCATTCCAGCCGAATTAATGAACTGGATTTTAATTACACTGACCAGCATTCCTAGACTGTGGAGGAGAGCTATTATAAAACCCAGTTAGTGCACATTGTGGAGCAATGATGAGAAGGGAAACGGCTGAGAGAAGCTGGAAATGCAATCGAGCTGGACTGTAGAAAGTAGTGATAGCACTGGCGTCTTCACTATACCACCAAATCCATAACCCCCCCCCCCCAACAAGCCCACACAGGGAGTGGTATTTTTAGCGCATCACCCTATCTCTGAGATGGAGCGCGGAACTCCCTCTCTGCAGGCTGGGGCTGCTCGGGTTCTTTCATTTAAATCCAGAAGAGAGAGAGAGAGAGAGAGAGAGAGAGAGTGTGAGTCATCCAGAGCTACCTTTGAGTCTTTGTGTCCCTGTTCCTTCTCACCATCTAACTATCTTCCCTCCATCTTTTCTTCCATCTGTGTTTTCACTCAGTCTGGCACTCTTGGCTAACGTAAAGGTCTGTCTGTCTGTCTGTCTGTCTATCTGTCTATCTGTCAGTCTATCTGTCTATCTTTGTATGTTTCATCCTTAAAATTTGCATATGCATTCTGTTATTTCAAATTCTGTCACATTTAATTCAATCTAGAAGTGAAATGCAGACTAATAAGCAGTCTTGGCATTTAATTCGTCATACATATTCCGCAGCACAAAGATGGTTGGCTGTGTATTACCCTGGAATAATAGATAATTACTGATATAATGGGGTGCAAAAACAAATGCCGGGCAGGGTGCAGCTGAGGGAGAGAGCCTTCAAGGTTGATGTGAACACAGTGATGTGGTCCATGTAGCTCGATGGTCCCAATTGTCCTGTAATGTATTCATGGCGTGGCCGGACAAACGTAAAAGCACCATGGAATTGCTTCCCCCTTTGTTTGCTTTGTCGTGCTGTCCTTCATCTTCGACCCCATCTATAGCAGCGCTACACAGTAAGAAACTGATTTAAAAAGCAATGCCGCCTTACAGTGAGTGAGCTCCAGAGGAATACGACTAAAAACAACCAGCAATAAGAAGTGAAAACAATTTGACTTTTAATAAAGCCTTCATTTTGATGGTCATGAGCTTTGGGTAGTGACTGAAAGAATGAGATTGCAGATACAAGCAGGCGAAATGACTTTCCTTTCAGTCTTGGAGATAAAGTGAGAAGTATCCGGAGGGAGCAAGGAGTAAAGCCGCCGCTCCTTCACTTCAAAAAGAGCTAAATGTGGTGTGTGTCAATTTCCACTTGTTACATGCAGACGGTCTTTTCAAAATAAACCTGCGTCTTCACAGGAAACAACTTTCTTTGGTTTAGGCAACAAAAATACTTGGTGAAGTTTCGGAAAATATCGTCATTTGGGTTAAAATAACTAAAAAACAAAAGAAAGTTACTAAGTTACGAAAAAATCTTACATTGGGAAAGCACAGCGGTCACCTGGGTGAAAGATCGTTTGTTGTTTTGATTGTTATCATGCTCCGGATTAAAAGAAATCAACGTTGAATGTTGTGGGAAATGGGAAATGAACAGCGGCCTTTTGTGTAACTGTAAAGTCTGAAGTTTGAAGAAACGGCAGACTGCCGTCTCACGGCCACTAGAGGGTTTTGCCACTTGAATGTAACCATATGTTCTCATTGGGCATTTGCCGAAACATCTGGTGCGCTTGTTTTTCTTGGGAAGACAGTCTCCTGCTTTTAATCTGTCGGCCACTTGGTCCTCGGAAGTGGAAATATTTTTTTTCATTTTTAGATCAGGTGAAAACGATGCCATGAGAGCTGTGAGAGTGAACCAAAACAAAGAGCTGAAAGATGGAATAAAGCTTCTTTTTTGTGTGATAATTCTCTGTGGGTTCATCCAACAACCCCTTTCACATCACACCCGGCTATTTCATCCATTGATATTATAAATTATAGCTGCTTTGAATTAAAACACTAACTATGATGCGTACTATGAATTTATGTAATTAAAGATTATACCAGCAAAATTAAACGAGTGTTTTATGTTACATCCCTGGAGATAAAATATACCATACATTTATTTAACAAGGGCAATTAGTAAGATGTGTTCCAATTATAGTGCCGTTATAATAATCGTGTTGGCAAGAGAACAATAAGAACATCAGTGTGATCATCCCAGATAGCAGTTAGATGTCATTAGAGAGGAAAAGACAGGATTATCTGTGTGGATTCTTTTGTCCGGAAACGGCCTCTGGGCCATTGCCTTGCAGCAGTGAACAGCCAAATGCGAGTCATATGTCTGTAATTTGTAGTCTTATGTCACTTGATGGCCTCCTGTATTTTTTTTTTTTTTTTTTTTTTTTTTTTAACCATAACCACTATATTTTTAGACTTTCAAAATTGTCCTCCAATTTAAAATGCACCCTTTCTGTCTACACTTCTTTTCCTCAAATCACGTCAGGCCAGAAGCTTGAACCTCTCAGCGTCTGTCCGACTTTATTCCGTCACACTTGAGTGGCCAGACCTGAGCTCAAGCCACGTGTCCAAAATCTGGAGAGGTTGCAGTTTTGAACCTGCTGAATAAAACTAAGACATCAACACTGTAAAAGATGGATACAGTTAGCTTGTAGTTGCATTATTGACCACTGACGCATGTTTTAGATGAGTCTTAGAGGTACAGATGATGTTTGTAATGTTTTGTTCTCCTGCTAATGGGAACAGAAGCAGGAGATGAAAAACAGATAGATTTATCGAGTGATCCTGGGGAGCCGAGGGCTCCCTAACTGATGGAAAAATGATGGAGGAAGAAGCTGTGATCGGGTAATGGGGCCTGAGCGGCTTGGTAGAAAAAGCAGTCAGAGTCTAGCAGACCGTTTCCAAAACGTCAGAGTCTGGGAATATGGGCTGTGAGAATTAGCAGTATGTCCAAACAGAATGGATGTCTCCCACTCTGCATGTCCCCAGACACTTTCCGTCTCACAAAAGCATTCGCACATGCTTGCGCGCAGGCGTTCAGCCACAGTAGCTGTGCCAGTGCGGTTCTCTGTCTGCCTTTCACAGATCAGGATTCAACAAACGCGTTGCAACAAGCCCGAGTTCACTGATCACTTTTCCACTTGCACCAACAGACAGGCCTCACGTGAAAAATATGGAAATTGCTGGAAAAGTCAGAAAGCAAAATAAGGGTGAGGTGGGGGCGGGGGGGCAGGGATTCATGACGATTTCAAGCGAGCGGTCGCTGAAGCTTCGTGACGGCACAACATTATAATGACAAACGCTCTACCATCATGATGAACACATCTTTAGGAGATGTGCCATGCCCTGCGGGGAGCAAAATGAGGACATTACACACACTCATACTCACACAAGTCTTTCACATTATCTCTCACTCTTCAAACACACACACACACACACACACACACACACACACACACACACATACATGTACACAAACACACACTGACATACTGATGCACCAAGTGTTCCTACGTGGACACTAGCACGCAGAAGCAGCCATACTCAATATCGTCCTTATTGAAATACAGAACAGAAACTGGAATGAAGCTCAATAAAACACTGGGAGCTGAGGCTGGTTTGGTTTAATCTCATTACACTGTGAGCCCGAGGCCTCTCTTCCCCTATTTATAGCTCCCTGAACAAGAGGAGGGTCGGCCTCCGTGTACACAGCATTACTGGCTTGTGCAACCGCGGCCGCGAGTGGCAAGGGACGCGACCACTCGCAGACAGGTCTTGCGTCAAATTTGATGTGACACAACACACAATTGCCGAGGATCTGTGAAGACAACCGCCCTCATTCTCTATTCTCCAGACACATGCGTGCTTCCTCGTTTGCCACATTTACCTTCTGTTCCTCTCCACTCTCCTTATCTTCACACCTTCTCCCTGGTGTCGGCGTCCCACCTGTTTGATGCAAAGGAATTGGCTCAGGGGTTGTGTTCTATTAAAGCAGGCAGCATCTATGTACAGGGGAGCACTTCTTCTTCTTCTTCTTCTTCTTCTTCTTCTACTTCTTTTTCTTCTTCACTTTGACTTCTTTTAAACCAAGATGTTTTTCTGGCATTTTATGGTCAACGCATTCTCACTCTAAACTCGTCAAATACTGACGCTTGGTCAAAGGCCCTAAGCTTCAAACTGTGACGCTCTACGCACCCCTCTAGTGTCAGTTTGTCCGTTTCCACTTGTTACATGGATAGTGTCTTTTCAAGACAAACTTCTGTTTCCACAGGAAGTTACGTTTAGGCAACAAAACCACTTAGTCGGGTTTAGGACAAGAGCGCGGTTAACAGTAACTTGACTGAAAAACAACTCACGTGGCCAACAACACTAACGACTTATGGAAGAAAAAATATTGACTTTTAGTTTCTCTCTGGACTCCAACAGCGGTCTCCTGGACAAAAGTACTGGAACAATTCATGTGTCTAATGACACTAACAACTCAGGTAAGGGAACTAACGACTCACGGGACTAACAACCGACGGGACAAAATGTCAATGTTTACTTTTAGTTACTCACGGGACACTACCAGCAGTCTCCTGGACAAACGTCCTGTGTTTGTTTGACCCAGCCGCCTCACCCCCCTCACCCCCCTCCCACTTTCTCACAATTTATACTACGTCAGTCTCCTGACCGTTTAATGATGACGCAGGTTTACTTTGGATTCAGAGGAAAGGGAAGTTTATTGGTATCAGGCGGCACTAACCAACCCTCAACTATGAGGAGAAATTCATTGCCACTTTCCAGAAAGAATATGCTTAATGAAACATACATGAAAATTAGCTAATCTTGCTTCGCAACACTTTAAAACTTTTCCTGGGCGATGTCAGTACTTCAGATTGCACCAGCGACCTTTCAAGTTCTTAAAAAATGACAAAACACCAAAATCAAAAAAAGCTGTGGAGCTAAGCTGCATTGAGTGAGAGAAGACTCAATTCTGATCTTCTTTAAGGAAACCTCTCACAACAGAACCCCCAAACCACACAAGTAATCACACTAGAGGCCCCTTGATACACACACAACAACAACAACAACAATGAGAGACAGCGAACACTGAAAAGTGCCTCAGTGGTGGTAATTACTTGGCTATGTTGGGGGTAAAATAACCTCCAAGTCTGTGTCAGCATCATTAGAAATCCCGCACAATAATGATGGATGTTCCTCGCAGTAAACCTTCCTGCTGTGAAGCTGGCCCAAGATAAAAAAATAAAAAAATAAGCACGCAATCTGCAAAAAACATCCAGATCTCAAACTGAAAAGTAGAGCATCAAATGAAAATACCATCGTGAACCCCCGGGCTATGCTTCTTTTTTTCTCCCTCTCTGCCCACCAACAGCCTGAATGTTGAGTGTAAATGTGTGAACATGAACATGACCTACAAGAAACGGGCTCACTGCTCTGACAAGACAGGTTACACTCACACATTGATCTCAGAGAGGTCAGGAGCTCTTTTTCTAACGTGAGCATCAGGCTGTATACAACACCTTTAGTTGGCTACAAATCACAAGCTGTTTCATGCATTATGTAAAGTTCTCAAGTGTACCCACAAACCTGCACCTGCCGTGTTAATATGAATATATATATATATATATATATATATATATATATATATATATATATATTCCTCACACAAACTTATTGCATCTGTTTTTTATTTTCATAGGTTTCTGAATCAATCAGTTTCAGTGGCAATAAATAAGGAGTTTGCCTCGACTTAGACAGGAAGCAACACGCATTATGCATTCCTGAGCAGAAGCCTCAGCAGGCATCAACACAGCAACAACAACATACAGTAAAAAATACACTGCTGTATTGTACCAGGCACTGCACCTGTAAATCTTACTAATTTACAAGGAACGTTAAGCCCTCTCAGTGTCAAATGTTTTGGAAACCTGAAGAATTTACAGTAGAATTAGTAGTACTCAAGTAGTACTTTACTTTTCCATAACTTTCTGCTTCTACTTCATTACATTTCAGAGGGAAATATTGTAGGTTTTACCACACTACAATTTAAAAACATTTAAGATCTTCTTACAGATCACACATTACAGATTAACTTTACTTTCTTAGCTATTAGCTCCGCCCTGACCAGCTTTAATAGTAAAATGCTGCTTTCACTTTAATTTGTCAGTAGCAATAATATAATATATAACCGTATAACACTCACAAGTCATTTATTTTTTTGCCATAAAATACTTTTACATTTGACCTCTTGAACCCAAGAACACATTGCGAAAAACACCACCAACATGTAGCAACATAATCATCCTGTAAACACACAAAACAGAAGAAGCCCGGCTAAAAGCGCATGAAAACCATTTTTTTATCAAAACAAAAGTAAATTCCAACACCAAGCAACAAAATGAGCACACAGTAAAAACGATGCATGTGCGCATGGTGGTGCTATGCTAGCAATTTTGCTACTTGATGTTACCAGCACAAGAAGTGTCATTATGATAGCTGAGACTCCACAGATTCCAACTATAAGATCTGATCACTCTACAACCAAAACTCACCGAACCAACAGCGAACAAAGAGAAAAAATAAAACACTTAAAACCGTCATAACCATAAATGATGTCTTACTATTGCTGTGTTTATGATTGAAAGTTGTGTTCAATGGCTAATGGCTACTTCGATGTCTCTGGAGGAGCATTTGCTCACCGCACCCCTCCAGCATTACACAGCCTATCCTCCGCCTTCACGTGAAAACATGGACCATGGTGAATGTCGCCGTCTGGTGGATGGATTGCGGTACTGCGCTCATCCTAAAGGCATTGGTCTTCAAAACAGGCCTGAGCTGTCCACATAGACCAATGGGTTATGTTTTTTGTTGAATGGGAACATGTATAGAGGTCTGATTGATTGAAGTTGTATTTAAATAAATTAATGTCTATAATGACACAGATGGCACCCAAATGGCCTATTTGAAGATTCCGCCTCAACACGCCTCGACTAAACCTCTCCAGCTTTGCTCAGCTTCAAGTTATTAGCATCAATCTGCGCACAGGCGATGTTCAGGTGTTGTGATTTGATTTACTAAAGGCAACTGCATCATTCCAAAGTGATATTTACTCCATGAGTAACAATCTGTGTTGCATATTCACTTACTCTGACCCAATAACATATAAACTGAAGCTTACAGTGTTACTTGTATTATGATACCAAGTTTATTCATATAGACCTCATAGTTGCAGAGATATTGAGTATACTTCAGTAACATTTTGTTTGCAGGACTTTTACTTGTAACAAAATATTTATAAATTGCTACATTGCTTGAGCTTTACACGGTTTCCATCCAACAACAGCTCAACTGACAATAAATATCTGCTGGCTGACTTGATTTTCTGCTTTCTAAATTATCAGGCTATGAAATATTTATTGTCACATTTAGCAAGCCCCTGTGCTGTTATTGTTTCGATAGCATCCAAATATGATTTACTGTTGTTTTCAGCATTTTCTTTGCAGCGGAGCCGAGTCAGACCAAGATTGGAGAGAAAAAAAAATATTTCCTGATATATTTCTGTATTTCTGTCTCAGGCGTACCCTATATCTCAACACTGGCTTGACATAAAATGATGATATATAGGCAGTATATATGAGTGTGATTTGTACTGTGAACAGAACAATAATGAACTTCTGAACAAAGCTTTGGTCATGTTGGCTGGGACCGGGTCACAGTGTTACACAGTAATGAAGTCTGTGTCATGGTTCGCCACTATTAATGCCATCTGTCCCTCTTCTCTAAGCAGGACTGACACTCTTTCACAATCATCCAGCGATGCTGATAATCTGCCAGTAATTTTTTGGCAACAACACTGTCCCGGGGTGAGAGGTCTGCAAGTGTTACCTCAGAAGAGACGCTGGCATCAGCAGGCAGCTGAGCGAGCACTCCGTCTTCATCTGTGTCTGTCCGTGCCAAACGTGGTCTCCAGGTGCACGCCTTCCTCCCTCTTCAGCTCTGATTTGTAGTGAGTTTTTGTTTTGAACCAGGCTGTGTCTCCGTTCCCCGGACGTACCTCGCATTAGTCTGACAGGTGTACGCCATTTGTCCTCTCTGCTCCACAATATGTCTGTGTGTGTGTGCGTGTGCGTGTGCGTGTGCGTGTGCGTGTGCGTGTGCGTGTGCGTGTGCGTGTGCGTGTGTGTCTGTCATTTAGACAGATCTGCGTTAAGACAGCCGCCTAAAGCGCATTTCAGCGGGGTCGTCCTGTCGGTGGCCACGGCAGCAGAGACCGCCGACTGCGTCTGTATTGTGGTGGTCTCTCTCACCTCCTGGGACGCGACGTGGACTCAATATCCTCGTTCACACGCCTGCCTTGTGAAGAAATCTCAAGCAGAGCTATTTGCTGAGAGGTGAAAGACTGCCACTTATTTTGAAATTGAATACGCGTGTTGACATTTAAATTCTTGGTTTGAAGTGGGTGACTTGATTACGCTAAAAAGGTTCCTCCTCTTAGCTCCTCTTAGTGCCTATGGGCTTGAAGAATACATTACTACTACTACTACTACTTCAAAAGCTCTATCTTTTTTTTGACATATGAAAAATATATCCGAAGAAAAGTTCAGTCTGAATTCACACAGGATGATTTTCAGTTTGTATTTTCATGCCACAGCATAATTATTAACTGATTCTCCTTTAGATGGGCTGCTCTTTGATGCACATGCACTGTTTGAACTCCCTCTTTAATGGCAGCTGATTGCCAGCCACATGATGAAGGTGTTTGCGTCTGCTCTGCCCTTGAAGTCTGTGAAAGCTGGAGAATGAAGAATGTAGAATTACATAAGTGTAAAACACCTTTAAGGAGAAGAATATAGGTGGAGATGAGGCACCACACAGGCAGTGCTGGGCAGCTCATTCCACCACTGGGGATGTGAAGGTTTGAGACTCAGATATGGCTTCGAGCTGGGAGAGACTGTTCAAGCAGCTGATGATCTCAGTGGACAAGAGAAGGAGAGTGGGATGAAATGAGGGAAAGATAGACTTAATGCCGCTGTAAGCAAGAACAAGGCTATCAGAGTAAATCTCAGAAGCTACAGGGAACCGGCGAGATGGGCCACACAATAGAGAGACAAAGAGGAGAACAGAAATAGAGATGGAATCAATGCTCCCTATTTACACTGGGGTGAAATGAAGCACAGAGGATCAAAAAGAGAGAAGAGCAGCAATCACAGGCTGTAATTTTTGGGACAAAAGAGTGACTCAAACAATATTATTAGATCAGAAGAGATAAAAAACAGAGGATTACTGCAATCACACTGGACATCTTGAGAGAGGAGACTGTCTCGTAATAAACTGTGCTGCAAAGTTCAGTTAATGTGATTTAATGAACATGACAAAGGAAGATGATGAAAATTAATTAAGGACTGGGTGCCGTTATAGACATAAATGTAAGCAGACCAGTTGCACCGAAACTGGGCAATATTTTGTTGGTAACAGGTAGAATTGTTGTGCAACTTTGATTATTATTTTTTTGGCTCACTTTGTTTCTTCCTGCTGGGATCCTTGCCCATCCACACTTGTCAAAAACAAAAAAACAAATGACTAGTGTGTCGCCACTTCAAGAGGATTCAGTGTGAAAGTAATTAAAATGCAAAGATGCCAAGGTTTCATGAAGCAAACCGACTGTGCTAAATGTGGTTACCAATGGCCTGAGTATCTGAAGAGCCTGTGAGAGCCTCCACCAATGTGACAAAGTGATAAGAGAACAAACATGACCAGGGACCTTGGATGAGAGCTGCATACATATCCCTTTTGCGCAAACAGTGCTTTAAGATCTCGGAGGGATTTTTACCTGAGGTCTCTGGGATCCGCCTGAGCCAACCAGTAGCGAGTGCTGTTCCAGTACATGAACTGCCTCCAGATACTAATTAGCACTGAGAGTAGTGAGAAGAGCACAATGTATTCACAGAAGAGTGCAATCTGTAGCTTAAACAGATGGTTCCACTACACACAAACAAGATAAGAGGTCTATTACTTAACGCCGTTAAAACACATTTGTTGGGATAATTCCTGAATATTTTCTGCATGAGACTTTTTTTGTTTGTTTGTAGAAATATAAATGTATGATCAACAACAGAATACAGCTGTTGTGGTAATTAACAAGAGCTGTACCTCATTATGAAGTAAATTATTAATACAGCCAGTCAGTCAGGCAGGCAGGCAGGCAGGCGGGCAAAAGAGCAGCTCCGGCTTACAAATCAGTCCTGGATCGCAGCTTGGGGGAGAAAAAGGTGTAAAGAATGCATGAAGTGGAGGGGTGAGGAGAGGGAGGGGAGGGAAGCTTTGGTTGGAAACTGTTGCAGAGGACTGAACAGGAAACCGGCTCTGTGCTGTGATTAAACTATCGGCAGACTGCAGTTCCTCAGCAGAGGTATATTAATATTCACTTTCTCACCTTATAAACACACAAGTCATGATGCATATCCAGTGGGATCCGCCGCATACTGACAAATTATACAGTCAAGCCCGTCAAATGCCTGTAGGCTTTGCCTTTTTTTGGGGGTAAATAAAATCAATTCTACAAATGCACAAAACAAGTAACCATAGCAACAGAATTGCGGGAAGATCTGTCATTTTGGCGCGGGAACTTCCCAGAGCGTATTGGGCATGGGACCTGATGACTGATACACTCGTATTAGCATCCTCTGACAAAAGGACTGACAAGGCGGTCGAACAAAAGACACCCGGGGGTGGGAAGAGGAGGCAGACTGACACTCTTGAGGGCGGGGGGGGGGGGAGCTGATTGCCACTAAGACTGCCATTTTGTGGGATACAACACGGTGACAAAAATAGACAAATGAAAACAGTCTCAGACAATGATTCTTCAAACAATTATGCTAAACACCCAGAATCCCTCTTGAATGCTACCCATCCCCAGACTGGTGGCTGTTGAGAGTGTTTAGTTTTCAAAAGCAAGTGTATCAATTACAGTAACACGGTGCAATCTGTTCTTCCATGAACCTTGTCCCAAAACAATTTCACCAGCATCTCTTGGGCTGATTGAGCTTTCGAACCTCCAGTTAAGGTCTTGACCGACTCTTCAGTGATGGAACGGTCTGTCCTCATCAAGACAATGAGGTCATCGCTGGGTCCACCAGTGCCCAACCAATCAAAGACCAATTACTTTTTCACTCTCCAGCATCAAAGTAATTTCATGTTCCTGCGGCTAATAAATGTGACCGTACCATATTTGTCAATATAATGGCAAAAACATGTTTGTACTGAGCTAAAAATCTTTCCATTAAAGGTGTAGTGTGTAGGATCTGGTGGCATCTAGTGTCGGGGTTGCAGATTGCAACCAACTGAAACTTCTCCCGCATAACAAGCAGGTGAGAGAAAGACGTGAATGGCCCTATCGAGAGCCAGCGTTTGGTTTGTCCATTCTGGGCTTCTGTAGAAACATGGCAGCCGTCTCTGTGAAGAGGACCGGCTCTGTATGTAGATATAAATGGCTTATTCTAAAGAAGATTTCAGGTGATACATTCTTAATGATATTGTATTCCATTGCTGCCCATTGGTCCCATTAAATGCTACTCACTGTACCTTTAAAACATCCCAGCATGAGAGTATTCAGGCTCTATTTTTGCTCAAAACTGTCGGTGACCAGTTCTTGTTTAGTAACTTGGACCTTTTGTTAATCTAAGCAGGATTTAGGGGGCAACTCCTAATGTTTTTCACCCATATTTTAGGATTTAGTGAAGACATTTAGTGCATTAGGGTGGAACAGGTTAAAGAGAGCAGATGTGCACGGTGTCGCCTTTCATAGGCTGGACTCAACCCCATAGCCTTGAGCTAAAAACAAAGTGCTGCTAGATGCTCATAAAGCCTGATAAATCTAGCGAGGAGATAAAGCATCCAGCTCGAAGTGTCCTTCATTCGGACATAAATAAGCATGCAGAATGTACAGGCATTCTAATATGTGAAAAGAATGAAAAGAATATCAACACAACAGAAATCCCCCTGGCCTCCCACTGATATGAAAACTGATGAAATGAGGCCTTTTGCAATCTATACAGGCTACAGGTCAGACACTGACCTGTGCAGAGCTCTCTCATAAATACCTCTACAGACACACACACACGCACACACACACACACAGTGTACGCCGCATTTGACCACTCCTCATGACACACAACATTTATCTACCAGCCTCCATTCCTCCATGCACCCTCCTTCCTGACCAATGTGTAGTACAAACACCCACAGACCGTACACATCACCTCACGGATGTGCTAAGGCACACACACACACACACACACACACCTACACACACAGAGTTGGAGCCAGCTTGGTGTGTTCTGAGAACTGAGTTTGTTGGAATCGAATTACGTCTCTCTCTCTCTCGCTCTCTCTCTCCCTCTCTCTCTCTCTCTCTCTCTCTCTCTGGTTTGCCGCCTACAGAAGGAAAAGGGCAGGCAGAGTGAGTCCCAATGCACTAAAGATTGGACTGCCTCAGAGCGTGTCCTGAGGACTAAAATACAAATCAGCCCTTCCTCCAGTCAGCTGGAGTTGGCCCTTCTCCCAGGGGCCTGCAGGGAAGGCCGTCTGTGACATTAAAAGAAACGAAAGAAAGAAAACAAATAATAACAGAATTTAAAAAAGAAACAGGACCCCAACAATCCCCCCGAGACGCAGCGCTCTCTGGGATGTGTTATTAGTCTAATAATCACTCTGTTAATGTGTTGCTGTTTTAGAAGAGGCACATTTGGGCTTCCTCTGTGACTGGGAGATAATAGAGGAGTCAGACACGGTCCAACATGTTAACTGACTCTTTCACTTGCACAAACATCTGGGGATTGCAGGTCACACTAAGGACAGAGTGGAAGAGGGAGCAACCTGGAAAACCAGCATTTATAGCTGTGACTGTTTCCCTCCGACAAGCTTTCCTAAAATAAACAAGTGAAACACATGGAGGGATCACTGAGCGGGTCTACTGGGCACAGGCCCAGGGGCCAAACAGGTCAGGGGGCCCCTCGGCCAGAGCTTTCTGTTGAAGTTATCGCATTTCTTGTTGGGAAGTCACAAAGAGACGCAAAAATACCAAAAAGATACACAAAATGACCACAAAGAGATGAAAACTACCAAAAAGAGATGGAAAATGACTACAAAGATTTACAAAACGACAACAAAAATATACAAGACGACTATAAAGAGATGCAAAACATCCATTAAGAGATGCAAAACAACTACACAGAGTTGAAAATGATCAAAAAGAGACGCAAATTGACTAGAAAGAGATGCAAAACGACCAAAAACGATGTCTCTTTGAATCTGTGGCTCTTTGTCTTCCGTAGGAGGGGTGGAGGCCCTTTACATGTGCCCAGGGCCCATTGTCTCATAATCCGTGCATAATGAAACATGACCACCCTAACCCCGGTCCACACTGAACAGGCTGTGAATTCCGTGATGTTCTTGGTGATGTTTTTGCTTCGTGGAAGCAAAAACAACCAGGCGCTGCATTCTTAAGAAGATAAATGGAGCAGTTGTTGTGGAAGGACACGGTAATTGTATCAAAATTGTATCGTTCCATGAATCACTTAATGAAATGACTTTAATCGAATCTGTTTGATTAACATGCATGGTGTAATTTGATTTAAGTGTTAGCTGGTGGAGTTTATGTACCATATCATTTTGATGTCCTCTCTCTCATGCAGGATTTTATTTTTCGCTGTAATATCTGATCAGAGACCAGCCAAGCTGTCTGAAACCATCTCTGTGACAGTTCATGTAAAACTTCAGAACTTTGTCACATCTTATTTAAACCAGATAGTCTCTTTTCAACACAACCTCATCTACAATACCTCAGGGGTCAGATGTCAGGATCATGCGCTCGGTGCTTTGCTAAAGGGCACTTCAGCAGGGTGCATCCCAGTAAAGTCTGTGTGTGCGTGGGTGGGTGGGGGGGGACGGGGGCGGGGGTGTGTCACTCTTGTTCCACTGGGCCAAAAACCTCCCTCTGCAAACAAGCTGATAAAGGCTGGACTGGGTGGCGATATCTCAGCGCTGCACGCTCCAACGCACCTTCTAGACCTTTGGTGCCATTAAAGCGACCGAGCCTCGATCGAGTCTCTTATCAACTAACATGTGGACGCTCTTAAAAATGTTACTGGTGTATACAGATGCTGCTCCTGCGTTTCGAGTGGGCGGACTGGTTTGCGCCTCATACCCATCTGACAGTCTATCCAGAGACGCAGAACGCATCAGCACCGAAAACCCACGCGTCCCGCCTCCCGGTGGAAAGCGCTTCATATCAGTTAACCCTTCAGGCACACTGCGTTATTACGCACTCGTTAAAATGCACCCCCTCCTCCTCCCCTCTCGTTTACGCATATGCCTTGTGGGCTGTCATGGGCTATTATTGGGACATTTGGAATACACACCCCTCTCTCACCTACCGTTTATTCCCGACACAATTTCCGATGGATGTGTTTGTGGTCCCGTGGAAGGAGGACGGCCAGGACATCCGAGACTTTTTCAGTCCTGGTCGGTCGCTCGTATCCACGGCGTCTGAGCGCTCCATGTGCCGGTGGTGATGCCGGTCGGTGTCGGAGTACCCCCGGTGTTTGATTTTGATCGGGGTGCGGGGTTGTCTCCAGAGATGCTGCGGAGGCTTCAGAGTCGCCTGTCCTTCCCGGGGAACCGGGAGCGACAGGGAAAGGCTCTTCTTCGAGCATGGTGGTGGTTCCATCATAGTGCAAAAAAATAAAATAAAATGAAAGATCCCCTTTGAACTTATTAATTGAATGATATATGGCTGTATTCGTTTAATTCAAGCACAAAACCACACGTCTCATGTCCCTCTCCGCCACTTGATCTCCGCGCGAACAAATCAAAGTGACCAAGTCCGGCACAGCCCAGATCTGAATCTTGTTTTCTGAATAACATCAAAAAACTGTCACAGTGTTCATCTGACAAGTCATCCAAAAATCATTAATCTCATTGTTTTCTGCGGTGATCAGTTTTAATTTAGTAGAATCTCCGCTCTTCCGTGATCCTCACCAGTCCTGGGTTTTGGTGATGAGACACCGGTCCTGCTGCTTCCCCTGAAGTTTGACGCCTCGTCGCCCATGGCGCACAACCGGATGACTGTATTTATTTTAGAGAATTTATTGCTTTTTATTAGCCACTTATTGCAGAGACACACAGATCGCCGGCGCTGGCTTTGTGTGTACGTGTGTGTGTGCGCGCGCGCGTGTTTGTGTGTGTGTGCGTGTGTGTGTGTGTGTGTGTGTGTGTGTGTGTGTGTGTGTGTGTGTGTATGTGTATGTGTGTGTGTGTGTGATTATTGCTGCCCGTATGTCTTTCAGCTGAGCCGAAATTTCCAAGCAATTTCCATAAAAGTGCTCAATTTATCACGTCTCATGGAGAGCTACGGCATCTCTGTGCGCGCACACACACCGCAGAAGTCTCGAGTAATTCCTCCATGGAGATGTTGGATCCAATGATTTCAGCAAGATGTCATACTGGACTCAATTACCATCCCTCCTCAGTACATGAGCATGGTGTGAAGAATGGTTGGACATGTCCAAAAAAAACAAATGCGATCCTTTGTCCCCTGATGTCCAGACTCTCTTCTCCAGGTTTGGTTTTGTCAGAATGCATCACAAAAGGACCCAAATTGATAATTGCGGAGGTTCAGTCATCCTGTTCCGTGTGGGCCATTATCTTCCCATTCTCGTATTTGCTGGAGTTCGACGACAAACATTGGCTTCACCACAACGCTCTCCCTCTTCCTCTCTCTCTCTCTCTCTCTCTCTCTCTCGCTCTCTCTCGCTCTCTCTCACTCTCTCCCTCCCTCCCTCTTCATCTCACTTTCTCTCTCCCTCTCTCTCTCTCTCTCTCTCTCTCTCTCTCTCCTCCTCCTCCTCCTCCCTCTCTCCCTCTCTCTCTCTCTCTCTCTCTCTCTCCCTCCCTCCCTCCCTCTCTGTCTCTGTCTCTCTCTCCCTCCCCCCTCCCCTCCTCCTCCCCGCCCCCCCCCTCTCTCTCTCTCTCTCTCCCTCTCCCCTCCTCCTCCTCCCCCCCTTTCTCTCTCTAGTCTATCTGTGGTTGGGTGGCTATTCTCCTCAGTGATTTGCCAGCACTGGAGGGTTTTGAACCTTTTATGTGCTCATCCATTATGTTTTGCCCCATGCTGCCTTCACTGCGCATTTCCTTGACAGAAAACAAAACACAGGAAATTGCTCAAATGATGGCAGCTGGGATAGAAGCTTGCTCACAAGATCAGGTAATGACATTTGAACATGCCACTGTTTATCACTTTACCTATTTGGACCTGAACATTGTCACTTTGACTTGCACGGCCCGTCCTTGAGGAGTTCATGTCCATGTGTCCGCCCCCTCTGGAGTGGCACCTTCCAGTCCCTCCCGTGAAGACCTCCTGCACGCAGTATTTTTAGATGAGGAACAACAGTAAACTCTGTGCTGTTGCTGTGGGAGCTGTGCAGGGCTCTCACGATGTAGGTAAAAGGTCTTATTCCCATCAGGGCCACCACTGCTAATGGTACTGTACTATAAAACACTTTGGATGACAGCATCTGAGTGACATCTGTGACAATGAGCTGACCTCAGTCGGTTTGGGATCAATGTTTACTTCAGTGTATTTGGTCTGCAGGATCTCCAGTGTGTCATGTACTGCAGCTTAGACAAGACACAACAGACACAATGTTTAATTAACGGAAAGATATCCCTCGATTACTCACATTAAGGCAATTATTTTTTGTGTTAGTTTCTGAAATGGCATGTTCAAACATGCAAATTAACCTTTATCTTGTTACATATGTGCTAATTTACATACATTTCCAGAACAGAAATCTGAACATTGCATTTGGCCAGGTTTAATGTTCTCGTTTCATTTTGTTGACATATTACAGTCAAGGTTTTTACAGAAGGAATTTTTTATATTTTCTTATCACTCCAAAAATCAGAAAATAAAGCCAAAAAAAAAAGAAATCCATTTTCACCATGTTTTTGGGAATCAAATGCTATAAACCCGGCTATGAATGATTTATGAACAAACCTCTCTGTACAAACCTTCAGAATGAAATTAACCTGTAAAGTTTGGTGTAAGTGCTACTGAAGTGGAGATTTCTGGCTCAGAGTCTGAAAAAAAATTAATTTCGAGAAAATGGCCTTCAAAGATATGTATTGTTAAATGGCATACATTTTGAAGACTCTACAGATGAAAAGGGTAGAAAATGAACTGATAGATATCATCATGGAACATACAAATATAGAGATGCAAATAGTAATAATCTAATAATCCATGTCAGACTCATGTCTCATTATCAAGTTGATTTCTATTCACAAAGCTGTAAATTCAGATGTAGTAAATTAGCAAGAAATATGGACCAGTACGATCTTTTGATCGAATTAATTCATTTTACAGTTCACTTGTGCCAAAAGTGCAGTCTGGATTTTTTTTTCTCTATTATTGGACGTTAGATCAACAGTATCCAGTTAACATTAAACTGTAAGTTAAGTTCAAATCTTAGAAAAATTTGTTTATTGTTCACAACAGATTGTAATTTTTCAATCATTCAAGCAAATTGCATGTGTTTATTCACATGTTATAACTCTGTTATGGTGTTCATTCTACACACATGACATCTATAGTACATAGATCCGGGGAGAGGGATCCTCCTCTGTTGCTCTCCCGAAGGTTTCTTCCCTTTTTCTCCCCGTTAAAGGTTTTTTTGGGGGGAGTTTTTCCTGAACCGATGAGAGGTCCTGGGACAGAGGATGTCGTATGTGTACAGATTGTAAAGCCCTCTGAGGCAAATTAGTAATTTGTGTTTTTGCTATCCAAAACAAATTGAATTGAATTGAATTGAATGTGTGCAAGAGAGATTGTCTACGTTTCGCACAATTACCACATGCACTTAGTTTGCCGATCAAAACTGATGAGTTGATTCTCAGTCAAATTGGAGTTGATGTCATTTTGTGGCACATTTTCTGTAACACGTAGCTACACAAATACATTTACTGTACAAATGTGCATATCCTTTTTCTGTGTACTGCAATATTGTACAGTATTGACCGAAACTTTTAGCTAGTGATGGAATCAGAATCTAAAAGCTCAGTGTTAGACAATAGCATCCAGATAGACAAAACTGACATTCCTTTATCATATAGTTAGCAGTCAGTGTCAACAAAACACAGATTTGTCAGAAACATTTCCAGGTTTTCACCAGTACACCTCTCATGATGACAAAACAACCTCTCATTTTGGAGCCGCTGGACAGTTTGCTGAGACAACAAAGGTTTTGAAGCATGAAGGAAATGTTGTGGGTGAGTTATACCTTTTGCAGACATGCAGCAGAATTGTGATGTCCCATGAAACAGTTGTGACACTTTACAGTTGAGAGAATGTTAAGTGTTTAAAGTGGTTGAAAAAAACTGCAAATCAAGCCTGTTCTTGATTAAAGATGTCAAACACATTAGATGAACTGATTAAGCTGCAGCTGCAGTCGAGTGACATTAAGGAGCTTCTGAGTTGTCCGTGTCGACCTTTTGTCCTCCTTGCATTGGAGGCGTTCGTAGCGTGCCCAACTCCGAAACCGTTTTTTCATTCCTAAATCACTGTGCCATTTTTAGATGGAACGTACCAGCTCTTTCCCTGTGTCTTAAACGTGGGCACGTTAAATGGGAAAAAAATGTTCTTCAGTCATCAGAGTGGTGTAAAAGGTAGAGCACACTTTCCCCATGCTCTGAAGCACCTAGCTAAAAATAAAACAGTTCAGCGAGCAGATTTGAGCACTGAGAGGGGATAAGGTTACATTTCCTATCAGTGACCAGCCCAACAGGAAGTATCATGGCTGGACTCAGCCTCGGCTTCAGCTGACCTGGAAGCGCCTGCAAATTCCTTGAGAAGAGCTGGAGCAAGCTGCTGGGAAACAGGACATCTGGGCTGCTGTGATTGTTGCCTCCGGTCACTCTGACACAGATAAGGAGCTAAAGAAAAAGAAACAGACGGATGTCTTGATGTACTGTAAACCTTTGAAAGTTGCTGCCGCTCTTCTTCTGCCAGCGCAGTCTGAATGCTCTCGCGAGTGATGCTGTGAATAGCGAGCATGGTGGCACACACACAGCCGCGAATCGTTGAATTTAACATCTTGGTGCCAATATGGTGCTTTTTACTGCATCAAAAAAGTATGACATCAAACCAGGAAGGTGTCAAAGTAAATAAAGTAAATAAAAACAGATGGCGCTCCCGACTGTAATCACGCTGATAAAGTCAGAGTGAGGGTCTGTGGAGAGTCTCACCCAATGGCTCCATCCGAGGCCGGCTGGCTAAACTACAGTGCAAACAGCTCTGACCTCAGGCCTCACACCTCAGGAGAGTCGAGCTCATTAGCCGGAGGCCACCAGAGACAAACGGCTGCTGCCGTCTGTGTGCGGCACGCTGAAGCAGGAGGAAGGCTGTATTGGAGAAGCAATGGTGCCACTAGGAATTAACTAAAAGCCCAGTTTTTCCTTTAAGTCCCCGGCAAGCTTTCCCTCATTTCTCCCCAGCGGCGGCGCCTCGGCTCAGCTAGATTGGAACAGAAGGGAAGAACGTGACCAGAAAGAAATGTAGGGCACATTAGGAGACTTCACATTAAAAACAATTTTCAGTTGTCAAAATATATCTGTACTGAAAAGAAATGAACTTCTTTATCATTTATTGTGGAGAAACAAGTGCATAACCGTGAACAGACACTTGGTCTAAACCCCTAAACCAACAGTTTTGTTTTTTGGTGAGCATCACAGCCTCACAGAGCAGCAGAGTGTGGTTGTAGAGTTTTAGTCTGGTTTCTATCTATACTGTAATTACTGACTTTAGAAATAGACTGACAATCTAAAAAGTGGGTTTCCTCTTGTCCACATGCTTTGCTTTTCTGCCTCAACCTAAATGAAAGCATTATTTTACTCTGTGCTGCTGTCCAGCTGTCTGTGTTTCAGACAAAACAAAAACACACCACTGTTGTATTCTGTTTGAAGTGAAGAAATATTGCTTTGAGCTATGATTTGAAAACAAACTGCGTATAGTATAGTTCATAATTAAAGACATGAAGCTGCTTCAGATGAAGTGGCTGAAAAAGTGTGCACAGGTTCATGTGATATTGTATGAGCCTGTAGGGCAAGGCATGTTTATTTGTATAGCACATTTCTGCAACAGGCAAGTAAAAGCACAAAACATAAAAGTGCAGAAGAAACACATCGTAAAAGGGTATTTAAATATTATTTTAAAAGGTCATTACAAATCCTACAGTATAGAAAATAGAAGGAAGCTAAAATAGAATAAGAATGGTATAAAATACAAAAATAAAAGTTACAATGCAGTGTAATAAATTATGTAATAAAAGGCAGTTACAAGCAGGAACGTCTTCAGCCTTGATTAAAAAGAAGTGAGAGTTGCAATTTTCTGGCAGGTTGTTCGAGATATAATGGAACATAAAACAGGACGCTGCTTCGCCATGTTCAGTTTTGACCGTGGGGACGGAAAGCAAACCTTTCCCAGATGACCTGAGAGGTCTGGATGGTTTATAATGCAACAGACAATCATAAATGTAGACAATAAATATCTAAGTGACAATGTGAAAATGTAGTTTTTGTACCCTGGAGTGAGCGTCACTGGATATTTTAGTATGGATCATAAATTAAGCACTAAAAATACCATCTAGAATGAACAAGAACTCTTGTCTTGAGGACCTAAAAGTATTTATACATACACTGTGGTACTTGATCATGAAATGCTTTCCACAAAACTCAAAGCGATTTAAAGTAATTTTGACATTTTTGTGGTAACCTTCAGAGAAAAGCAGCAGCAGCAGCATTATGACTAGAGCAGCTTGGCGAAGGGATGTAGAGAAGCATTGCAGTAGTTGAACCACAACACAGAAGCATTAATCATTTTGTTGGTGTCTTTATAAGCCAGAGCCTAATTAGGGTCCGAGCACTGACGTAGTCAGTCCAGGAGGACCCTATTGAAATTCGAAGCACACAATTGGGCACATATTGGGGGTACTTGCCATACTTGAAAACTCACCAAATTTGGCACGCTTGTCAGGCTTGGTGAAAATAGACATGTGATATAAGTGTCATATTTGTGTATTAAAAAATTGCTCTCTAGTGCCCCCTAGAAGTTGCACTGGCAACGCCCCTCAGCCAGTTTGTCCAATTGACTTGAAATTTGACACAAATGTCCATCTCCAGCTGTTCTACAAAAAAGCCTCTCAGACCCCTAAGCTCCGCCTACTTAGATTTTCCGCCATTTTGAATTATGTGAAAAACCTATTCTTGCAAACTTCTCCTACACGCTGGGTCCGATTCATACCAAATGTGCTGTAGATCATTATTGGACCTAGATCATTAAAAATGATTAAAAGATTGTTGATATCTTATTGCATTCATAAGATAGGGACCAATGAACTTCTCAGGGGCGTGGCTTGTACATCAATACCTATAACTTCAAAACCATTGGGCCTAGTGTCACAAGATTTGCATATGTGCCCATTGCATCCTGTAATATGCCCTGACATTTGTATGCCATTGAGACTCTAATTCGGCCAATTTGGGTTTTTTTGTCATTTTTCGCCATTTTCAGCCTTTGTACTCTTACGAACTCCTCCTAAAGAATTAATGCAATCGACTTCAAATTTGGGCAGAATGCTCTTTAGACCTTTGTGATGACAAATTATTAAAATCGTCAGTTTTTTCTCAACGGCCTTGACGTGGCGTGGCCCCCATTTCAGACCCATTTTCTGCGGTTCGCTATGTTAGAGAAAGTTGTTGGAACGCCAAGGTACATCATCTAATCCACCCAAAAGGTCTCATGCATGATGCCGGTCCAGGCCTGAGCACATTCCCATGAAGAAATGTTCACAATTTCATAGCGCCACCTACTGACAAAAGGAAATGACAAGTTTTATACTTTGATTGAGCTGATTGTTAAGTGGTTTAGGATGCTCAAAAACTCATGCAACTTTACACAGGTGTCATAGGTGATGGAAGTAAATAATTCATGTGGATGTTTGCCTTGCTTGTTCTAAATCCCCTGAATAGCGCCCCCTACAAATTTTCAAAAGAGCAGCCCCGGCGCTGTGTTTGCCCTACATATATAAAATTTGGTAAGCACATGAATCAGATGGAGATTTAAAAAAAGGTCTCTTAGCACGATGCTCTAAACCGTACCGGAAGTCAGCCATTTGTATTTTGGTGTGATTTCTTTCATTATTTTATTTACCCTTTTCTAAGCGCTTTACTTTTACAAACTCCGATCCACAAATTTGGTCAGTATGATCTAAAGAACTTTGTGAATAAAAGTTATCAAAAGCTTTACGTTTTACAGAATGGCGTGACTGTGGCGTGGTGAACATTTTACCTGAATCCTCATTAAACAAGCTCATGTAACTCCATTGGACTTCCTCTAATCTGCCCCAAACTTGTTATGCTTGATAAAATTAAGGGTAAAATTAAGGGTCTGAGGATATCGACAAGCCTATTTTAACTCAAGGTCAAAAAGTCACCTACTGGCGAAATGAAATCAGCATTACGTGACTAACAACATCGGATTTACATGACATTTACATGACATTATGACTCTACTCTTCACATAGAGAAACATGATGCATGTTGTTGAGCGTGTCGGCTCGCGGCTAACAGCGGATACAGGAACTGGTGAAGTATTTGCAAAGCGTAACGTCCTGCGTCACGCACTCCACGCCGGAAAAAAATGTCTGACTGGCGATCGAACGTTCTCGTCCGGGCGAACCGGTGTCCCGCCAGCGCCCCCGACGCGCGCAGAGGACCCATTCATCGCTGCTCGCAGCTTTAATTTTAGAAGTGTTTTCTCAGCTGAATGAGAAAAAAACCCACAATTGAACATGTTTTTTGATTAAAAAAGGGGGGGGGGTTAATATGGCAAACTGAAAATGTCAGGCTGATAAGGGATCTTGTAGCTGCTTTATGCTCATTTATTCTGAGGGTCAGAGAGTCTTGATGTTGACATCTATGTCTGATGTGACATAATCAAAATAAACCTACTGGAGAAATACACAGGGCCGAACGCTGGCATTAACACTTTATGTGGTTGGTTTCTCATCTACAATTTTTGGTATAACTGGAAATTCCATGCTTTCTAAATCACCTAATCCCACCATGACTAGAAACACTCAATGTCCGCAGTTAACATAAATATCCTTGCCAAAATATTTCACCAAGGCATTTGTTATTTTTGCCAGAACCCGCACATTTTAGTTAAGTAGCCATCTTAGTGAAGTTAGACTGACTTTAACTGCAGGGAGCCCCTTGGTGGCTGTATCAAAGCACTCACACCATCAAGATATCGTTGTATTCAGCTTGCTGAGACGAATCTGTGGATACCTCACAATCCACTGTGGGCCCTGGCATTCTACATTAATCTGCATGTATAGCATGGAATATTGTGTGAATATTGATCAATATTTATATTCATTGTGTTTACTGCTATTTAAATGTTTTTGGGAGATTTATGTAATACGTAACAGGCTATATGGAAATAAATAGTGCTTTGAAGTAAGACTCCCAATAAAAAGTCAACATGTGATTAGTAAACATGGCCAAAACATCACCTGACTATCTTTTTAACTTGTTCATAATTGGTGTATTTTAGTGTATTTTCATCAAATGTACAGTCCCAATTGTAGTAGGGAGTAGTAGAAGACTTTCAGTTGTATCATTATTCATGGGATCTTCGTTATAGTGGTGGTACTGCCTTCGAAAATTTTGATTGTATACTAGGCGAAGATGAACTAAATAATTTTAATTTTTAAGTTAAAAGTCAATGGTCTCAAGGTCAATATGGTGTATTACACGCAGTTCAAGAGGCTATGTCAATTCACAAAACACAAACAAAATCTTGTTTAGGGCCACCAAAACCCTGCTGCCTGTCCTGGAAATACACACAACAATGTCCTGTTTTGTTGGTTTTGAGGAATATCTGAGGACTCTGGACTCTTTCACCAACCAGTTTATGAAAACAGCGCTCAGCCGGTATCAGACTTCCCCTGAGGTTCTGCAGCTACAATCACTTGATACCTATTCTTGCCTAAGCTCGCTCCATTAAAAAAAATGTTTGCATAGATTTGAGTGCAAGGATGCTTTTTTTAGTCAGAATGTAATTAGCTTAAAAATAAAAAAGAATACATTTTGACTTTCGACCTTGAAACATGTGACGCTGGGGTTTGATGTTGTTCTGTTCGAACTTAACGTCCTTGCTACAATAACGAATAAACTCAACTTTAGATTATTATTTTCTCTCAGGGCAGCTGTTCTAAAGCACATTCAATACTGTCTCCTTGAGAGAAAATTGCCAGTTTGTAGTACCTGTCCTTAGAAAGTGAAAAATAAAAAAATGAAAAAGCAGTCAGTAACGCGATGCAGGAAGAATATGTGGAAATAACTGTATTTTCCTATTTGAAGCTGATGAAAACATAAGACAATCCTATTTCATTAAAAGGCTCCTTGGGTTCCGAAAACCCCTAAATGAGCAACTCCAAGCTGTTTATCACAATCACATATTAGGATAATGTTTCTCTAGGAAACACTCAGGCCTTGAAAATAGAAATATAAATTTACAATTGCGTTAAATTGCTCTGTAAGGAATTCCTCTCTAAAGGATAATTAGAACAATTTCAGCACAATTAAATACACGATTCAGTCGCTTCATCGGGATGCGAATGAGCACACAAAGACTCCAGCAGTTCTAAATCGTGCATGATAACAAAAGAAACTTGCTTGCTTTCATTTCATCTCAAAAACCTTGACCAAGTATGAAGGAAAAGAAATGTTCACACACATGTAGTGCTGTATTTTATTAAATACTCAAGCTTTTGGTCGCACAGCCTTCATCTGCTCAAAACCTTGACCAAAAACACAAACCATACAGACCATTGGAATGTAACATGGGTAATGTTTTTCTGTCGAGTGCAAGTACACTTTTATCTGACTCATTTCATTTTTTCTAATAAAATTACATTGAAGGGATATGAAATGTTCTATTTGTTCAGTTTGATGTAGAAAAGGGACCTTTCTCTCTCTCTCTCTCTCTCTCTCTCTCTCTCTCTCTCTCTCTCTCTCTCTCTCTTTCTCTCTCTCTCTCTCTCTCTCTCATTATTTGACATAAGGTCCCTTTTCTACATCAAACAGAACAACTAGAACATTTCATATCCCTTCAATGTAATTTTATTAGAAAAATGGAAATGAGTCAGATAAAAGTGTACTTGCACTCGACAGAAAACCATTACCCATGTTACATTCCAATGGTCTGTATGGTTTGTGTTTTTGGTCAAGGTTTTGAGCAGATGAAGGCTGTGTGACCAAAAGCACTGCATGTATATATACGTACATATAGACACATGATGATTTTTTTATTTCACGAATAAAGAAAGTAATGATTCAGAGATGCAGTGGCTGAGGAAATGACCATGGACCACATTGCAGACTGCAGTGCTCCACTATGGTGTGGAGAAAAAAAAATCTTTCCTTTTGCTTGAGTCAGCTGCACACTTCATTTAGGGAGCATCTGATTTATTATGATCAACTTCGCCAAATGGCTCTCATTCATACTGTGAGGAATAATTGAAAAGCTAAGCAGTCTTACTGACTCAGTATAGGTGGATGAGAGGGTTGTGCAGGCCACGGAAAAATACTGTGTGTGATGCGCTCTCGCCATTTTGTTTTTAACCTCTTCTACTCCACCCCTCTTTACCATAAACCCTTTTTTGTATTTTTTAGTCCCCCACAAGGGATCTTTAGAGGGAAACAGCAGGTCAACAGATGCCACAAAGAAGTGGTATACATGATTTAAAAACGTTGAAACCTTTTGAGCTCAGCACTGTGTGTCAATCCCTTGAAAATACCACATTAAGACAACAAGACCCCGAGTACATCATAGAAAATTCCATGCTGTGATTTGTTTTCCAAAACTTTTCACATTTGGAGATTTATGCAAGAATTACATTGGACGGTGATCGCTTCTGTTGTGGAACGTTCTTAGAAACCCTCTTTTTGTCAATGTAGTCAATACCTAAGAAAACAATACATCCTGGTTCTCTCGTGTGTGGTTGTAAAGTTTCATGAGGCTGTGATTTTTCTCGAGATCACAACAGGTCATTTTATACAGGGACGCCAGGTTAAAAGTCTCAGTATGTGAAATGGCTACTATGGCAACTAAAATCATCACACATTAATACAATTTGTCTCATTGGATCCACAAGAGTCTCAGCTTTCCAGCCATACCATATGTTTGCAATTCCAAGACTGTTTAGGGACCCCAGTATGCTAAAGTATAAATACACCGTATAGAAAAGGTGGAAATAACACATTTATACTGCATGCAAACAAATGCAAAACTCATTTTTATTTACAAATCTTGCGGCGTTATGTCGTGTTATTTAGCGTCCTTAACTTAGCATGACATGGTTGTTTGGTACCAATGGATTCTTTAGGATATCTAGTTTCATATGCTCCTGATTCTGTAGTGTGCTTGGTAAAAGATTATCTTAAACTGAATTTGTGAACAATTTCTCTGGCTTACAGCCAATCACTAAAGGCGTCCAACTCTGCCCAGCGAGGAGACCATCAGCAGGCTGTCTGGCCTCTGGCCCACACTGAGTCTACACATCGCGCACCAGGGAATGCTGGGAAATAGATCCACTTTCTGCCAGTGAAGAGCCATGAAATATTAATCCACACCTCTTTCCTGAGAGTGAACAATAGTCTGGCAGCTCAGTGGATCATATGTGTCTGCATTTGTGTGGTTGCACGTATGTAGAACAATGAAAGGAGGATGGAGAGTGATAGAATGTGTGTGTGAGAAAGAGAGAGAGAGAGAGAGAGAGAGAGAGAGAGGGTGACATAAAGGCATGACTAGACTTGCAGCAATGTGCAACAGCGTGTCACGTCATTTATATCAAAAAAGATTCCTGAAATAGCTTTAGATTGTCTTTTTCTGTGGCGCTGCAGCGGTGGGGGCGGCCTGCCCTCTTGTCCACGCTGTGTGTTCATGTGTGTAAACCAGAGCTGCACGAATCCTCCTCACATCCAACAACACGATCAGAAGAGATCCTGGGACGAGTTCCTCACAAGACACCACTTTTCACCTCATTTTCATTAAAGTCTGTTCTTGTGATTCCTCCAAACCAATCAGATGCCGCTGACATGTCTGCTCAGTCGAAGGCAGAGGAGGAGTTAGATGGGAAATGTTGCAACAGGGGGGTGAGGTTTCACTTCAGGGACGAGCCGAGGATCAGAGAGGTCTAAAACGACTCGATAACTAGATTTGAGAGCTTCTAAAAACTTCTCCTAATGATATTGTGGAGCTATAATGGCAACTGGAAATGAGAATTAAGTGTCAGAATGACCGCAAGGTTGTTCTTTTGTTCCATATGTGCATCTGCAATGCACTTACGGGTGTAATACTAATGGTGAAACTTTACAGACTAGCAGGGAAAATGAAAGCGTCCTTCAGTTAGTGTCGTGAGGTAGTTACGACGCAGTGCACGTTACCGTGACGGGGCCCGACTTACTTTTTTTGAAGCTTCCATGTTTGAAAGGCTCGACTGCTCACGAGGCTTGCAGATGTGTTCAGCTTGGCAGTCCTGACAGAAATTGCGCTTAAACTCGGAGACAGTTCAGAGAGGAGACGGCGCTCTGAGAGTCAGTTTTCCTTTTGCAATTTGCTGCATCTTTTTGGTGTTGTTGCTAGGCAACCACCGAATGAGTGCTAACGTTAGCTCAACACAAACCATGACCTGTAAGCTACCTAATGCTAATAGTTAATATTAGGCTTCAGTTTAAATGAGTGAAAACAACTTACCTGAAAAGTACCGCACTAATTAGCAGCCTACTGTTTTCTGTTCAGCTCTAACTATAGTTGGTGAAGTCATATAGCTGTGGGAATCCAGCTAAAGTCATTGTTTTGTATCCATTCAGTATTTATTTCTGAGCATTATTTGGATTTGTTACTTATATATCGACATTTTATCTTTATTCTATTGTCGGTGGTACTTATTAAATATATATATATATATATATATATATATATACATATATATACATACACACACACACTTATTTTTTTCACTACTTATGTACATAACATCCTGTCTGTTCTTTGTCCTCAACCACACATGCTTTTACTATTACTATTGATAGTACTAATAGGTCCTCTTTAAATTGATCATATTGACCATTTAAAGGGACAGTGTGTCAGAGTTAGTGACATCTAGTGGTGAGATTGTAGATTGCAACCTACTGAATACCAGTATGGTCACACTTCCCTTTTCAAGCGAGAACTACGGTGGCCTCCAGGTAACATAACAACGTGAAGGCTCTCTCCAGAGCCGGTGTTTACCTTTATTTGTCCACCTTTATTGGACAGAGAGAAAAATAAATTCCTTGCACACATACTTGACCAATAAGGGCAATTCTGATTCTGATTTGGGAGTGATGGCATGTTCTGTTTACATTGTGCCTCTAAAGACATGCTATTTTTGAAATAAGAACATTTTAAAATCAGCTTTGTTGTTGGTAGTTTTTACATTCACGTCATGGAGGCTTTAAGCAATGTACAAAGAGTTCCACCAAAAAACGTCTTAGATTCAATTCTTAGATTAAACAGAGAGAAAGCATTAATCAGAGATAAAGAATATATATTAAATATCTCGTAATTCAATAGTGGTCATGTAAGAGACAAGCGGCAGCAAAGGAGATAAGAGGAACGGGAGCTGCACTTCTAGATAAAAGTGAAGAATATTAATGTTGAAGAAGACGATATGGGACAGAAGACATGATTTAACGTGGGAGACGATGACGGGATTCTTTAAGATATGAGTTTGTTGGCGTGTGGTGTAAAGATTTCATGATTCCACAACACCTCGCTGGTGCTTTGCTTTGAATAAACTCTTGTGACAGTGTTAGTTAGCCTGATAGTTTCAACCAGGTTCATTTTACTACTGAAGTCAGTGTCTGGATTACAGGCAGCACCAGATGTTTCCGTCTTCATTTCAGAAACCAGGTGTGTTGTTTCAGTGCGTCAGAACAATAACACCGTGCTGGGAAACTTAGCTTTTATTTCCCCATAATAACCAGAAGTGGTTAGCTTATCTTGTTATGCCTGTGCAACGGTGATATACAACTACACAGAGGATCGACTGGAAAAGATGAAAAAGAAGAGCGGAAGAATAGCCGAGCTTATTTCAGGGGCATAGGGGTTTGGAATTGAAATCCCTACTATAATATAATCTAGTCTGGGTGTACAAGCAGGAGCATCTCACCATCTCCTCAGACTTGTAGCTTTCTCCTGGATGTTGGACTGTTTTTATAGACTGTTTGTCACCGGGGGGAGTGGGCTGTTTTCTATGACTAATCCTGCTATAAACAGCTCTTGTGACATACCCTCTTTCGGTTACTCTTTGGTGCTCGTACACTGAAATAAAACCGTAATAAATCACAGCACATGTGAATCTAGTGTGCATTTTATACATGTAGATTACAGTGAATCTGTATATTTTAACACACACACACACACACACACGGGGCAATAACGGGAGAGGGAGCATGTTTCATTTTCAGCACACACACACACACACACACACACGGTAATCTATAACTTTCCCTTCATTTGTGTGTTTGTAATAGATGATAAATGATGCTGCAGCGATCTGCCTTCAGAGCTCTTCCTCCTTCAGAGCTGCATTTGGGAGAATCGCCGGTTTCAGCAGCATTCACCAGCAACTGTGCAGGGTGACTGTGTGGGTGGAAATATGAAAGGCAGAAATCTAAATGTGTCTGACACAGCGTCCACCGAGCCGCGGTGGATCCCTCTGAGAACTCTGGGTAGCCTGGCTGCAGGTATGAGAACATAATTCAAGGGTGCCTGAAGCACTGCAGACAAATATTACAGAAATAACCCCAGCGGCTGGTAAAACCCCCCCAAAAAAACATTAATATAATGCCAGAAGGTCTAAACAACAACTCCATCATTTCTTCAGTGTTCTTATTTCCATTGTCCTTTACAGATTAAAAGAGAATATATATTTTTTCATCAGACTCGACAGACCCAAACAAAGAAAAAAAACGTCACAAACAATATTCATGTTGAGAAAGGGAAGTTTTATGACCAATGCACTGCAGTTGTGTTTTTGCCCATCAGGGGAGAGCTCCATCAGCTCGAGGGGCAGCGGGTCCACAAGAATAACAGCTAATCAAAACCTTTCATCCCGATGGCGGCTGAGAGGACGAGGAGCTCTTTTCACCGCCTCTTGGCCCCCGACACCTCAATCTGACCTGCTATTAACTGAACGGAAAACACTGGGCCCATAAGAACAGCTCATTCTTTAGCTTTTTTTTCTATTTTTTTTTTATAAATTAAATCTGAATGTCATCATTCTCAGTCTCAGAGCGAAATGTATTTCAGTTCGACACATTCCTGGTTTCTTTTTCTTCAGCAGCCTGTTATTATCAGCCGTTAGAGCTGATAACTGACTGAGACTGTTGTTAAATTATTCATTCAGGGAGCACAATTCATCCTCTCAGCAATAACTTGTTTAACATTCATACACATCCACAGCAGAATGCAAGAGCCAACCAGCGCCAAGGGAAAAGTCAAAGGTTATTAAGTTATTATTAGACATTATGTACATCGTGGAACACCAACACAACTGTCGTTTGAAGTAATAAGCCTTCATTTTGGGGCAGCAAAAGAAGAGCTCTCGCTGCATCCAGTCCTCAAAACCCATCTGCAAGCAGTCAGAAGTCGCATTCGTTTTATGTTCGGTCGATAGTCCAATAAAGCAAAACATCAGCTGCTGTGCGTGCAGTCAGTTCTGGTTCATCGCTTCCATAATCGGGCTAAACAATCAGTAAAATGTGCCTTTCGTTTAGCTTCAAAGCACATTTAACCATTTGTATTACTATTTAACATTTTAAGTGCATTAATCAAATGTTTGTTACTTTGATGTAAGCAGCAATGTTTAAATGTATACTTTTAACCACTGAAAGATGACATGAAGCCAAGGCTTTTTACTATTGAAACTGTTACACTATTTAAGTGTTAAATAGATCCTCTTTGCATTGATCACAAACAATTTAAAAAAGGGACAGTGTGTAGCATTCAGTGATATCTAGCACTGAGAATGCAGATTGTAACCAACTGAACAACCCTCCGCTCACTCCTTCCTTTCAGAGCGTGTTGGAGAACTACGGTGGCCTTAATGTGACAAAGCGTGAAACTCTCTCTCTCTCTCCCCCCCCCTCTAGAGCCAGCATTTGGTTTGTCCTTTCTGGGCTACTGTAGAAATATGGCTGACTTTGTGAAGAGGACCCACCCACTATGTAGATATTAAGGGCTCATTCTAAAGTAATAAATGATTCTTAGGGTAAGGTGATTATAATCTAATGAAAACAGTTATAAATATATTCCATTTCTGCAAATGGATCCCACAAAATCCTACAAACTGGTCCTCTAAGTCTTTGATAGAAGTTCTAACATTCAACAGAAAAAAAAAAAGTTCTCTTCATTTTGGGATTAAAGGCAGAAATTTAAATCAAATTATGCAAATCTGTTAAGAGTCACTAAACTCAGCTCTGAAATTGATGAGAATCAAAGTCCTAAATTAAAACTCTTCAGAGAGTTGTGCTTTAAGAGCAAATTATGTGCTCAAGCCAACACAGGAGCATGGCCCAAGGAAAAAAAAACAGGTTAAATGTTTGGGTTTAAACAGAAAGTCGTCAACTCCAAAAAAAACACACGTCTTATGATCGTTTTCCTTCTTTGTAAAGAACGAGTCCACAACAGCACAAGTTTAAATAACATTTACTTGCTCTCACATCACACACTCGCACATACAGAGACAACCATGGAGGTACAGATGAGAAGATGGCAGTTCACAATGAATGGTGGTCAAACAGTACGGCTGCATCTCTTGGTCCGTACACAACATGAGCGGTCGGCTGAGGCGTCACATCAGTTGTCCAAGCATACAGGCGAAACGACAAAAACACGAGGAGCAGCAAATCCATTTAAAACACCAGACCAGAGGCAGGTATGATTAAAGAAAACAAAAACTGTTTGGACTCAGGAAAAATGATCAAGCTCAACTATTTACACAGCAAATAAACACAGAAAAGGTAAATGTAGATGGAAGCCAACACAGGGCAGGATGAGATCACAGAGAACACTGTTAAGGCTCAAGTGTAGCTGCATTTCCTAGCAGAAGTCAGAGGTAATGGGTTTTCACAATCAAACTGTCAACCAGATAATTATTTTAAAAAAAAAAAAAAAAAAAAAAAAAAAGAAAGAGAAAGAAAAACAAGGACAGTCATGTCACCGACCAATCACCTGCCACTAGCTTCCATTAGTACTGCCCCAGACTCCAGAGATGGCACATGTCCACCGCCCCACCCACCCAATTCAACCATCGAGGTGAGGTGTTTGGACTTCAAGACATTCAAAAAATTTTAAACCGAGCAAACAGAACGCACATAAACACAGAAAATATTCAACTGCTGAACATCCGAGTGAGAGGAGACTTGAAAAGGGCATCGTATAGGAGGTGAGAACAGATTAGGATCGTGACCTCCAAGTGCATCACTCAACCAGTGTAGAAAAACTCCGTGAACAAGTTGGAGGGTGTGGATCAAAAGACAAACGACGTGGAAAAGTTAAGGCTTGAGAAAACATGCCAGAGAGGTCAAAAGCTTCACCGTCATGATACACAGCCGTCATTGGTGGATGGAAAGCTGCATGTTAACCAATGAGGAGAGGCCTGAATCCAGAAATAGAGTCATACAGCAAAATTAACAACCCTGTGTAAAATGGGGGGATGGGAGGGAGGGGGGGGCACAAAAAAACCAAAACACCATCTCATTACACAAACTACTGAACTTTTTACATGAATTAGGAGGGCCATTTAAAAAGTAAAGCTTGTTTTTAATACTATGCAAGTCCCTTTGCCTGAAGTTGTGGACAGCATCACTTTAGTGGGATGTCAAACATTATAAAAAGCAGCCTATGGCTGCCATTGAAAACTGGCCAAACTATCTGTAGCTCTGCTGATACACCACACTCAACGCAGGAATAATAAAAAAAAAAAAAAAAAAGCTCAAGATGAAATACTTCATTTGCTTATTAACCATTTTTTCTCACTGTACAAGTTTTTCAACAGGAAACTAAAAAGGCAAATTAAAAAAAAAAAAAAAGTAAAAAAAACTTAATTTACCAATACACTATAATCATATATACACACACACACAAAACAGAAAAAAATACAACCACCAAGAATTCCAATGGAGTGACACAACTGTCCAGATCGCTACAGGCTGCGCTCCCCGGCACCCTCCAGGGGTCACTACCAGGAGTACACGGGAGACAAATCCAAGGACCACCACGCCATGCAGTTCATTGGAAGAGACCAGAGGAGACGCCATCGTGTCTTGGCTGTTGAAGCAGTCGGCTGTAGTTAGAATATACGCTTTCGCTTCAGGTAGGAGTCTGCGTAATGACCACCGAGGCCCTGGGAGTGCTGGCCCACGTAGCCGCCCTCAGGGCTCGGCTCCGGAGATGGGATGAGCCGGTTGAACAAACGCTTGTGGCTACCGATGGGAGTCTAAAATAATTGGTAAAAAGATTTATAAAAATCAATAAAAAAAAGAAAAAAAAGAAAAAAGGGCAGCTTGGTCTAAAAAGTAAAAATGTATACAAAAAGTAAGATGAAAAATAAAAAAAGGGCAAAGGGTTTAAATTACCTTCACAGCATTCCCCAGGCCTGGCGGGTAGTTGGTGCTGTGGCTCACAGGAGGCATCCCCACAGCCTGAGGACGGACAAACAACCCTCAGTCACATACACTTCTTCCATTGTAGCACTCAAGCAAAATATGAATTATTGAACGGGGACTTTTCCTTGGAACCCAACATAACCTTTATAGTTTAAAACCAAACCAGAGGTTATTTAAAAAATATATATAATGTATATATTCAAAGCTTGAGGCTTACCCGGTTGAGATGGGTGGTAGAGAGGCCACCGTTACTGGAGGCCTCAGGCCCTGAGCTGAAGTAGGAGGACATGGGTTCGCTGGGAGGGTAACTGTACTGAGGGAAGCGCTCACTGTAGTCGGGCTGACGAGAGAGACAAACTGTAACTATAGAGCCGCACACATGTGATCCAATAACATAAAAAAAAAAAATACGCTCACACACTACCTGCTGACCGAATCCTGCCAAGGAGCCAGCACTAAGGTTCTCCTGCTGCTCGTACAAATGGGCCAGAGGATCCTGAGGAGAAACACCAGATGGGTATCAGACCAGATAACATCATATAGGCTACTGAATGAGCAGCCCTACACTGCAAAGGCATCTCGTAAAGCAGCAGCTATTCAGGTTTAAAAAAAAAAAAAAACTATAATAAAAAATTTTAAAAAATGGACAAAGCAGCAGAAACCAGGCAGTTACCTGGTGTAGAGGAGGATATTCTGGGCTGTAAGAATCCTGGTAGCGCAGGTTGTAGTTTGGCTGAATGCTCGGGTGCGTGTGCTGGTTGGACACATTACTTAGTGTAGGCCTCTTCCTGTAGGGGTGAGGTCTGCAGCTTCCTCCTGGAGTAGTGCACAGACATATGCTGGAATATAGTTACCCGATTTGATGCAGCAAACAACAGACTTCCAAGTAAGGAAATCAGAACCCCCAACGTGCAAAAAAGAGAAAAAAAAAAAAAAAGAAGCAGCTCACCTGAGGGGAAAACATTGTTGACACCGAGGAAGGCACTCTGGGGATGGTTCCCGTCTTTGGGAGGATCTCCTAGTATGGATACCTGGCAGGAGGGGAAAAGGTGAGTCACTCTTATTTACACTTGGGCAGAAAACATTATGGCAATGACCCAGGCCCTCACCCCCTGTGCTGTGAGGCCATCTGCCCCCATCATGCCCCCCATCAGGGACATGGACATGGACATGCCCTGCAGGGTAGGAGAGGAATTCTGGGGGAAGGTGCACGCCGCTGTGGGGGACTCCTGCTCCCTCGTCAGCGCTCTGCCAAGTTGCATTGGCTTTAGGGGGGCCAGAGGATCAGTCTGAAGACCAAGACCCGGGACTACACCCCCTGGGGGAAATGGATAGAGGATAAGTGAAGAGTAATTTTGAATCACTACTGATGTTCCTGCTGTCACATAATATCAGTGAGTCAGATTTGCAGCAAACACGTTTTTTTTTCTCCTCGAACTTACAGATGCAACCTAATAAAGTAAATGTCAATATTTTAGTGGTACGGAATTCCACTACACAACGTTAAGACTCATCGAGCGTCGTGACCAAAATATCTTGACCAACGTCAAGAGGATAACCCCTGATTAACGGGCAAAGAGGGACACAGATGTTTAGCATCATAGGCAAAGCAGAAACATGCAGTCTGTGGTTCAAGGAGCGACGGCTGGAGTCGGCGGATGCCAAACCTTGGGGCAGGTCTCCGAGCAGATGGACTCCCTGCTGGACAGGCAGAGCCGCCAGAGGATTCTCCCCAATGAGTCCTGCCTGCAGGCCAAAGGAGAGAGCAGAGTTCAGGGTCACTCAAGGGTCACAAAGCCTGGCTGCAAACACTCCAGCGGCGAAAAACTACTGCACTACAGCGGCACGCTTAGTCAGCACCGAGGATTACTCACCACATATGAAATTATGTCCTTGCAGAGTGGGTATTTACACTTTTTTGTGCACAATGGAGCACACCTACTACATCACTCAGCACCACTCAAAAGTACAGCCCACACAAAAACAAGTTTCCTAGCCAGAGCTTACCCACCCAGGCATTGCAAGTCTTAACCAGCACCTCACAGCAATAGCAACACACAAACACCATTGTCACTCACACAAGGCACTAGAGGGTTCTCTTTATTGTGCAGCACCTGAGCCCACAGAAGATGATTTCCTAGAAAGGCTTGCTGAGGGTAAAGAGGGAAAGAGCAGTAAGTGGAGGGGGAAAAAAGGATGTATGAACAAGAGAGGATGTATGAAAACAGGTGGAGCAACAAAAGGAGGCGCATGTCAGAGAGAGAGAGAGAGCGAGCGAGCGAGCGAGAGCGGGGGCAGAAAGGCAGCAGTACCTGCTGGGCCTTGGCCTGGTTCTGAAGGAGCAGCTGGAGCAGGGCGGCGGAGAGGGCGGGGTTGGCCAGCAGGGGCATCGTAGGGGCTGCCCCGAGGAGGCCTGCACACAAAGGGGACATCAGGATCCACAACACCAAAACTAATCCCACAATGAAGGCACTGATTAAGAGCTAGTGAGGACGCCTCACCTTGTTTGGGTCCCTGCGACAGTGGGTTGAGCAGCATCTTGAGGGTGGCGGGGTTATTGAGTCCTGTAAGGATCTGCATGGCTGTCGGGTCAGGAAGGAGACCTTTACCCCTGTTCACAGCCTTGAAGGGAGAGGCCACATGTCAGGCAGTCAGCACAAGAGCAACGGCAAACTCCATAGCAGCTACGGACATGTGGATGCAGTTAATCCATCCGATTTACATACCATGGTTTGGGCGGCAATCAGAGCAGCCAACATGCTTCTTCCAGGAGGGCCGGGGGCACAGAAGGACACCCTGATGTGCATCCCGCCCAGCAGCCTGCCGTCAGCGAGTCGCTGAGCGTCCTCGGCCATATCAGCCGAGGCAAACTCCAACACCGTAAACCGCCGGAAACTTGCATCTTGTCCCTGAGCCAGCTGTGGAGAGGAAAAATAAAAAAACGGACACACAATTAGTTTAAGTTCTGCTACAAAATACAAGTAGGACTGTCCCGAATGCATTGTTTTGGGCTCCTTTACACAACGCCTCTCTGGCCCGACGGCAAGCCCGAGCGTCATGATTACTAGTCGACTGACACTCATACAAAATTGACAGATCTGTGAAACTGAGTTGATCCAAACAGAGTAACACAAAATCACCACTTTAACTTTTGTGTTTACCAGAGATGTAATTGAGAGTTTTTGGTAAAAAAAGGTCATTGGGAATGAAAAAGCATAACTTAAAAAAATGAATCGACTAAAGAGATCTTTGTCGACTATCTAAAAGCACATTAATGTTGGAAAGACACCTGAAATAACTGCTCAAAAAGGTTCATTGATAATTTAGTGACTCCCCTAACGGGTGGCCCAGAAGCTATTTTCTATCATTGACGGGTTCTCATAGCAGCTTTGCATTTAAGGAGTACAAAAAACATAATCTGTTGGAAGCAGCAAAAAAAAAAAAAAAAAGAGACCATAAATAATGAGGCATGCCAAAAAATAGTTATTAGAATAGAAACTTTCCACTCAGAAATTGTTAATCATTTGCATAGAAAGAGCCTTTAAACCATCTGCTGCATTTTACTTCCTGTGAGAAGAGTTTCATATCAAATATATATCTGTTGAATGTTTACAATTTCTAATGAATACCATTTAATTTATTTAAATTACTAATTTTATTTCAGGCCCTTTACTCACCATGAGACACTAGATGTGATCTCATGATTTAATAGCTCATAACCAGGCAAGTATATCTTATTAAAACTAGGACTGGGAAGCTAAACTGGTTCCCTAAATTGTCACATGACTCTAAATCGTCACAGCCTTTGCTACAATCCTAAAAAACCCTGGAACCAGCAGAAAAAGTACTATGCGTGCTGTGTTAAAAGGACACCCCTCTCTCTCGTTCCAGAAAAGCCTGCTGAATGACACCACCTGGGGGAGTCAGGTGGTCATCACCATGGAAACCAGCAATGCTCATTGCTATAGAAACTTTGAGTGGCCGCAGGAAAAACAGGGTAGAGGTGAAAAGGTACAGAAAGATCAAATATGGAACACGGTTCGACAAAATGATTCAACCCTTCAGTGGCAATTCTACAACTTCCAGATGTAAACATGGCAGCACACAAACCATCAACACCAGAAACCTGCTGGTATTCTTACTGGGAAAAAAATGACTACGCATTAATCCATTATCAGAATAGCTGCAGAATAATTATCCGTCAATCGACTAGTTGATTAATGGACTAATCTTTGCAGATCTAAAATGGCGTTGTATTCATTATTCTTGTTGTAAAATACAATCTGGATGATGCCTCCTTCTGAAATCCTAGTTATTTGCAGCCGTGTGTGGTGAATCTGACCTGGCAGAAGACCGGCACATGGGTGTCAGCCAGGGCGTTGCGGAGGTCTTGGGCCGTCAGCAGGCTCGGGGGCAGGCGGTCCACGCACAGGCATTTAGAGTGCAGCAGTGGATACGTGAGGGAGCCCACTTCAGTCCAGTGGACATACAGCATGCGGGAGCCCAGCTGCTTTCCCAACAGCTCGGACTTGGCCCTGGCAGCAGAGTCCTTCTTCATGTACTCCACAAAGCCGTAGCCCTTGGAGTGCCCCGTGGAGGCGCTGTACACCAGGAAGCAGCGCTCCAGGTTGCCGAAGGGTCGCACCAGCTCCTCGAACTGCTGCTGGGTGAACGCGCGGGGCAGGTTGGCGATGCACAGCAGGGCGTCTGTCGGCTGCAGCTGCACGGAGATCTCCCGGTCCCGGAGCACATGCTGGTGGAAATCTTTGATGGCACATTGCGCCTGTTCCCCATTGAGCAGCGTCACAAAGGCTGAGGGCGATGGGGACAGAGGGAGACACACAATAAACACACACTGGTGGAAAGTGAGGTTGAGTGAAGTAACATTTGTCAGCAGTAAAGTCAAGGTGAAAAACCCTTTCAGGTCACATCCCGATCATATCGAGGACCTATTTACAATATAAAAGTTTACCAAAAAAATATATATATATTTCTTTGTACGTTTATATCAAATTCTCTTTTAAGCCCGCCCACTTTTTAGCAGACCAATCAAATGCAAAGGATTTGATTCAAAACCCTCTTGCAACTGCCATGCACAGCAGGTCTCTGAAGGCAAACTTGGTTGTGACACTATTTTTTCTCTTTTAGCAGGTCTGATAAAAAGAAGACGCCGGCGGCACAAATGTCGCCACACACCAGCTTTCTGCTCCCGAAACAGACGACGACGTCATCACAGCTGCTACGAATCAAAGGCCCTTTACCCGACTGAGCAGCAGGTTGAGAGCTAAAAGAGGTCGCGTCGAGATACGTTTGAGTTTTAATGTTATTGGCACCTACTTTTAGAACGCCTACCAATGTGACAGACTCTTGTTACCATGGTGATGGGTACACCAGAGCCCCATTTCATCAAACATCCCATTACCCATGTTTTGAAAGAGAACCAGAATGGGAGGATAAAAGATTGTCGTCATTATAAATCCACATAAAAATACAAATAAAAATAGATTTAGTACAAAAGCATACCTTAATGCCACTTATCTGCCACAACAGTAGGGTGGATACCAGGCATCTCCTGAATTTAACATCTGGCTCTTGCAATTTTTGGCCCTTTATTATCTGCCATTACGTGACCGTTTCCGTTCTAGATTTTAATGTCAGTTCTTCCTGTCAAATTGTCTTTTGAGACTTCTAATGGCATGCTGATCTTTCATCGTAAACAGGCAAATACCCCTCAGGCTAATTTAAAACTGATTATTTTGGAAATTTAATTGTAGGGACTGCTTCTCTTGCCGCATACAAATTGATGACATTGTGACGAGTTGAGTCAACAAGAACGGATCACAAGTCGATTAATGTCATGCGCTATGTAAATACAGTTCTGCTTTCCATCTGCCAGGTGTTTTTGAAACATGTTCGAAATAAAATGCTTCAATTTCCAATTTTGTACACAGTAGATCAATTTCCAAAATGGCTGCTACATAAGTCACATTGGAGAAAATGACCACTGGAAAACTGGCAGTAGCTTTGCATTTACAGACTGAGACTACAGTTGCATCTCAAATCCATACTAGCATTAAACAACTGGGCCATAATTAGTGTAAGAAATCATTTTGTCACCACTAACGGTAAAATACTGGAGCACATTGCTTGTCTAAACATCTGTATTTAAAGGGGTGAATAAATTTAAACGTTGATACTTAAGGAGCAGGTTTGATCCTTTTGTTCAATAATCAAGAGCCTTTTCTGTTTTGTGAACAAAGCATTTTCAAATTGTGAAGCAATTTGTCCTAATCAAGAATATTGTAGCAAATAGTGAACGGCTCTCAATACAGAAACGTTTTTTGTGCGACTATCAAGTTTATTTGCGTGTTCTTATTTTAGTTAGCATTTATAAATCATCTGCGATAGATCTTTTACTCCTTTAAAAAAGGAACACGTGATGCCGAACATGGTGGACGAGCAGTTAGACCAACCTGTGCCCTTGTATTTGTCAACAAAGCAGTACTTCAAGTCATAGTTGCCCAACAGCTCGTGGACCTCCTGTATAGAGGAAAATAAAATCATTAAATCCAGACATTTGAATTACTACAACACACTAACAAGGGTATCCACATAAAGCATTTAACTTTCTAAATTATAAATTTTGGCCATTACACAATTGTAGATAACTTAATTGTATATTTTGTTCATCGCATTAATTAACTCATTCATGTCCACTGGGGAAACAAGCAACAAGTTGCACCTGTGAGGGGTTGAGAGGTTAATAACCGACTCATTGTTGGGAGGAGAAATTGTTCCACGCTGCTTTTGACCGTTCACAAAACGAAACGGCGATGCTGTCTAGCATTTTCTGAAACGTTTTTGTCTGCACACCTTCCACCTTTTGTTGTCCCGCAACTGACATCTCGAACTCCCCCCCCCCCTCCCCACCCCGACCCCCCTCCCCTCGGCGAACAATGGTACAGCCCGCAGGCCCACCGCTCCCCACGAGTCAGGCACGTTCCAAAAAAATGTGGCATCATGAGTAAAATCTCTGGCCAGCTTACACAACAGATGGGCTGATAGAAGAAAAAAAAAAAAAAAAAAAAAAAAAAAAGTCCCGTGCACCTGTAACCTCGGAGTAGGGAGTGTAATCACCAACAGGCTTTAAGCGTGAACATCATGACTATTAAAGTTATAGAATCGTTTCCACCGAGGCCCCAACTGGCAGGTCACGCAGGCCACAGATGACCATTATTGACAGTTAACGTTTTCTGGCCACCTGGCATTTATTATCCCGACGACACAAACCAATTATAACCCGTCTAAATGCCGTCCGGCGGCTGACAGTTAACCGTGTTTCTCCTTTTTAAATAAGTCAGTCGCAGTTTCCAATAAAGCAAAAATGTCGCATCCATTTTAATTTTTTTTTAAAAAAAAGGAGACAAGTTACAAGTTAAATAGCTCGCAGGCTAACATCGGTAGCATTGCAACGCATATTGGAGCTAAGCTAACATTAGCCAAACGACCCCAATCAATCAATCACGCCATAATTAAAAGTACTTTTTTAAACTATTTTTAACCTGATTGCTGACGTCAGAGGGAAGGTTTTTTATGATGATCTTCCTGCGGTTGTAAAACTCCCGGCGGGTCCTCTCCAAGCGGCTCTCCACCTCCTCGGGGCTCAGGGACGTCAGGTCCTCGTCGACCCTCCGCTGACACTCGCGGTCCGACGCCGCGTCCTCTCCGCCGGGTTCGGGTTCGGGGTACCGGCGGCGGTCTCCGGACATCCAGCTTTCGCGAGCCGCAGCGGGGTCGTGGTTATCGGGACGAGGGGCGAACCCGAGCCCTGTGGCGGCGTCTGCGCTTTCCTCTCCGGCAGCTGTGCTAACAGACACGACGGCCGCCATCACTCTGTTTGGGGGAAGTTTTATCGGTCTGCGAAACTCAGCCCGATTTGAGCAGTTTAAACAATACACACATGGCCCCAGCGTGGCTTCTCATTGGACGAGAGGGGGACGCATTCTCCATGACTACGACGTAACCCAGGGCGGGGGCGGGGCCACAGTTGCTCCCTGTATGCTGCTGGAAAGTCCAAATGTATGCACAAAACTGGATAAATGCTACAGAAAGTCACTGGGGGCCATAAAACAATTTTTAGAGATTCCTTTTGCATTTTACAGAGTGTTTATAATTATAAACGTTTAAAATTGTATTTTGTATAGGCTGGATCAGATATAAAGATTTAGACTGTAGATGATTAAACAATTCATTAACAGTCTGAGTATCGATTGACTCGATAAATAGATTCGACACAGGAACAACTATAATGTTAAAGAACATAATAAAGGCCTGTTATAGTGCAACTTTAATAAAAATAAAAACTTTAATAAATGCATCCAGCCCTATGTTTAATTATAAACTCAAGATATTGTTTGTATTTAAACCCCCATATTATTTGTATTTCATAAATATATATATAAAATATGTAAAAATATGTTTGTATATATTAATATGTATGTAAATATATGAATACATATATATATATATATATAGACACACATATATACAGTTATATAAACACATATATATACACATATATATATACACATATATACACATATATATACACATATATATACACACATATATATACACATATATACATATATATATACACATATATATATACACACGTATATAAATATATATACGTATATATATATACGTATATATATGTATATATATCTATATACATGTATATACATATATACATATATATATATATGTATATATGTATATACATATATATACATATATGTATATACATATATATACACACATATATATACACATATATATACACATATATATATACACATATATATACATATATATACATCTTAATGTCCCCTGGTAATTGTATTGGTTGGCCGGTAAGGAGACCACAGTAGGCATGCAAAGTCTCAGCTGGTGGTGGCAACACTCTGGACTATTCCTTCGTACTGGGCATGTCCAGTGATACATTCCTAATACTAGCTTTTGGTCCTGTGTGCACTTTACTTTAAACACACGGCAAGACACTTGCAGCAAGTCTGTTATGTTTAGGTGTGGCTGGAAACCCCAAACTGTAGCTGTGTCCGGACAGCTTTGTCCAGTGGAAATGTGGACCAGATGTCTGCAGCAGTGTTGAAGTTAAGGCTTGCGTCACGTTTGAACCTGGTTTAAGGTCTTTCTTATGCTGTGTGCACTAATTCAAATGCCTGTTCAATAGAGTATTCACTGCATGACAGAACAGGAGGTGCTTCTTCACTGTTCTGGGATGCATCAAGGTTATTTGGCTCATCTTATATCCACAAAATTCCATGTGGTTAATGTGCACATTAGTAGACATTTTTCCAATATCCGAGCAGCAGTGTTTTTTGTCGCTGTGCAGCAAGGTCATAGGTGCATAATGTAGTCAGTGGTTGTGCATGTTTTCATTTTACACAAATGGTTTAGACAATACAGAATTTTGTTGCTTATAGAAATCTTGTAACACAGATCTGAAATTGTATACACCTTTTGACATCAATCCGTTTCAGTCCTTCATAAAAGGCCAAGTGAAAAATGGTTTATTAGATTTTGAATTTGTTCTTTCGGTTTATACCAAATGCAACGCAAAGTTAACATACACACAAAGAAATGTACAAACAGGAAATTAAAGATATTTATCTTCCAACCTTACAGAAATGTTTAATACTAACTGTGTTATATATGCAAATCTAGAACTTTTGCAAGGCAGAAGCTGGTGCCCAAGGCATCACCTTTCTTCATTAGGTTCAATTCATCAGCCAGGAAAGAAAACACAGTGATCGAGTTTATCATTGTGTTAACATCACATACGAGATGGTAGCAGTGCGCTATCATCTAAAAGAAACCTGTAAATACATCTATGGAAATGGAGGCTCATCACTGGCTACCCTGTACTATATGGTGGCCATAGTGGCAAAGTGATGACATGTAAATCAAATCTGAGCCAAAGAAAAGTTTATATTCGGCTGCCAGTTGTATGTTTGGCGAATAGCCTCAAACTTTTCGATGAGGGATCCGAATGATGGCCGTTGAGCCGGCTCTGCAGCCCAACACTGCTCCATCAACATCCTCACCTGTTGGTAAAAAGAATTATAAAAATCATTGTGAAAATATCAGGCTACTCATAATGCCAATAAAATGTCTTGTGTTTAAAGGACACGTTACCTCATGAGGGCAGTCTTTGGGACGAGGCAATCGCAACCGTCTATCCAACAGTTTTATGAGCTCAATCACAGTCATCTGTCCCTGGACTTTCTGCATCATTTCACCGAACTTCTACAAAAACACAACAGAGTACATTGAGCATTTAACACAGGGAGCGAAAATGTACTCTTATAAGTCTCACATGAAAATATAAGCAGGTTTGAGCTGGTTCTAAGAGGCCAGTCTTGACGTACTGTTGGAGGGCTCTGGCGGTTGTCACAGCGGGTCAGGATCTCATACAACGTGACGCCAAAGGACCAAATGTCAGAGGAAAAGGAAAATTTACTCTCCTTCAAGCACTCAATGGCATACCTATACAGTACGAAGAAAAATCACATTTAGTTGCCAAAGTCATAAAACAAAGTATTGAATAAGACTGCTAAGTGCTGCGTGAACTCACCAGAACACCGGGCTGTCCCCGTCCTCTCGAACGCGATAGTAGATCTCGCCTTCAGGGATGTATTTCGTCAGGCCAAAGTCTCCGAGCTTCACCAAACTGTCGTTTTCCACCAAGACATTACGGGCAGCTAGGTCTCGATGGATGTATCGCTTAGTGTGCAAGTACTCCATTCCCTTAAAAAGAGAACAGAAAGAAAAGATGGATGCAATTACTCAGAGGCGGCAATATGTGGATGTCAAACCGAAATACTATAGCAGTGTAAAGAAACAGCAGAGTACACTGTTTTTTGAAAGGTTGTCCTTTAAAGTTTACGATAGCATGTGACTCTTCGCCATGCTAGCAGCACATATGGCTCTAGGATGCCAGTGTTTGTCTGTCGGTCGGTCTGTCCATCACTTTGGTCCAGACTCAAACGCTCCACAGCTATTGGACAGATTACAGACATTCATGTTCCCTAAATGACAGATCCTGCTGACTTTGGTAATCCCCTGAACACGGTAAATATTATAGCCGTTAAACATCAGCATGTGAGCATTGTCACTGTGAGCATGTTAGCATGCTGACATCATTATTTACAGTACACCCTCACGGAGCAGCCCGCATGGCTTTAGCATCATTCTTCAACATAAATTATCAAACACAAAGTGTATTATACTTTATAAAAAGCAACATTGAACATGAAGTACATTATAAACAATAACATGTAAATTAAATCATAAAAGTACATGTTTACAATGTCAGAGCCGGCTGGAAATGTGATGCAAATGATGTAACAATCAACAGCATGCCAAGTGATTATTTCCTGGTTACTGAGATAAAAACATAACTTTAGTGCTACTAAACTACTCAACTAACACAGAATGAATTGATGACAATACACAGAAACATTACAGCTTAATGCGATGCATTATCTCCCTCAGGAGAATATAACCAGACACCTCTGCAGCTTGCACACGGCACCAGGAATGTTGGGAAATCAAGCAAATTAGATGATTAGCACAGAGTACAAAGCCACCTAAACTCACCTGACAGATCTGCTGAGCGAACATGAGGCACTGGGGCACTCCCAGTTTGCGTTTGGAAAGGTACTCTCGCAGACTCCCCAGAGGAAGGTACTCCATTATCAGCTGCACAACTTGTCCTCCTGTCGGTGGACAATGCAACAGGGATTATCCTCCTACTTCCATTACTTTTCAAAGGCAAGATTGACCTGGTGCTCAGCATGCTGTGTGTTGAAAGCTCAAAATATTGACATACAAGGGAAACCGTGTTGCACTTTGAAAAGATTTTCATGATTTTCAAAAGAACAGCAGGGATCAGAAATCAATCGGTCATGTACTGAAGCTCTGCACGCTCTGCACGCTCTAAGAGAACACTGAGCAACCACTGCACATGCAGACGCTGTATATTGTTGTATGGATTTCAACAAACATGCTTGAAGCAGACAGATGCCAGCTGAGGCCTCACCCAGTTCAGTACAGCAGCCCATGTACTTGACAATGTTGCTGTGATAGAGAGACTTCAGGATCTCTATCTCCTTCCTCCAGCCCTCAAGAATTTGACCGTTCTCTTGTTTCAAGGCCTTCGCTGCCACGTGCTCGCCTGTCCCGTCGTTGGCCGGGTCATACAGGTAGAGAGTCACCTTTCCAAAGTGACCCTGCAGACAGAGCAACGAGCGGTGGATTACTCTCTGTGGCGTCACAGGAAGCAGAAAACTACCGGCGATGTGGCGTTCAAACTCACCTCTCCTAAGTCGCGCATCTTTTTCAGGTAGCGTTTGTGGAACACGCTGGGGTCTGCGTCAGGGAGCGCTTCACTGGGGGATATATCAGGATCTGTGAGTAGACACATCAACAACACATTATCGAATGCACACAGATAGGTTGGAGGAAAATGTTTTCAAAAAAGCAATTTGAGCAAGTAAAGACCCACTTTTGATCATGATTTCTGTGAGCTCTCTGAGCACAGTGCGGAACGAAGGCCTCTCCACGGGCTCGTAGGTCAAACACATGCTGATGAAGCTGGCCAGTTCCTGGGAGGACGGTTCGGCTAAACGGCCCCTTTGCTGATAGAAGCGCTCTTTCTGTTTGGGGCGGTTACAGCGTTGCAATTAGAAGCCAGAAGGATAAAATGGGCTCGGGGGTCGTTGGAAGAGAAATAAAAGGGCCTACCTCGGACAATGTGCTGCCACTCATGGGAAGATCGCCATTGTTGCAGATTTCGAGCAGCGTGACGCCAAAGCTCCACTGGTCAGCAGCGATGACGATGGGAGAGCTGCTGTCAATACACTCCGGGGCGATCCATGGGATACGCTCAAGGCGCTCTGCCGTGCATAACAGCGATATTTAAAATGACAGAAGGTACATGTATCATGTTACGGTGATCTCCAGCTCCAGCCGAAGAATTCAGTTTGAGAAAACTGAACACATGTTGCAAATTGTGGCTCTACTTTTATAGAAAAGGACCATATGTCAATAAAAATGTAATATTAAACAAAGTTGGTATGTGTAGTCAATGTCAGCGGTGACAAAATAAATGCTACTTGATGATGTCAGGTCTTTGCTCTTCTTTGCTTTGTTGCTTGTTCACTGACTCCAGACAAAACTGACCAGGATGGTTAAAAAACAAAAACACCTCTAAACAGTTTGAGATGGATTTTCAACAGTCTATTACATTTTTTGTAATATTCTCTGATTAGAGAAAAAAATAAGGGAAGTCAACTCCTGATACAACAAACGTTCTTAACCATCCAAATCGGCTCATGCTCAGGTGTTCTGCATATTGAATCCCACTTGATCATAAATTGAAGTCGTGTGGCTGATTGTTTAGATTAACATAGGTAACGTAATGTACATTATATAAGGGCAGGTGTTGTGTCGTGTGCCAATTCTCTGACAGTTGTCCAAGAATTGGAGAGATAGCCCAAAAAAAAAAAAGGCTGTAAAAGGAAGAAGAACTCCAGCAGTAGTGAAATGGAGGTTCGGTTAAATAAACTTAAAGTAAACATGTGATTTCCCAACATTACAGGAGAATCAAAAAGCATCTAATAGCATTATGTAAAGCATTCAGAAGCTGAACAGACAAGCAGGCATCCAAGAGTTTTTATAGTCTTAATGGGATTAATGGAACCAACAGTATTTAATTATTAATCAGATTATTATAGTTACTCTAATTAATAATTTAATCTTTTAATATAATTAAAACATAATAATCTCCCTTTCATTATATAATATTCATGTGGTTTGTTTATGTTTCTCAATTTTAAAACTTGTTTTCTTGTGTTGGACAAACAATTTGTGAACTGCGAGAACCAGATGGTTTTTTTCTTATCTTGGTAAAACATCGGTGAATCACAGAAGTTAATGGGCATAAAACAAAATAAGAACAAAATGCGGATATGAACAGAAATAGGAGGAAATTTGTTTTTCGCTTCCAGCAGGCCATTGTGGGATTTTGTTAAAAAAAATCAGTCAAGAGAAAAGAAAGAAAAAGAAAGAAAGAAAAAGAAAGAACAACAACAACAACGATTAACAAAGACAAAAATAAATAATGAAAGAAAAGTGGTGAATCAGGAAATAAGGTCCATAGATATTCATAAAGATAAAAGGACCTTTTGAATTTTATTAATAATATTATTTTGTGTAATTATATAAGTATTGTCTCAGTTGGAGATGCAGGTAATATAGGAATATTTTTTAAGAAACAACATTTTTGTATGAAATATTTTGACTATCTCTGTTGACCAAACTTTGTATTTTCAAAGGTTCTGCCTAGTGTGAGATAAAACTGCAAGACAACAGGAAATAAGTAACAGGAAATGTTTTAGTTTCCTGTTTCCTAAATCTGATTAGAATAAAGCAGAACAGCACAGAAAACATCCCAGACGCCGAAGGAGGCTTTCTCATAAAGTGAGGTCAATTAAGACTTTCTGGTACTGACCTTCCCTTGAAAGGACACTCAGGGAGATTCCTGGGTCACTGAGCTTGATAAAAGGAGTGGTGCCGTGCTCCAGACCGTGCCTCGCCACCAGAATGTTCTTGGCACAGACGTTTCCATGAACCAGCCGCTTGGTCTCCTACAGTGATGAAAACAGAACTGGTGTTGGGATGCAGTGACAAACTATCAATGCTGTTTGTTATCGGGGCAGAAGTGAACTTCACTTGCAGCACTTATCGTAGAGTTGGGTCTGATAATCAGATTATTTAATTTCCTGCCTGCAGCTCAAGACTCAAATTGGCACGCAGCAGTTGGAAAGCTGCAAAACCTGATTATTTCACTCTCACTTCACTTTAATGACCATTTAGCTGTGTGTTCATGCAAGTGAATTGTATTGAATTTTAATCTGTGGCATACAAAAAAAAACAAAAAACTAAAGTAGTGTTTGACCTTACAAGATAATTGAGGGCACTGGCGAGTTGTTTTGCGACAATGAATTTCCACTGAGGAGTCACTGATGCCTTTTCTTTGCGAAGGAAAACATCCAAAGGCCCAAACTCCACAAATTCTTCCACCATGATGTCTGGAAAAGGTAGAAACAAAGTTTGAGAGGTCTTTGGTATCACCGAGAGCAAAATGTAAATAAACAAGTAGCATCCTCTTTAAAATAGAACAGTGTTGCTTTGCATTTACGTCACACCTCACTCTGTACTGGGATCGTAAATTTGACTATAGACACAAATTATGTGTTGAGGAAGTAGCAAATGAGGAAGTCATTTTGTGAAGGTGATCGGTATTATTGCTCTTACTTTCAGATCCTTTGACTGACACACCGTGTACAAACACCAGGTGACTGTGGGATACCTGGCTCATGAGGCTTGCTGTTTCCAAAAAACCCTAAGAAACACAAAAGGAGGGTAAAGAGTTGAGGATGATACCAGATTAGACATATTAATATATACATGCTTTTGGAGTGCTGGATACCACTAAAGGAATAGTTTGGGTGTTTTGAAGTGGGATTGTATGGAGGACCTATCTACAGTCAGTGCATTACTTAGAGTAGATGGAGTTTAGAGAACCAGCACGGAAGCAAAGCAATGTACTGCTGAGGACTCCTAAAATAATCTGTATCAGCTGTGAACTGAAGCCATTATGTATGCTCCAAAGCCATCAGACTCCATTAAAAAAAAATAACAATTCTACCTCGCAGCACATGGGGGTTGCTGGTCTACCGCTTTCTCTATCAGTTAGTTTGTTTGTGTTATTGTGTGAATTTGGTTAGTTCATATTCAACTAAGTCACACAATAACACTAACAAACTAACCGATAGAAGAGGCGGTAAACTCCATCTACTGCAGCTAATACACTGACTATGGATAAGTACCTCATACTTCAAAACATCCAGACTATCCCTTTAAGGCTATTAAAGACCACATAACTTACTATATCAATGTCTTTATCGCTTTGGTCTAGAATCTTGAGGACCACTTGGATCCCTTTGCGGTCAGCGGAGTTGTTGTTGAACTCGTCATCCTCGTCATTTTCTCCTCCACCTCGCACCAGCAGATGTCCCGAGAAGATGTTGGTTCTGGTCCCGCGGCCCAGATGCTGTCCCTGCTCGTGGACACAACACCGAGTGGTCAAACAGAGCCGCGGACAAATAAGCTGGTCAGGTGGAACAGATGAAGTGTGTCTCTACCACCTGTACGATGTCTTTGTCCTTGATCTGGTGGAAGCGTAGCTGGGCCATGTTCAGGGTCAAGGGGTCGGTGTGAACACCTTGCCTCTTCACCAGAAGGTTGGACAGCTCTATAGCACACAAACACACAAAGGCAAACCAATGTTGAGACCGAAATATCCCAAAACACAAGAGTAACTGAGGCAAAAGGCGTCGAGAATCGAAAAGCCCAATAAACACAAACCTGCTTGTTTTGGCAAACAGCATTTTCTGACAGTGAAGCTGTCCGAACCAGACTTCAGCACAAAGGTCTTGAGGTTTTCCGTGAGCTCCTTCATGCTGGAGTACTCTCGATCCCAGCCCTCCAGACAGAACATTGAATCCTTGAGCTGAATCCGAAACTGCTTGTGGCTTGGCTTCGGTCCGGTCTACGAGCCACGAGTAAAATAAAACGCACAGTTTCACCATCGCTGCACTGCAATCATTTCCAGAGAGGAAGCGTGGGTGTTGACTTACCTCATATTTGTTCAGGACAGCTAGGATGATGCGGCGATAATCGAGAGCACTCCAGCGTACGAGGAAAGCTCCCTCCTCTGCAGCCTCCTTTTTCAGCTTCAGCAGCACGAAATCATCACTGGAAGCACACCAGAGTTGTGATATAACGGGCTGCGTTTCTCTAAAGCCTGCTTGTGTCTGTACGTGCAGATGTGTGAGAGGAGAAGAACTCACTGCATAGGTCCATGCAGTCCATTTGCTACACTCAGCACTACCCTTGGGGGAGCCACTTCATGACAAAGATAGTGGTGGGCGAATGCAGTCAGCCGGTTGTATCCATCTAGGAGGGAGATGAAGGAACGGGCCTCCTGGCTGGAGTTCATCTGAACCTCCTACATACACACACAGAAACACCAGCAGCTTACAATCAGAGCTCCCACCTACAGACACATACAAATCAAAACATGATAAAAAAAAAAAAAGCCCGAAGCCCTTATGGTCGTAAACATATAGAATATGTGAGAATCCAGGCATACTGTACAGTATATTCACTCTGATAAGGAGACTGACTAATATGCAGCACATCACTTGGACTAATGCACCGCAAGCACATTTACCAATTAAATAAATGCACTGCAGCTTTTACATAAAGGGGTAAATGAGTACTCTCACCATGCAGTGGTTGTCCAGAGTGCTAATGCACACATTACTTCCAGTGATGGCTACGTGAGTTATTTCAGGGAAATCACAGAAGGAGGTCCATTCATTAGGAGTGTTCGCACTCGGCTGGCTGGACTGTTGCTTCTTGTTCTTCATGTAGTCATTCCTGAAGTAAGTGTTCGCCTGAGCCTAGTTAAAAGGTAAAAGAGACCGAATGAACAAAATGTCCACATGGCACAGAATCAGACCGCCAGGAGCTTCTAGTAACGTTTTGACGAACCTTTTGCTCGGACACCTGCCGCCACTGAATCCCCTTGGTGCCAGACACCAGGATCTCATGGGTGGCGGGGCTAATGAAGTTGTCTTTTGAGGCACCCTGGCAATGGGTGGTGTTAGAGTGAGAGCTGCTGCTATTCCCATCATCTCTCAGCTCCAGGTGTGACACGGGGAAGGTCTCCGTACCAAAACGTGGCACCAAATGTTCGAGAGTAGAGATGTACTTATACATGATCTCCTGGGTGCCCAGTCGCCCCTTATCCACAGTGTGCTGCTGGAAGCTCCGCACAAACTCGGCAAAAACCCGCCGGATCCGGATCTTTGTCAGGAAGTTGTCTTTGGAAATGTGTCTGGCGAAAGACTTTGGAATGCAGTGCAGAAAGCTGAAAGAAAAAATAGATGTTTTGATGTTACCTGGAGATTAAATTAGATTAAAAGCTTGGATGATGCAGAGAAACTGGATTGTCACAGTAGCAGAAAATAGGATAGAACAACACACAACCTCATTATAATGAGACAAATCATCACCATATTAAGAACATATTCAAATTAATATACACCATTTAATGTTTTTGTTGACAAATAAATTAACAGATTTAAAAGGGATAATCTCGATGTTTTGGAGTGCGGTTGTATAAGGCATTTATCCATAGTCAGCGTATAAGTAGATGGAGTTTGGAGAAACAGACAGGAGCACCAGCAAGCAAAACGTTTTTTTAAACACCTAAAAAAAATCTAAATAAGTTTAAATGTGCGTTATATTTAGAAGATTTTCATAGCTTTACCTTCTGGTGAGACAGACATTTCTGATGAGGAACTGAAGCCGTTGTCTCCGTCTATGTTCTCTGTTTATTTGAATGAAGTCTGGTAACTTTGGGGAGAGCATTGATCACGGCCTCAGGTCCCTCTCAGAAACACAGACTGTAAATCTCATGGCGGGGTAAAGCGGTAAAGAAATTCTCAATATGGCGTACTGTTAAACCAAAATAGATTTTTATAGGTGGGCCTTTTTCTTTAGTGGCTGAATTACATGTTGCTGCTGCCCCCGTCCACAGCAGGACATTGCTTCGCTCCCGTGTCGGTACTCCTGTCTCTGTAGGTAATGCACCGACTGTGAATAAGTACCACTTCAAAACAGCCAGACTATCCTTTTAAGTGCAGTTATTAATGGTTACTATTTCACCGGACCATATTCACTCCTTTCAAAGTAATCACCTGACTTGTTCTGCCACATCTTGTAAGGTGCAGCCTGTTTTCATTGACTGGTGTGAGAGCTGAAGCACCGCCATCCCCAAGCTCTCATTTTTAAAGCGGCTTTGCTCCTCCTGGGACTGAACGTCTTCCAGGTGTACGACCTCGTTCACAAATTCATATTTCGCCTTTTCGGAGAGAGACCAGAAGAAACGACGTTGGCACTTGATGGTTGTGAACACAGCGATTGATTGGCACACAGTAAAACATTCAAACTATTTCAAACACCAACCTGGTAGAACAAGTACTCCAAGGATGTGATTTCGAACAAAGGCGAACCCCCCTGACCTGTTCCGGATCTGAGAGCATAACGGGCTACAGTTGGCTCCTTATTGTTTAATCCGTGCCAATTCCGAAAGTAAAACCTAGTGAAAAAGAAACCAGAGAAACAATGTGAAGATGACGAAGCGCTCCGTCTGCCTGCCTGACGGCGTCATAACAACAGACTCACCTCAAACAGTAGTGAAGAACGAGTTTGGAGTCCTCGGGAATGAAGTCGTGGTTCGGGCTGTACCAGCATCGGGATTGTGGATTGTAGAGAGCAAACAACACGTGGCACAGAGGAGTTATCCCTGGGGAATAACACACAGATGTTACACACAGATGTTACACACACACAACCCCCCCGTCCCCGTCCCCCCGTCCCCCCGTCCACCCCTCCAGCAGGCTAAAACTCCACATGAAAACAAGGCTGTGGTCTGTGCGTGGTCCCTCTCACCTACAGCCTCTGCAGCGGAGATGCACAGCTCCTCTGCCGTGACTCTCCCACCTGTGTGGGACAAATACCTTTCCCCTTCCTTTGACCAGAACAGGTAAACATGGATGCCCGGACCCTGAGGGGGCTCACACTGACCCGGGGATGCCCCTGATCTTGAACGCTTGGACCACCCACTTCTGGACATGGTGGGGGGCAGCTAAATCACTGAGACACACACACACACACACACACACGCACACGCACACGCACACACACACACAGATATCAATGTAAACAATGGTGGAAAGTAACAAAGTACAGTTACTCAAGTGCTGTCATTAAGTACAGTGTTGAAGTACTTGTTGTTTACTTTTGTATTCTGCTACTTTATACTTCTAATTCACTACAATTCAGAGGGAAATATCGCACTTTTTACAGATCCCGATTATTAATCAAAAATATGATCAATACATAAATGATGTATGCGAATTATATCATATAATATTAATAATTTAGATTTGACTGCTCTTCGACCCACACCAAGCCCCAGCTTGCCAGCTTCAGCAGTAAAGTGATGTACACATTAATTAATCAATAATTATAACACAATAACATGATACACATTATTCAGATATTGACCGCTCTGCCTAATGAGTACTTTAACTCTGGTACTTTTAAGTATATTTTGTTTCCAATACTTTTGTACTTTCATTTAGTACATTTTTTTTTAATGCAGGGACTTGTACTTGTAACAAAGTATTTATATACTGTAGTACTACTTTAACTTAAAGTATAAAAAACATCGGAGTACTTCTTCCACCACTGAATGTTAAACACAGTACATGACTGTTACTTAAATCAGCTGTTGGATGGAAAGTACGTCCGCATGAAGGCCTATATAAACATAAACACAAACATAAACATAAACATAAACATAAACATAAACAAACAAACACAAACAAACAAACACAAACACAAACACAAACAGAAGAGCTGTTTTAAAGCGACGCTTTTCTGTAATCACGTATTCCATTTTTCTCATTTCACACGACTATTAGTTTAGAGAACTAAGTTGTTAACAAATGACCCAAAAAACATTTGGCAATAACCTACAAATTACCAAATTATGACGTCAGGTAGACAGATTAGTCATGGAGACTTCCGGGGGTTATTTCTCGTCTTACTTGTTTACAAGTTATTGCGCAATACTAAACAGCATCATATCACAGGTTAATGTGTTTTTATATAAATATAAAAGTATATATAAGACGCGCAGCGACTACGTGACCGAGTGGCCCATAAACACGAGTCCTCGTTCATTTCCCGGTGTTTCCGATGCCACAAGAAGGAAATATTAAAACATTATTACAGGCATGATCGCAAAACGTGACAGCGTGTGTGGCGGATACGTGTCTTACCATTTAAGGGCGAGCTGTGGACGGAGTTACATAAAGAGCTGACCCGGGAGGCGAGCTGACAGCCGTGCTCCGTGGTCCTCTCGGGGTGGTTCCCTTTCCTCTGCGCCTCCTCTCGGGTTCTCGTGAACTGAGAGCGGTCGACGGGCTGCAGACCGCTGGTTCCTGAAACTCACGTGGCCGCGCCCTCGGGCAGGCGTGCGCGTACACGCACACAATAGCTTGACCTTTCAAAATAAACGTCGAGGTTAAAAGTGGTGAAAATGAGGGCGATGCACTCACTGATGGTGGAACGTAACGAAGCTAGTTACTAGTTCCTCTGCAGAATAATATTACATAAAAACATATATGATACATTTTGTGGAATTGTTTTAGATTAATACTCAACATATATACACAAGGAGTGAAAAGTATCTATATTATAGATTAGATTATATTAAATTCTGCACAATGCATAATGCTTTTGCTTTAAACAATGCACTTTGATGTATTGTTATTATTCACCAACATAAAACAAAATCAAATAAAAAACACAAACAGGCCTTTAGTAACAGGTTGATCCAGTTGTCATGCTGGGGCGTAGGTCTGCTGTTCATCACTAGATGTCATGATTTTGTCATTTCAACTGGCCACTTTTCTTCATAAGCGTCTGATGTTTGATCTGCAGCCACCTTTGTCAGTGTGTTTGTTCTGCCTCTTATCAGGTGCTTCCAGTCCTTCATGATAAGATCATCTCAAGCTAAAGCTTGGTGGGAAAACAATGTATTCTACAATAGCGTCTGTCTTGTTTAGCAGAGCTGGAGACTTGGACTTGGACTAAAGTCGCTCACACAGAGATTTGATTTACCTGGACTTGATACTTTATTTGGACTCAAAATATGACTTGTGGGCATTTTATGAGAGTAGAGGGATTTGTTAAATTACAGTAGATTATCGGATGATTTTTAGTTGGAGGCCCAGTCTAATTATAATATTGTACTGTTATTGAAAAATAGGTTATGGTTATTATTGCATGTTTATGTAGGAGTATAAATATGTTTCTGTTAACCTGAGTAATATTAGTCTTTATCCATTTTCAGGAACAAAATACAGTCATTTAGTTTAAAGTAGGGGTCGTCCACATTTTTTTATAAATGTTCTTGTTAATCCCTGTGTCAATTATTCGATTATGACACCACATTAAAATAGAAATCTCCAACAGATCTAATATTTTTATTCAATCCAAAAAGGCAACGTGCAAACCAATATTTAAAAAATCTCCCATAAACGGGACATTGCAATTATATAAGAGAGCACTATACAAGAAGGCTGCCATCCTTATGAAAACACCCAGATCTGAGTAGAAATCATTGAGCTATCAACCTTCCACCAATCGTGTTCATCAACAATAAACTGAAAGAAATTCTTTGAAGAAGGCAACGTGTAACTAGACAATCACAGGCAGAGGAGGGCGGGTCTCCCAGGAATGGTTATTAAGGTTGCTTTAAAGGAACGTTTCCAGTGTTTTCTTTTTCATATTGCATTGCAATAACCAGTTTAAATCGATCATATAGCAACCAACTAGTCAATGCTGACATCTTATGCTCAGAGATAACTAAGTGATGCAACATTAAATGCTTTGAAGTCCTTAGATATTTTGTCATGTATTAAGCAGACCAGATGGCATGCAGCAGAAGTTCAATAAAATCATAAGAGGCTAAGAAAACACAGACTCGCTGTTATTTGGTGACATCCAAGATAGTCAAATAACGCTTTTGTTTCACTTAATATTAGTTTATATCTAAAACGTCAGCTCTGGCACTTTCACCTTCAAAATAAAAGCATCAAAAGTGAAAGCGTAGAATCCGAACACACCCATCTAGAACAAGCACTGCTTTTGTGTTTAATATTGGTTGTCCTTTGATGTCTAGTGTGCACTGTGATGTTCCAGAGGCCATATCATATCCATCTAGTTACCGACAGATGTCACATGTATAGGAAATGTCCTTTGTGAATACCAAATGCTTCCTTAGATTACCAATGCACGCATGCAGTCGCTCCACGTTATAACTCATTCTCTCATGACTAATTTGTTTATCTTATTTTATGATTTGAAAAAAAAAAAATTCACCCACACCTTGAGTTTTTAAATAAAACCATAACACCTCAGTTTTGAGTAGTTGGATATAATTCAACCATTAGTTAAGCAAGTTTGTAGAAAATGTCACTTCTGGGAAATAACCATCTGAATACATTGGTCGCTCAAGCCCTAAAAGTCTAACAAACAAAAAAAAAAAAATACACAAATTTGGTAAATCCTTCCATCCAATTCATTAAATGCACAACCTGAAAACGTATAGAACATTTTTAACCATACGACAGCACAAGTGAAGCAGGCAGGCACTCCCACACAAACTGACAGGTGCATACAAGTACATGGAAGAATACAGCTGATGTCCAAACAAATAAAAGCCCTAAACACGAGCAGCAGTTTCTTTTCCAAGCAAGAGTTACTGATTCAACGCGGCTGTGCAGAAAGGTGAACACTAATACCTCACGTCTCAGTTTAGCATTTTAGAGAAGTTATTTCATTGTTCCATGATTGGTGAACTAGTCATACACATTATGGAGGCGCAATACAGTAGGTAAGTACATTTGCGGAAACAAAATCACAGGATCAATGTTGGTCATTCCTTCTTAGTTTCTTCCTGCTCCTGTTTCACCTCCTCGTAGGTAGCGTCTTCCTCCTTTTCATCCCCGTCGTCTGTCTTGGAGTTGGGGACCCAGAGGCCCGATTCTATGCACTGCTTCATGTGAATCTTCGCCTCCTAAATCATTCAAACAAATCACATTTATTAACTGACTCAAAGTACTTTACTGAAATGTGATTCCCGGCAGACATTTATCAGAAAAATTAATAAAGCTTTAACAAGGGAGCCTACCGTTGGGTCCATTTTGCTGATAACATCTTGTAACATTTGGATGTCTTTATCATCAAAGCATTTCTGCATCTCCTGCAATTAAGAACATATTTTATGCACTTTAGACTTAACGAGATAACGGGAAAGCAGAGTGCGGAGGCTTCTTCAACACTGAAGAACTTACAGCTGGCAGGGACTCGTACACGTCCACCGGATCGAGCCCTCCCGGTCCCAGGCGCTTCTGTCGCTCCTCTTCCTCGTATTCCTTCATGGCCTTTTCGATGCGGATCTTCGCCCTGCCCCGAACCCGCTCCTTAAATGAGTCCAGCTCGTCGTTGAAAGCGTCCTGGTACTGCTGATCTGCGGTCTGTGAGGGCACACGTCATTTGGTGTGTTGCAGTAAAGATTTGTATTTAATTGAATATTTCAATTAGTATTTGAACTAATTGTGATGTTTCCATCACAGGAATATTTTGAGGAACTGAAGAACTTAAAGAGAAACTTAACACCCCGTTAAAATCTTGCTTTTGCTGACCTACAGTGGTTTAACTCGTCATCTTGCTGCTAGGTGTGGTCGGAGGCTGAGCAGGCTCGAAACTTTCGACCAGAGAGGGCAGCAAAACGCTGCTTTTCAACCAGGTGTAACACCGCTGGAGGACTAAATATAGGTCCAGCACAAATGTTATAAAGGAGGAAGTCATTTTCCGAAGAGGTAGAGGCATTAAAGCAAACTAGAGAGAGGGAACGTGTTTAGAGATAACCATTAGTAACGAGTCTTCTTTTCCACCTCATCGTCACCTCAACTGCAGGAACACTCCCCAGGCACTAGGAACCTTTTGAGGACCTCATTGTGATTTAAAATTGAGTTACGGGAACATTTTACCCCCTAAAAACACCCTGGTCGGGAGGTAGAACTTCAGAAAGTACAGGAACTTTCGGGGTAGGGTTTAAAGGATGACGATCGCTGATCGGTCAAATACACAGCACTGATAGCTCAATGAACAACAACAAGGAAGTATCCTGTGATTTAGGACAAAGAGATAGCATTTCTCTTTGTTTGGTAACATTAAAAGTAACGTTAGGCTTTGCTGTCGCTTTCTGGCTCTTTTTTTCTTTTCAGATGAAACAGGCAGGCAAACTGAACGCAGGCTGCAGAGGGGGTTTACCCCGGGACCAGCAGCAGCCCCGGTGCCCCATCCCGTTGCTTTTTCAGACGTCAGCGGAATAAATGGCTTAATGTTCACAGGTCTTAAGAAGACTACTCCACCTTTTAGTTACTTAAAAATAGTCCCGGGACTAAAATGACCAGGGAGTACTTGGGTGGGAACACGGCTCATGTCTCCTTTTCATTCACTCATTCCACTCAAAGATGAAGAAAAACAACAGCAAGATGACTGTGTTACTTCCTCGTGTGTGAAATACATTTTTTTTTATCTCCAACGCTGTTGTTTTAAAACCATCACTGGACTAATTGGCCTGATATTCACTGATATTCAGATGAAAACCGGAATGTGGAAAACTTTAGTTCCTAGTTTATGTTCCGGGTTTAGTTTAGTTCCTCTGTTTTCTTCTTAGTTTCGGGAGCTTTTGGTCACAAAGAGCGAGGAATTATTTTATTAGATTTTGTAGCATCCAAACAAAGTTACGTTACCTTAATCTTGGCAAAAAATTGACGAAAGCAGCCGCGGGGGTCCACCTTCAGGCTTTTTGCCAACTCTAGAATGAACTGCATGACGATGGTCTGATGAGCCACTTGCTCCATCAATGAGTGTTTCTACAAAAAGAAAGTAAGAGGAAGAATAACAAAGAAAGTGAATATCTCTTAGTTACGGCCCATCAAAATGAAGAAGAACACAGTCTTTGCTGTGGTCTTTACCTCCTCCACCTCCAGGTCAATGCACATGATGACCAGGTAGTTGGCGGTCTCTTCACAAACTAGACTCGGGTTGTCAGAGAGGTACTTCTGGCTGTCGTCCCAACGCCGCATCATGCCTGTAGTGAAGACAGCAATGAAGGACCATCTCTACTTTCTTATAATACCGATACCCTGGAACATGGATGGATGGATGGATGGATGGATGGATGGCAATAATCCTCACCAAAATGTTTGATCTGCTTCTCATTTTTCTCAACAAAAGTTTTGTGCTTTTTCTCCTTCTGTTCTTCGGTCTCTTCATCAGATTCAGGTTTGACATTGACAACGCTCTATGGAGGATAAAAAAGGGTCGTTATTACAAACTGGAAGTTAGGGGTGTGGAGATGAACTGATGCTCAGAAGGAGTCAGAGATGTGGACATGACGAAGCCACGGACACGACAGTGATGAACGGTTCAACGACAGGTGCTCACATAATGTTTTTAAAAGTAAAATCAAAATATTTTTTTAAATCGCACCAGTGTAGGTACATTAGACAGAAATGTACCGACACTGGTGATCCTTATTACCATTGTATAAGTATCATATAAAATAAAAATGCCATTATTATTCTGAAACACTGATTTTCCTATTACTATTGTATTATTACAATCTTCTAAACCTTATTGTTTGTTAAAGGAGGGGCTGGTAAATAACGGAGGTGAAAAATATCCCCATATGATACCAATTCAAAATGTTGGGTGTGTCAGCTCGCTACTCCCCCCTGTATCGGCCTCACCTTGCTGAAACCCTCCTTGCTGAGCGTGTCGACGTTCCACGGCATCTTCTTCTCGTCCCGGTTATGTTCCACCGACTTCTTCTCCCAATCCCGCTCCTCTTTTTTCAGTTTCTTCGCCTCAGACTGGACTTTGCTCAGCTCCGCTTTGGCGTCATCGGTTGATGAAATAGTCAGCTCTTCTATTTTCTTCTGTGCCTCTGACAGCTTACGCCGACATTCGCCAAGTGACTTGTCTAGGTCTTCCCCTTTTTTCTCAAAATCTTCCATCCGCTCCACACGTGCCTGGAGTACAAATATGAATACAGTCACATATCGTTCCCAACAGCAGGTGCAAAGGTTTCCTGTTCTCTTTAAGGGGTAGAAGGCAGAGGATGTCCACCATAATCACAGACTATGGTGGACATCCTCTTTCTGAAATAGAGAAAGTTAAACATTTCTAACTTATTTTTATTTCAATCTAAATGTAATTAGAGGATAAACCCCTTGATATGCACCAGCTTGTTTTTAGGGCAGATACATAATGAAGCACTTACATAATGAGAAGATCTAGTGGATCTCTTCCTTTATGAAGTGGAGTAACTTCAGTGCATTTACAAACAGATGGAAGTTGACAAGTAGATCGGGACAAATCAAATAGGCAAGTGGGAAAAGAAGCTAATTTGAAGAACATAAGCCATCAGGTCCAGGAGCACAACCACCTTTCAGGGCTGAAATAACTCGCACTATAACACTCAGCATTCCCTATAATATGGAAATATTGATATGCTTCCCAACAAGCTGGATCCCTAATTACATATTGTGTCAAATCCTTAAGTTTATTTAAGACGTAACAGATCAGAACTAATGCTTTGTAAATGTCTCCCTCCAATGTTTATCAACAACTTTAATATATTAGCACAAAAGAAAACGCCATGCGTTTCAAAGATAAGGCGTCAGCTGGAACCTCTCCCAGTCTGTTTCCGTGACATCTAGAATATAGAATATATTGATGGATGATAATCTCCGAGACGCAGTAAATCGACAGTAAACTGAAAGATGGGAAGTAGTCACCGACTCCAGTATAATGACTTCGGTACTCAGGAAACACGCACCAGCTCACCGCGACAGCACAATGTGCACCAATCAAACCAGATACAGGTGTATCGAAATACCTGGTGTCTCCATCTGAAGAGGCTGGGTGTGTCGATGTTGGGGTGGGTGTCATCCTCGTCGTCCGACACCTCGATGTGGTCCCACACGCTGTAGTCGATTCTCGACATGATGCCCGCAGCAACCTCACGGCGTTAGCTTCGGATATGACTCGGCTAACGTGAAGAGTTAGTGGGCGAAACGGAGATAACCCGGGACCTACGAGCGAAGAAATGCAGATAACACAAAACCTCAGCACTTTTCAGCCGTGTGTGTGTTCGTCTTCACCGCAGCGGCCGGCCGGGTGAGCTCGGATAAACTTAGACGGACCAACCGAGAGCGGGCCAGCGAGAAACGGCTACAGATTTCTAGAAAGAATTCCTGCTGCAAATTTCCGTTTGACGTCAGCACGTCACTGCGTCAGCGCGTCATTGCGTCATTGCGTCACACGGACGTACGACGCCGGAAGACAGAGAAGAAGAAGAAGAGCTTTTCTCTACTCTAAAATGTTATGGGAAAATGTCTCAAAATGTATGAGTCATGTTTTGTACAAAGATTTTGCATTATTTTATGGTATATTTGGATTATTTAGTTATGACAGAAAATTTTAGGAAAGGGCATATATCATAGATATATTAATTATCTTTGCTAAATTCTATATTCATAAGTGTAAGTTAACAAGCCAAAGACCTATTGTTTGTGAAATGTATATAAATGTATATAAAAACTCTTAAAGGCTGTTCCAACAAAATGGCCATGAGAACAGTAACGGCATGCGTTGCCTATGCTATATAAAAAAAAAATTGATATATGTTTGTAATTATATATCAGAGTTTGTGCCTTAGTGTCCTTTTTATTTTTATTTTATGCTTTTTTTCTGTCTGTCTTTTCTCTCTCTCTCTCTCTCTCTCTCTCTCTCTCTCTCTCCCTCTCTCTTCGTCTCTCTCTCTCTCTCTCTCTCTCAGCGGTTGCCCTTGGGTTGTTAGTTTGATTATATTTAAATTTATTTTGTCATTTCTAATTGACAATTTATGAAATTTTACATGTGCAATTGTTGAATAAAGTATTATAGAAACATTGCTTTTCTCTGTCTGCATTAATTTTCTATGTTTGTAAATTATATTTACAAAAATATTTCGATGTTATTTTCTGTTATTTTTCCCTCCACCTGGCTATATAAAAAACAGTTTGTCTTTTTATTCTATTCAGCTGCTTAAACACATTTGTTAATTCTATTTAAAATGTTCCCTTGAACTGCTTCAGGGTGCAATAATAAATATTGTAGTGTGTGCAATGTGTAGTCTTAATCATGCAAATTTGAAAAATGAAATACTTGTGAATGCAGTAATATATATTTATAGTTAATACAAAATTTGAAAGAAATTAAGTACATTTTGCCTATTTCCTCAATTTTATTGAATGTTCTTTGGAAATGTGGTTGTTGAAAATAATTATTTAAGGACAGCACAGATAAATAATGAAACGGTCCATAGGCTAGTCACGCAATCAAGAGCTTCTTTTTAGACTAATACATAAGGTGCCTGTGCCTGACAGCCATCACACAGAGAGAACTTCACGGTCGAGGAGACAGATGTATGTACACTACTAGTGTATCTCATGGAAACAAATTCACTAGACACAGAGCTCAATGTTAATCAAATTTAGAGAAAGAATGTTTCATGCACAGGATGAGTTATTGCATTTCCTCTCCAGATAAGCTAAGTTTGAGGTCCGCAAACAAAAGCTGAAATGGCTTTTTTTTTTTATCTATAAAGACAAAATGATCTTCTCATGTTTAGCAAATCTTTATCTACAGTCTTTGAGCCTAACCAGCCAAATAGTCTAAATCTCCTGTGTTGGTTTACTATGAGTGTGCAGGGCCTCTAAAAAGTCACATCTGCAATATGACCTTCTCAGTAGCTCGTTGCTGACATGCACAAACATGTGGCTCATATGAAATAACAAGGTCTGGACACAATAACATGAAAAGCAATCAGAACCAATTCCCTTTAATAAATACAACATTTTCCATCTTACACAATAATGTCCCACTTCATGTTGTGCCAAAGAGGTGTGACATTTGGTCAAATACAGGTGTAGTTAATAAAATATACTCATGTTTGTGTGACAACTCTAGGACCCGTAATACCAATATGCCTTCCTGCGATGACAAGTGGAAAGAAAGTAAGGCCAATAACACATTGATACAATGTTGCTTTCCTCCAGTCTCCCCATCACAGGCTGTGGGCTGAAGGGAGCTGAGCGTTACTGTTGCTCTCCGAGGGTTTTGAGTCCTTGAACCCGGAGCAGCAGATGGAGTTTCCGGCCTGAGCGTCGCAGCAGCGCCGCATCTCCCTGATCACGTCCTCACACATGCTCTCCAGGTACTTGTTAGCTGCGGGACGAGGACCACAGAGGGGGGAGAGGGGGGCGGGGTTAGCGAAACGATCAAACGGGGGGGCTTTGCTTCAGCAACACAGTGACTGTTTCATGTACCTTGTAAACAATGTTGAATCGCACATGCTTGCTTTTGACACGGATCCTTCCGTGGCATACCTGGAAGGGGACAGAGAGGGACGAGAGTCAGAAATGCGTCAATAAACGCGTCAATAAACACGAGGCACTACGTCACCGAGTCCCACCTGAATCAGAGTGGCGGGTGAGGTCTGAGGGCTAAAGGTCGTTTGCTGCTGGTGTCGGCCGCTAAGCTAACGCTACTTCCTCCTGCGACTGAGAGGCAATGTTTTGATCACGTGACGGGCCGAGAGCCAATTAAATAATCTCTTAAAACGTGCAGCAGCGACACCTGGTGGCGCGAGGTGAATGCACCGCAGACGGACAAACGACGAAATCCAATAAATAGCAAAAAAAAACCCAGTAAATTTGAATATGACTTGTCTTGTTATTGGTAGGTTTTGATCCACATCCCCTAATAAAAACATTATGAGAAACTGTATGTATGTCACGCTTTAAAATGCAAACAAAGTCTCAAGGTTCTTCACATGTTAGTATTGTCACACTTTTATTTGTATGATACTTTAGTAGCCCTCACATCCAGCAGCAACATACAATTAATACAGTTTAATGTAATTATAATAGAATAAAGTAAATAAGTCAAACAAACTTTTGTTCATTTTACTTTTATTAATAAAGATAAGAAAATCAAGAAACAGTTCATATTTACAGTAATGGCCTGCTGATCTTTAACATTCGGTATTAAATTTCCTGCAAACATGAATGATAATGTATTCATCATTGCTATATCAAGAGTAGCTACCATAATGTTACAAGATAATTTCATTAATATGAAAATAATTCTCGAAAAATATAAACTAGGGACAGGATATCACAAAGGAAGCATAAACAGTTAACTATATCACCAAACTATCTCACAGGACACATGTTAAAATACTGACAAATTTAATGACAGTTACCAAACATAGTATATTCAAATATATATATATTTTTTAAATGACATCTAATTCTGTCTGATAGCAAGATCCTCATAAATAGCTGTTGAGTCATGAATGCATTGTCATTTCCGTCTCCAAAGCTGCAGCAGTAAAATCCGCTTAGTTAGAATCTCCTCGTATGTCCAATGTGGTCATCTGATCCAATCTCAAGATGTCTGGTTTCAAACACCTGAGTAAAAGCAAAAGATTAGGATGCGGTGTAAGGAGACGACATGTGCCCTTCAGAGTCCCCTTATTTACCTTTGGTCTTGGCTGTGACAATGAACTGCTTGCTCTTCTTCTCCAGCGTGTTGGAGGCAGTGCAGGTGTAGGTCCCTGGGAGCAGTGAGGGGGAGGTGAGAGCTGCTTCATCCTCCATCCTCTCCTCGATGGGATTGGAGGATTGCCAGCTGTACACAGGTGTGGGGTTTCCTGTGGCGGTGCAGTTCAAGGTAATTTCAGCACCCACTACAAGGTCCAAAACCTCGGGTTCGGGACTGAGGAACGTCGGGGGAACTACAGCAAACATCACAGTGATTAGATGCACCATATTTTCAACATGTGAGAACTCTCTTTTATTCAGATTAGCTTCGTGACTCACAGTACACAGAGGCATTAAGAGGCTCCGAGGTCACAGTAGGAGGTGGTCGGGGTCCCTCTGGTCCGAGCTCCAGCTCCGCTACGCACCTGTACTGTGCTCCGTTCTCGGCTTTGGTTGGTGTGACCATGAGGACGGAGGACACTTGGACGGGCGAGGTAGATGTGAGCTCGGAGAAGGAGTGGTTGTAAACCTCCGTCTGGCCCTTGTACCACCTCAGGGTGAGGTACTGGACCGGAGCAATGTTCTGAACCTCACAGAGCAGCTGGTACTCTTTCCCCTCCACCATGGGGCCGGTGTGGTTCACAGACCGGATGGAGACGCTATCTGGGGTCTCTAAAGGAATAATACACACAGTTCATGTCAAACAGGTGTAAAGTGAGTCCTCCGTTTCTACACTGTGTATCAAAACTAGGGACGCACCGCTACTGATACGGATATCTGGCCGATACTCGATACTACGTGTCAAAAACAAAAGTTAGGTTTAGGCAACAAAACCACTTAGTTACATTGAGAAGTAACGTCACAAACGTTAGATTTAGGCAACAAAACCACAGCAACACTTTGGGACACGCGGTGTCAAACCTCGGTCTCGTGGATTCAATGTCCTGTGTTTGTTGGACCCACCCACCTCCAGTGGATATTTAAGACTACATCACTGGCTCTGACTGCTGCAGAGTCACGTTGATGCGTTTAGTTCATTTGTCCACAAATATGATCCTATTGACTTTCCATTGGCATAGATTTACGTCCGACAATGCGTGCATAGATTGCATTGCCATAATACTGGGCTGATGATGGGACACCCCAAAATAACCTCTGACCTGTAGTGCTATTTATCAATCTAGATTGTGTCGGTGCGAGTTGTCGTGATTTGGAGATGTCTGTCTTCTCTCCAATACAACGGACTGTATGGCACTCAGATTGTGGTGAAGTAAGCTAAAAGAAATAAGTTTGAAAAACTCAACAACAATGTCTCTTTTCAGAAACCATGACCTACTTCCGATAATCCACAGACGTTGTTGTTTCAAGGCAATTTTCTTCATAGTTGTTTTTTTTTTTAATCGGGGTTGAACTATCCCTTTAAATTTTGACCAACTTGTTGCTGCATTAAAAAAGTGTACACTTTTACCAAGCTGCAGGTGCACAATTTAATATTTTAATAATAATTAATAACAATTCTGTAAATTTATATTGTATTTATTTTGTATTTATTTGTTACATTTTGTTATGAAAGCAATGTTTGAGTCTGATGTTGTCTCTCAGTCTCTTTCACACAGAGAGAGGCATACAGCTTATTCTGGATCGGTACTCGGTATCCGCAGGTGTGTGTCTATTGGTGAGTCAGATCGGTGCATCCCTAAATAAAACTGGAGTCAACTCACTGTAGAGGACCAGGTTGAGTTTCTCCTCGCATTGTCTGGGAGCCGTGAAAAACACCCCGTAACAGATGGGCTCCTCGATCCAGTCGATGAGGCTGTCCACCTTCCACTGGACTGACAGGTCCTGCTGAGTGTGAGCGGCGCTGATGGCCGATTCCCAGCCGAGGACGCGAACCGGGCGAGCGGCTTCACAGCTGACTGACACCGGATCCCCGAAGCCCACCACGACCCGGGAGGGCTTGAGGATTAGGGAGCAGCCTTCACCTGACACTGAAACACGCAGCAGCAGTCATCATCATCATCATCATCATCATCATCATCATCATCATCATCATCACCTTCCCTCTTCTTGTGGCACTTTAATTTTTAGTAGAAAAGCAAGCTGTAGCTGTTATGTAAACCTGTTACAAGACACACACACACACACACACACACACACACACACACACACAGATAAAATTGGCTAAAATATGCCTGTATATAATAATTAATTTATCTGATATGTCTATGTATTGCATCTGTAAATAATTAAACCTGACTGGTAGCCCGTTATAATTATATTTCTAGAGTATAGTGAAGCCATGCAAAGACAAACCGGCATATTTCATGTTTCAACGATCTACAACAGTCCTTTAAAGGAAAAATAAACCAAAGCTTTACCTTATTATTGCTCTGATGGTCATTCTCATATTCACATATTATCACCGACTAACGGTCACAGTTTGCCTGCTAGACCACATTTTTTCACAAGCCCCTCTCATAATCCATAAACAAGTGGGAGAAACAAAAGAATCTTACCTAAGTAAAACATGCAAAGCGTCAGGATCCATTTGAGAACGTTGTTTCCCATATTATTTTCTGCACTGAGCCGTCGATGGAGGAGAGAGAGAGAGGAAATTCCAACTTGAACAAGCTTGGCAACTCTGCAGGAACTATGTTGGAACAAAAGGGCCCCCTTCATCTCAGCTGACTTTGGGGGTGGGGGGTCGGGGAGGGGAGAGAGAGGGGAGAGAGGGAGAGAGGGAAATGTAACAGGTGGCAGGCCTCTGAAAAACACAGCCTGATCCTTTGCACTGCTCTGGTCCTATCAGCATTTTAGCAGGAAATCACAGGCTAATAACTTTGTGCTTAGGATGTAACACTAATACTTTTTACATTTTCAGTATCCAAGCGGAGCAAAATGTGGTTAAACAAATGGAGTTTTGAAGTACATCTCCAATACATCGATAACAATTGAGATGTCTGACCATTTATGCACATGGGAGAAGTCTGCATTCAGGGCCATGACTCTTCTGAGGTGTAGGCAGCTAACCTTCGTGGTTAGGTTCAGGAAAAGATCATGATTTGGGTTCAAATAAACCCTTTTCAGCAACTTCTCCCGTGTGCAGAATCCAAAGCGAGTCCAAGTCAAACTACCTCTGCAGTCCAAATATAAATCTGGTCTTCATTATTATCTATCACATTCTCTTTTGTAATACTCGTCCGGCCCTGGGTGTGACCATGTTGTGCTTTCAAACCACCTCTCATCACGATGGCTGTGGACTAAAGCCTGTTTTCGGTTCTTGCATGCTCGTCTCCTGTTGCTCCTGAACTCTTTGTGGAGTCCCAGCAGGCAGGAGTGTTGGTGCAGCGTGTAGCTTGTAAGTCTCACACTGTGACCAGAATGCTACACAGCGTAACCGCTCTGACCGCAAGTGCAGAGCAAGTGAGCAAGTAATCAGACGCTTCAATAATTTCTTTGGGGGTGTATCCATGGGGAGCACAGCTGGGGAATCTCGATGTACAGACTCATGCTCGAATATGTCGCTCTCTCGCTCTTCAACAAAACACATGTGAAGCTCTACAATAAAACTTATTTTTTAAAACTCCATGACAAATTGAGCACTATCCACTCTGCCAGGTTGTTATGGCAACACAGTCGGAGCATACACAAACAGTGCTTTCTGGCAAAAGCTTCAGTGGGAATGACAGGGACTGAACATAAAGAACATGCATGGGTTCAGGAGGAGAAAAAAGGTTTGTATTGGCAACGGAAGGCAGGATAACAAATGCTCTCCTTTACATTCACTTTGTGCAATACTAATTAGTATGGCAGCCTCAGCACGGTATAATGTAAGGCAGGTTGAAAGAGGGGGAGAGAGAGAGAGAGAGAGGGAGAGAGAGAGAGAGCGAGAGAGAAAGAGAGAGAGATTGTGTGTGAGAGAGATGGAGAGAGAGAGAGAGAAAGGGGAAGAGAGAGGGAGGGAGAGAGAGAGGGGATGGAGAAAGAGAAAGAGAAAGAGAAAGAGAAAGAGAAAGAGAAAGAGGGAGAGAGAGAGAGAGAGAGAGAGAGAGAGAGAGAGCGTGAGAGAGAGGGAGAGAGAGAGGGAGAGAGAGAGAGGGAGAGGGAGAGAGAGAGAGGGGAGGGAGAGAGAGAGAGAGAAAGAGAAAGAGAAAGAGAAAGAGAAAGAGAAAGAGAAAGAGAAAAAGAAAGAGAAAGAGAGAGAGAGAGAGAGAGAGCGTGAGAGAGAGGGAGAGGGAGGGAGAGAAAGAGAGAGAGAGAGGTCCAAGAGGTTGACAAAAGGTGGCAGTGAAACACTGATGAAAGACGCTGGTTTGATCGCCTCGATCAGTATTCTGTCTCAGGATGATCACTGACAGAGAAGTTGCCTTAATTTAGCAACTGACATGCAGAAAATACATTAACACTTTAATTATGTATTCCCTTTAAAACACTTTCTCAATTAAATGGAGCCACTTGAGGTGAGTAGAGCAGATATCTGATATAGAGATTTTGATATCACCATAAAACTTCCCCAGTTGATTATTGACATTAACATAATATTTTTTTGTGTTAAAAAATCTTGTTTCATTTTGTTAAAATATTAGAGGCAAAGGTTTTTACTGGGGGAATTTTTAATATATCTTTGTATCATTCCATAAACCTATGCATTTGATACTCTTGATTCTGTAACTGAAAGAGTTGTATTGTACTAATTAGATTTCAATCAACAACCATAAAAAAGTTTTTTTTTTCTCCATGTTTTATAAATTAGGCTATGAATGGTATATGAACAAACCCCTCTGTAAAAACCTGAGTCTGAGAAAAAACTCATTTCGAAAATGAAAAAAAGACGTGTTTTGTAAAATGACGTACATTCTGAAGAAAAGGCAGGTGAATAGTGTCAGAAAATGTAATAATAGACATCACCATGAAACTTCTACAGTTTATTGCTGACATTAAAACAATAATGTTTAGCATGTTTTCTGAAACGTCAGTTTTAAATATGCTAATGAGGCAATGTCTAATTTGAACTTTTGGTGAATTTAGGAGAAATCTGCAGATGCAAATAGACAAAGTGGTAAAATAAACAGCTTAATGTGTATTTTGGATGTTTTCCGTTCTACTAGTCTGAAAGAAGACAATCTCAAAAGTGATCATGAAGAACAATGTTTTTATCTGTAGTGTCTCAGAGCTTAATTCTACTTTCACAATAACAAATGGTTTACAAATGGAAATCAGCATTGTGCACTTTTTTTACTGGTACATCAGACAGACTGGATGTCGAACACAAGACTTAGTGGCTCACATTCAGGTCACTTTCAATATGACCAAACCAATATATAAAATTTTAGGCATCCCAGAATTGGCATTGTCAGTGCAATAAAAATATTCAACATTCCAAAGCAGTACCAGCACATAAAATGTTTACAGAACATCAATTGAGCAAAATTCATTCATACAATAATAACAAATAATCAAAACTAGCAGTATCAACATTGTACCTCATTGCAGTGTTCAAAGCACTCAAGTAATTACTGTCGCTGTATCGTAGTGTCTGTAAATTATGGTGTGAAAAATGTAATCTAAATATACCTGAGTGGATTAAAAACAACTAAAATAACACATTTTAATCTTAAAATGTGTTATTTTGTGGCTTTGCAGAATGAAAAAATTATAGGTAACAAAGTTATAATTCTAGCAACAAGGCACCAATGCAATCATAAGACAGTTGTTTAGGCAATAAAAATAAAGAGTTTTTTCAGAGCGCAGCCACTGACTGACCAAAGGCACGCAAAGCATTCACTTTTTGGCCACTTGGGGGCAGAAGAACTGACCTACTATGGCTTTAAACCCAATATGTATTCTAGCGGAGGGTTTAATCAGACCTGATAGAGACCGAACTCTGCTGCAGGCCTCAAATCCAAAACATGGAAGCAAAATGAGTTGAAACTACTCTGTACAGCTGCAGAGTCGGGTGTTGTTGATGCTCTCGGGTTCAACAAAGATCCCATTCAGTTTGTGCGTCTGCTGTGGCAGCAGAGCAGAGGGATGAGAGGAGCGGTGACGACACGTACCGAGGCCAGCCCCGTCTCCCAAATGGTACGTTCCCATACAACCAAACTGCATGGTGAAATACGCCTGAAGGAAAACGGATTTCGTTGTGGATTACGTTTGCTTTTGATGAATCACAAATAAGTTTCCAATGAGTCAGTGGAAATAAGTCTGCTGCGTTATTTGTAAAATACTCTGGGTTTCACCTGGAGACTGTTTGTGTCCCATATGAAGTACTTTTGCTGCGTTTTTGTTTTGTTATATTTCAATTTAATTTAAAGCCAAACCATGATGGTTTTTAACTAAACCTAACCAGGTAGTGTTGTATTATTTACATTAACAACGTGTTTTAAACTGTTTCACAATGCGACCGGGAGAAAATACGTCTCCATAAAAAAAGCAGTTGAGATTACAACTTAGTTTTATAGGAACTTCATTTTGTAAGAGGACAGGTTGACTGATGTATTTACAAAAATAATTCCATCCAAAGTCAGAAACTGAAACTAACACAACGTAGCCTTCTTGAGGTCTGAATGTGCAGGTCGACCACACTTCCAAAATAAGGTTAGGGGTCGGGGAGTAATCTGATTACTGACCTGCTGCATGCGTAAGCAGATTTACAGTCGCCAGGTTACCACAGTGCATGTAAGTGTTCTCCGATCACCTGCATAACCCGATTTATTGAGAGAAGATAAATGTACTGTTTGTAAATATAACAATATTGATAAATTAAGCTGGTGGGATTTTGCAACAGCGGCCAAACATGAGCAAAAGTCCACCAACTGAGCATGCAGAACAGATAATGCCTCCAGGCTTTTAAAAGACAAGATTCTGAGATGTTCAACAAAGGACCAAAATAAAACATTTTTAAAAAATACCTTTTTCATTGTAAAGCCATGCAAAATTGAATTTTTTTAAAAAGTCAGCCTCATATGGGTCCTTATGAGGTGGGCCGTCCTTAGAGGTAGCTGCCTTTGGTGCAAGAAAATGTGCCTTCGGGTGTCAACGAAAAAATACCGACAATGGCGATCACGAATCCCAGGACCACAAGTCCTCCAACCAAGGCTGCGAAGGTTGTGCGATTCCCTGTGGGAGATGGGAGAGTTTCTGTTAACTTCTCTTTCTCTCAGCTCACCTGTTCACACTTCTTTTTTTTTGTGATAAACCACAAATGCCGAAATAAAGATTAAAACTAAGAACACAGCCATTAAAATCCCAGCAGTGGTTCCGGGGTGACTACCTGATGGGAAACAATAGAATGAAGGAGTTATAGAATAATCAACACGGCGAGACACCAATGGAGCCGAAACAGGATGAGAATGACTTTTATAACAATATCTTACCTGTAGCTTCGGAGACAGTGAAATATTTGGTCTCGGAGCCCTGGCTGTTAGACGTTGTGCACTGATAGGTGCCTGGAAGCTGAATGGCTGGGGCCAAAACCGATTGATTCTCACTTCGATTGGTCTGTTGAATGCGGTGTGGGAAGTGCCAGCTGTATACTGGCGTTGGGTTTCCTTTGGCAGCGCAATCTAAAATGAATTTACTGCCAGCCGAGAGCTCCAGCGTCTCATTTTTGGGCTCCACGAACGCTGGTGAGTCTGAGGAAATCATACAAAATAAAAATGATTAAATGCAATCAGAGAAAAGGCAAAACATGCCAAATATTCTCCAACCAAGTGTGACGGTAAGCTCAAGATGGCATTAAAAACGTACACAGTACAATCACGTCATGTGACTCCGACTTGGTCGCGGGCGGGTCGGTTCCTGCTCTCCACAAGTCCAGCTGTGCTTCACACCAGACTCGGGTTTGGTCATCACCTCTTTGGGCCGTCAGATTGAAGACAGACGTCGCGTTGACCGGAGATGGGCTGGACCCGTCAAACCTCTCCGTGTAGAGGAGCGCATCTCCTTTGTGCCAGTGCACAGAGAGGTTTCTTACTGGTGCAACATTAACAATGTCACACTGGATGCTGTACCTTTGGCCCTCTACCAGGGGGCCCTTCAGACTTGGCGGAGAGATGGACACCTTGTCCGGCGTCTCTGCACACAAAAAAAAGTCCAACATCAGAGGTGTTGACTGATCAAAATCTACCAGGAGTGTGCTTGGCCCGATCGAGGTAACGGATACTCACTGTAAACGGTGATTGGTAGGGTTCGTGAACACTGAGGATCACGGAGTTGATTAAGGAAGCAGATCGGTGCGAACTCCCAGTTTGTCACCGACTTTACTTCTAAGATGACAGAATGGACTGAGTGATTCATTGAGCTGCCGTGCACAGACTCCAAGCCCAGTGACTCGATCTGGTCCGATGGCGAGCTGCAGTTGAGCAAGAAGGAGTCACCAAACCTCACCGCGGCGATCGGAGGGTTCATCTGGACCGGACAGGACAAGTCCACAGGCTGTCCTGGAAGTACACAGAGTACATTACAGCGTGCAGCGCAAGAAGACGGTTCAAAAACAGAGTTTTACACATCATTGTAGGATTGGACTGGGTTTTGACCCGGCAAACGGCTCCTGGGACACTCTGAGTGGGTGACAGACTGCTCACCAGTTAAAACAGCAGCTCAGTTATTACACATATTAATAGAAAATATAAAACTAAGGCTAAATGCATGTTGTTGTTTTTGAACTGTAAAGCTATGTTGGGACGTTGTTCTTCCTTGTGCATGAAGATCATTCATAACAGCCACATACATGTTCTGGTTTATTACAAATCCATGTCTTGCGCTGCTCCGTGTGATAATGATTCAGCCGACTGGACTGGTGTCCAAACACTTTGAAATGACGACAACAACAAAAAATACGCTAACGATAACCATCAGGTTTGAGCAACATGTATCACAAACAGGGCGTAGACCAGCAGAGGAGTCAACTGTGGAGACTACTGAGAGCCATTAATGTGACTTTACGTGTAACGTTCATGAATAAAGAGAAAAGCGGACGCGACGGGGAATAGTTACCTGTACAGGCGACAACGATACTTAATATGAAGAACCACCTCATGATGTGGACGCTGTTCACGTTCACGACTTTAACAAACTGCTGTCTCCAAATTCGCGTCGGTCGCAGCTCTACGACCCCTACTTTTCCTTTCACCTGGAGACCGAGAAAGTCCCGACTGTAGCTGTGGTGGTGCGTTAACGTGCTCCTCGTAAACTTGTGGCTTCGCAGGATGTTGGTCGGAAGTAAACATGGGTGGGGACTGACGGGAACACTTTGACATTTTGGGAACGGGCTGTAATGAAACCTCACACCGGTTCGCTCATCTTATTATATTTAACCTCTGTGGGAAGTTTAAATATTCATTTTACTGCCAAGATGCACATACTCCCCACTAGGGGTGGGTTCTGTTAGGATTTTATAGATACTAGTACTATTATCGATACTCTTATCGGTTCATTTTGATTATTTTGCGAGGAGAAAAAATATTTTCTTTTTTTTTTTTAAATTAATTAAAAAAGAATCATTGCTGTATTATTCATGGGTAAACAAAAAGCATTTCTTGAACGGCAACAGCAGAAATGTTTTCATAACTCACTATTATTATTGTCATAAACTAAATACAAAATAACTTATAAGTTATTTTAAAGTTGCAAGTCTGTGTTGTAATAAGTTATACCACTAACATAACAGCACAGCTGCTCCCCTTATTAATACCTATTAATAACTATTAATAAGGGGCGCAATAGTTTTATTGAATTTGATACAACGAGAGTACTCAACATCTTCTGGAGTAAAATGTAGCCGGAGTCAGTGTGTGCGTGTGCGTGTGTGCGTGTGTGTGTGTGTGGGCGTGCGTGTGCGTGTGTGTGTGTGTGTGTTTCAGAGTTAAGCATGACTCCTCCCCTTCTTTAAAGACTGCTTAAGAAGAGTACCGATAGAACCGTTAACTCCGGACCTGATCGATACTCCTGTCTTATCGGTTCCCGTTTAGGACCGGGTATCAGGGGGCATTGCTGCTCCCCACGCCTAGAAAGTCAGCAACTAAAGTATCAACTCCTCTCTTTCCCAAGTTGGAAGAAGTTCTTGAGCACTTTCTGTAATTGCCGTATTTCCGACGGCACCAGAAGGCAGCATCCACGCAGTTCAGCTCCTAAAACCTGCAGGTTGCGGTTTACAGCACCCTCCCGAGGAGAAGGACCATCAACACACAAGGCTCGGGACGATTTGTCTCTGGTGTTTTCCAAATTGCCCAACAGACCTATTGTTCTAGGACTTCCTCCGATTTGTCTCTGAATCCGATCTTGTCTGCTGGAAAGGAATCCGAGTCGTTGCCCTGGTGTTTTTGGTTCATACAATAAACACGATACACAAAGAGAAAACAAAAATACAGGCAATTTACTGCAAAAGTCAATATAAATATAAATTAGAAAAAATATTTCAAGAGATAAATTTAAATTCTGGGCTTTGTCACAGGTCTGTGCTTTGATGTGGATTTACCAGGCAAGAAGTTTTTGATAGAAGCTATTGCAGCGTATTATTATAGTTTGAAAACACAACAACACAAGTCTTATATATCTGATCTAACATGTATGCACATCAGATATACTCAGGCCTGCTGTAAGGTAAAAAAAACAACAACAAAGCAATCAGTTTCAAAAACCAGGTTTTTTTAATATTAAAATACAGTTTTCCATCAGTCTCAAATATTTACAGCTGTATTCACAAATGTGTTACAATGTCTTCATGTCCCCAACATTCTGGATAGGACTTAAACACCCCCTAACTCGTCCAACATTTGCAACGTTTACAACCTGCCTGCAGTCCATTTAACACCAAATTGTTCCATCTTTGCCGTTTCTCATAAATAAATAATGTTTTGCATTTACATAGAATTTCCTCCTGAATATACAGTTCTGAAAGGCCGGAGTATGGCCGGGGTATGGCACACCAAAGCTACAAACCCAGAAAGAAGTGCAAAAAATAGTGAAGGGCTCGATGAAAAGTAGGCACAAGTAACAGTGTCCACAGACTGAGCCGAGCTGGTCTCCTTCTTCACAGATTCAATGTCGCGCCTTTCGGAGAGGCCAGACGCGGTGCACTTCCTGTTAGGGTGACTGCTAAAACCAGAGCGGTTTCAGGGCCACCACTTCTGATGTGCACGATCGAAACGTGTTCGCTGCGTGAAAATAATAACATACAGAGATCTGAGTTTGAGTGAATATTAAGGGGGCATAATAAAAAATAAAATCAATCGTAACAAAACACATTCATATTGAATAGAGGACTGCAGGGATGACACATTTTTGTCGGCCAACAGGAAGTTAGCATCACACTGGTTCCCTCGACTAAAAGCCAATGTCATTTTTCCATTCCATTTCCATTATTGCAGAAAAATGTAATCAGTTAGGCTATAACTACACCGAGGTCACATGACTTCACGTCACCAACGGAGGAGGACTCGTGTTCCAGTGACGGCGTTTAGTCGTTTCATCGACTTCAGCTACTTGTTGGCGACTGCCTTTTTTTATGACATGTAAAAGCTTCAAACTTCCCTCGAGGGGTATTTACTGACAAATGTTATATCACAGAACAAAACATAAAAATAACTTTTTGATTGTGTCAGGCATCGAAGCAGAAACCCAGTGACTTCGAGATGAGAGAACCGGAAATGCAAAAATGCCGACTCATTTCTGTGTTTTAGGCCTCGAACCTGCAGCGCTCTATTGTCTTTGTGCTCATTAAAAAAAAATATCAAAACAGTTTCTCTGACATTTCAGAGCCAACGTTTAAGTCCCTGCTCCTCCTCCTCCTCCTCCTCCTCCTCCTCTTCCTCCTCCTCCTGTCCAGTGAAAACAGGTAAAATCCAGTAGTACATATAAAATGGTACATCTCAAGCCAAGTTTTCCTCATTCTCATAATAACATTATTCCATGAAGGGTAAACTACTATTTCATGTGGGACGATAGATGCGAGTCAGGCTTGGTGGCGGCGGAGAGATGCAGCTCATTCAGAGTGGTCAGCGGTCCGTCCTCGCCTCTCCTCGGACGTCCTGCTAGGACAGCTTGGTCATAGGAAACTGAATGTCCAAGCCGTTGTGCGCTACGTTGCTACTGGGGGCGTCGAGTTTGGGGTTTTTAAGACTGTAACGGCGCATCTTGGTGTTCTTGTAGTAGATTGAGTAGATGAAGACGAAGACGATGGAGATGGCGATCACTGTGACAGCCACGAATCCAGCTATGAGGGGAAGGTAGTCCTCTGTCAAGAAATCAACACGGGCAACGTGTTAATGTTTAAGAATGTCACAATAAACGGGTATAAATACAAGTGTCATGCTTCATTACGTTTATGGGAACTTTTAGTCCTAAAATTCATTTATTTTTAATTTTCCACTGCAGGATCAATGAGGATGCACTTTACTATTTGGATGCAGAAAACCAAAAAAAAATCATGAAACGGTTTCTAATTATCTCCGTATAATTTAAACATAATGACTTACAGACAGTCAGATGAAGGCTGATTGTATTTGTATAATTAAAACATGGAAGCCCCTCTTATTAAAACATCTGACAATAGAAAACAAGTCACTGTAAAAAAAAAAGAAAAAAGAAAAGAAGCGTTTTCCACAAAACTTACATAAACCTCCAACCATTCCAGCGGCCTTCTGCCTTTTTGTTTCTGTCTTTGTACGCAAACCGCTCAAAGAAATCACGCGGCGCCACTATGAGATTATTGATATGACGGGATAGAATCCTCCTCGCGGCGGTTTGTCTTTTGCCCCGCCTCTTAAAGGGACACTTCACCCGTAAAATGACTATTTGAACATCAATTACTCACCCAATGTCACCGTGAATTCTTGAGGAAAATGTTGTTTTTCTCACAGAATCAAAACACAGAGAAAAGTCTTAATGAATTGAAGTAACTGGGGGCCGCGTTTAACAAACGCAAAAAGAAATATAATTATATCCATCTTTGCTAAAAGAGACTAAAACAGACACGCTACTGTCTGCTCGTGTTTTAAATAGTGAGGTTTTAGTAAAGACGCATGTGTTAGTGAAGTAGTGAGCACACAACTAGATAAATGACACCTGGATTATAAAGGTCGAGTTGTGTGTGAGTTTGTAGACGGATGTCTTGATGTAGTTTTGCTGTTGTTAGACGCGACCCCCATTTATTTAATTTCATCAAGACTTTTCTCGTTTTTTTAATGTTTTTTGTACAACGTGAAGGAATATGAGAAGAACAGTTTTCTTTATGAAATAAAAGGTAACACGGGGTGAGTAATTAATATACAAATGGTTATTCCTTGGGTAAAGTATTCCCTCTTCTACCCATAAATAAATACATTTAGGCTGCCCAGAGCACAATTATATCTATGCAAAGAAAAATTAAGTTTTGAGCAACAGAAACCTGTGAAATGTCTTATCCCGTTTGTATGAAGGTAGTAGAGTATTTATTTACTGGCTTTACAAAATAAGAAATGTTGTCACCACTGGGTTACTTTGTATATTTAGAAAAGAGTTCTATTTTACACGTTTACAGGAAAACGTGCATATTTTCTTCTAAAAAATGATACATTGAGTGTTGTTACCTTTTAAAATCACATTGACCTCGTAGTAGACGGAGTCAACCTGATTGCTGGCGCTGCATTTGTAGACGCCGGGCTCGGACACGCTGAGCGTGTCTCCGGACACGTGGGGATCCAAGTCCAAGCTGTAGATCCACTGGATCTTCGGAGCCGGATGGCCGTCGGCTTCACAGATCAGATCCTCGGGGTAACCTCTGAACACGGGGATCGCCTTTGGAAGCTTCGTGGTATTAATGACGGGCTTATCTGTTGGGGAATAAAGCAGTATGAGTACTTCAGTACTACTTTTACAATGTTGTCTACACGATAACTACCGAGCAGCAGACAGAAGTGTGATCTCACAGTACACGGTGACGTTGAGAGGACTGGACATCGTGTTCGGAGGAGGCTGCGGCCCCTCGGGACCGAGGTCCAACTGAGCCTCACATCTGAACTCTGCTCCGCTGTCCTTTCTGTTCAGAGTGATGCTGATGTAGGACGACACGTTCAGCAGAGATCGGACGGCACTCGGGTCACAGTTTGTGTCGTTCTCAGGCTGGCAGCCAGTCACTCGCAGTGAGCCTGGGGGGGGTAGGAAGTAAGAAAAAGACATAAAGTAGATCGTACTTAAGAGGAGACACTATCGCACTGATCAATTTAGAAATGTTGGGATGTTTTTTTCTTCCGTCAGACTATTGGAAAGGAAACATTTAGGTATATTTTACTCCTTCGTTTATTTAAAACATACCATTTCAGAAAATTTGTCTTTATGTAAATAATCAACTGGGGAAGATGCATGGTGCTATCTATTAGTTAAATATTTACCCCATTCCCCTTTAGTGTCTCCCTTTAATTCACACTGCCTAATGTTGGATTTTACATTTACACACCGGTGGACTCTCAAATAAAACAATGTGACAAGGAATATGTGTGCACTTCCCTTTATTTACCTCCCCCAAGGGCGTTTTCTTTTTGGATCGGTTTGTTTGTTTTTCAGCAGCATTACAGAGAAACTACCCAATTTAATGAAACATGGTGGAGAGTGAAGCCTGGGCGAAGGAAGAGCCCGTTATATTTTGGAGCGGATCCGAATCACGGGGCAGATACACGCTTTCAAAAACTTTTCTTATTATTGTGAGAAAGGTCATTTGGCCTTGGCGGAGCTCTGCTGAGCTCTCGCAATGCCCTTCTAGTTTATATTATGATGCATTTCTTGTCCCGCTGTTGATGAGAACAGTCACAAAAAAACTAGACGTGATTTTTCATGATTCGCTCTTCTCAAGATTTATAGATAAGGCCTATTGCAGTGCATCATTAGGGTCACAATTAATGTTAACTTTAAATGTTCACACTTTACTTGAACTTAGGTTCGAAGGGAGGAAGGTTTCATTCCCTCGGTACCAACGCACAGCGACGTTTGCTGCAGGAGCAACGCTGGTAATGTCACACTGCAGCTGGAACTCTCTGTCCTCCACCACTGAGCTCAAGTTAACCACGGGACGGATGGAGACGCTGTCTGGTGTTTCTGAAGAGATGGGGGGGAGGGAGGAGGAGGGGGGTTATTATAGGATATCCTGATTATCCTATAATCAGGATATCCTATACACGATGACAGTGCGAGTACAAAAGTTAGAAACACTTACTGTAGAGGGTGAAGTTTAAAGGTTTCTCGCATGTTCCTATCACGTCAAACGTCGCTGTGCAAACAAGCTGGAGGTCCCACTCCTTATTGGTGTCACCAGACCAAACTGTGCCGGCAGTTTTGGTGCCCTGCACATCCTGCCAGTATATTTCTTTGAGATGCGGGGAGTCGTTGGGTGTTGGTGTGCAGTTTGCTTGCCACATGTTGCTATCTTGGTATTGCACCACCATCCTGTCTGGAGTTATCTCGATGGGGCATTCGGAGCGGGCACCTGTGGAACGGAGAGAGGGGACACAATAAATTATTATCCAGTCACAGTGGATACACATTATCTGAACACAACATTTCCTCTTCCAGTGAGCACTTGAGTGAAATGTCTGAAATGTTGAACAAAAGCGGAGTCTCAGGAGGAAACAGGAAAAGGCTCAGGAAGGATACACCCATCCCTCAGGAAAGTCTGCACTTGCTGCCCACCATTCTTTGTGCTGGACTTGAACTGTAATATCAAAATATCAGTTGAATGCGTCACATTCCACCATGCCCATTCCCAACTCACAGTAACACCCAACTTGTGCAGATAGGCTCTTATTTTTATCAGAAACTATAATACACTCAGGATGTGAGGAGGCTTAAAACATTAGATTAGCTAGACACAACGCTGACTAATAATCACACCAACAAAGTACAATTTTTCCACATTTGTGTCCATTCAAAGCAACTTCTGAGCTTCCTCTTAACTTTACTAAACTTCCCTGTGTCGCTTTAACTCGGCTCCTTATCTTCACGCAACACGCTCCATAAACAGACCTTTGTTCCTTCTCGGTCTGTGAGCCTAAACGAGCCGTTCCAGTGCCGCACACTAAAGAAAACACAGTCCAGCCTCTCTCCACTTACTCAGTCCCGTCCCGTTAGAGAGCGAAAGGAAAGCCAAAAGGACTGAAAGCCGACGGAGAGAGTTCAAAACGTCCATTGAAGTAACGTAAAGTCTGTCCCGGCGAACAGCTGTCGACCTTCTTCTGTCCCCGCGAGCGCCTCTGAGGTTCCTCCTGCTTCCTTCCTTCCTCTCCTCGGCTTCATGAGACGACTTGTTGACTTTTTGGGAGAAAGGCAAGCTAAGCTACGGCTGCACAGCACAGCTCAGCCCCCAGTTAGTCCTCTACATCACCGGGGAGGAAACGGCCCTCCCCCCTACAGACGCACACACACACACACACACACGCGCGCACGCACACGCGCACGCACAGCGTTACGGTCGGCGCTCACACCCACTTGTCCTATAAATGGGCCTGTAAACGAGCCTGTCTCTAGGCCAGCTGGACTCAAGTCAGACTTATGGCCAGGGCCCGTTATGTGAAGCGAATTTAACAAATAAACCAGGTTTATTTCGGTTAGTCTGACTCATTTTCACTTGATTTGGTTCTATAAAGCAATATATATATATAAAGAAATGATGAACTGCCTCAAAAATGCTCTCAAACATAGACTGTATATAAGAAGGGTTATAACCTAAGAAGACTATTTATTTAATGTTTCTAAAAGAACCATTGTGTGCATACCAGTAGACAGAGCATCTATATCAATTTGTGATGTGAATATATGGAAATTATGCAAAGTACTTAAATCAATTTAAGAAAATGTATAAAATGTGTATGAGGAAGGGACCTTGTCTCTCTTTGGACTGTTGTTGTTGTTGTTATTGTTATTCTTTTGTTATTACCTGTTACATGTTCAAAATGAAAAGTAATAAAAACTTGACAGACAGACAGACAGACAGACAGACAGACAGACAGACAGACAGACAGACAGACAGGGGGTGGTATATCGAGGCCAGTGCCCCCATAATATTATTACAGGAACCCCCTCTGGTCCCCCAAACTGTGGCAATTTGTTCCCCCCACTTTTATCCCCAGAGAGGGGGAATTGTTATTATGCAGTGATGACATTTACATTAGCACTGAATGAGAATTATTGCATTTATATATGTATATATATATATGTGTGTGTGTTCAACTTTTGAAGAATCAAACCCATCAACCACTCAGAGCGCCAACACAGGTCATCATTCACCCATTCACACACCCATTCATACTCTGGTGGCAGAGGCTGCCGTATGTTTTTCAGGAGCGTTAAACATTCACACACACACACTCATAGCAATTTGCTTTGCCCAAGGACACTTTGACATGTTGATTGTCAGGTGAGTTTAGGTGCTTTTGTGCTAATAATCTACATTTCCACTTGATTTTAAAATGTTGCTGATGCTGTGTGCAAACTGCAGAGGTGTCCGTAATGTCTTGGTGGAAAATGAAAATTTGGTGAAGTGTCATTGTAGACTTTGGCTTGATGAAATACATCCCTGAAGGTGAGATCTACTATCATTGTCAGAGAAGATGGGGGCAGCACTTATGCATTTATAGTCTTATTCCATGATCTATTCCATGACTACAGCCACTAAACCAAATGTTTTGTACTGTATATGTGTGCCATTGAGTTCTTGAGTGGGTTGGTCATGCCTATTCAACAGCATACCTTTTATTATAAAAGTAATCAGAGTGATTATTAGAAGGCAGGTCATTTTAAAATGCACTTACATCCCACATACGTTCATATTTCAACAACAATCCACAGCATTGCAGCCCTCTAGTTGGACATAATAATGTAATGAGCAGACTACAAGCTCTTTAAATTAGTGCCACAGATCACACTGACCCTACCTTTCACTGTGACTCTGGCGGTCTGAGAGACATTTCCTCTGTCGTTGGAGGCGTGACATGTGTAGGAGCCCATGTTGTATGCAGTGGCATTGTGGATGTGCAGACGGGACTCTCCGTCTTCATTTACCACCATCACATTGGTGGTCTGGTAATAATCCCATGAATATTGTGGTCGTGGGTTGGCCTTGGAACAGCACGTCAGCCACACGCTAGAACCAACGTCAACTTCAAAGTCCTCGAGCCCAACGATCTGTGATGGTGGGTCTAGAGACAACGATTAAAACACGTCAGAGAAAAAGCAGATGACGAGTGCTAATAGTAGGTATTAATAATTAAAATAACCCACATAAGACATTGATGTCCACTGTTTGGTTGACACTTGACAGATTGTTTGAAGCCGTGATCAAGTACTGCCCTGTGTCGTCTCTTGTTAGGAACTTTTGAAGGTACACATCCCCGCCATCTTTGTACCAGGTGGTCTCAGGTTTCGGATAACCCACCACAGTGCAGGAGAGGTTGTGAGGAGCGCCCTCCACTGCTGTGTAAGTGTCTGCACATTTTATCTCTGGTCCATCTGAGAGCAAGAACACAAAAACAATACACATAACAATACATACACTATTTCATGATACTTTATATTCCAGTGTTGTAATGTTTACCTTCACTAGACAGCTTTTACTAGTACTTTAAGAATGTACAATAAAACATATGATCAATTTATGTAAAGTCATGTATTTTTATTAAAGATGCAAAAACTGAACTGTTCATTGACATACAAACTGAACTGTGGGCTTGTTGAATAATTTATAATTTCATAAGGTGCCAGATAAATAGAAGAGGCCATTATCTGAACATAAGACCAGTTGATCACTAAGTAGCCTGCCTTATTTCATGTATAGAATCAATAGTATGGCTTCATATAATATTGAAATATAATGAATTAACTATCAATCTAATGGTGTGTTTAGGTGTTTAAACACATTGGAAATGGCTGTGCAACACAAATCAAACTGTGGGCTTGTTAAACCGTTGCACCACTAATCTGTATAGATTAAACTACCCAACAGTATGTAAATAAGTTAAAATCAGCTCCAAACTCTACTTACACATTAATGGATAAGTTATAATAATCCAAAAATATTATAAAATAACACTTTGCTCATTTTGCAAAAGGACTTCTGGAGCTCTGCTTTTAACTCAAAAGCATTTTTTGGACACTTCGGCATGCGCAGCACAGTAGGAGCTGGGGATCGAACCACCAACCTTGTGGTTTTGGTTAAAAGATGATTGCTCTCATCACTGAGCCCCATCTAGTGGCGAGGTTGCAGACTGCAGCTAACCCAATACCTCTCCACTCAACCCTCCCTTTCCAAGCGTGACAGAGAACTACGGTGGCCTCAAGTAACTTAAAACACAAAAGGCCGTCTCGAGAGTGTTTGGTTTGTCCGCTCTGGGCTACTGTAGCTGTACTGTGGCTGTGCAACACTGCAAACTCAGTGTAAGAGGACCAGCTGCTTATGTAGATATGTAAAGCTCATTCTAGGGTTAAGAAAACACATTGATTCTTAGTTTCAGGTGATTATACACCAATGAAAATATAGTTATAAATATTATATTGCATTTCTGCCAGTCGACGCACTTTACCTTTAAGTGTTGCTGCTACTTGAAGCCATGACTTTTACTTGTAATGGAGTAATTTTATTTTGTAGTTTTGCATAAAGCTCTTAATACTTCTTGCACCATACATCTACTGTAGCATCCTAATATGCCCACGCTCTGTTTGCGCATCAAGCAATGTTCGAATACAAATACTACAAAAAAAGATTACAGAAGAAATCCTGGCCATTTGACAACAAGGTTATGAGTCTGTGTAAAATATTTGTGCAAAACATTATAAATCTCCTCATGCTTTTGTTTGTGCTGTTGACTGGATGTGAGACTCACACAATACATGAACCCACAGTTTCTTCTGGCTGAAGGTGGCGCCCTCAGCTTTAACGATGTACTGGCCTGCATCCCTCCTGCTCAGAGGGACGGCCGGCTCGATGGGCTGGTTGTCCCTCAGCCAGGTGACTTTGGGGGTGGGATGTCCCGTCACATGGCATCTGCTCTCCAAAGTTTCTCCTTCCCGTAACTCAAGTTTTTCCAATGAAAGACATTGCCCATCTGGTCCAACTAAACAGGAGCAAACACCAGCAGCAATTCATACTACTATTTTTTTTATTTATTTTATGAGGCAGATGAAAAGCAGCTGTAAATGAGGCTGATCATTTACTGCTGCACTAGCTGGGAAACGTGTATAGTGAAAATCAGGGCTGCAACTAACTATTACTTTCATTCATAATTAATACGGTGATTATTTTCTCAATTAATCGTTTGGTCGTTTGGTCATCTAATGTCTTGTTTTGTCCGATCAACCGTCTGACACCCAAATACATTCTGTTTATCATATTAAGAGAAGAAAAGAAGCAAATCCTCACAATTTAGAGACTGAAACTGTCAAATATTTGTCATTACATTTTGACAAATTACTGACACGATTATCAAAATAGTTCCTGATAAATTCCCTGTCAATTGACTAATTGCATAACCTGAATTTTATGTTATTCATTCTATTTCATCTTATTGTTTTATCTTATTTTTTATCTTATTTCAACAAGTGTGTTTTATTTTATGAAATAATTATGTAATTCTATCCCTGTAAAGTCTATTATTATTATTATTATTATTATTATTATTATTATTATTATTGCTATTATTAAGAATAAGCATTGCAGCTCTAGTAAAAACAGCATATAAAATAAAAATATAAACTCCAACATTACAGACATTAAAATTGACAATTTTAAATGCCTTCAGGTACATTTCAGACTGGTGTGTACACACGTGATATACTTACAGTTAACTGTGATATTAAACTCTTCTGAAGAAGCAATAAGTTGAAGTGTTTCTGGCGACAGGTCCAGATGTGCCTCACATCTGAACGTGACTCCGTTGTCTTTTCTGGTCGGTCTGACGTTGTATACCGATGAGTGATTCACTGGTATCTTAATGGCACTGTCAGAAGTCTGGCTATAAACCATTTCATCTCCTTTGTACCACTTAACAGTGAGATTTTGAACAGGCGCTATATTGTCGATGTCACAGGTGAAGTTATAGTTCTTCCCTTCATTCATCACATCATCTCTGCTGCTGGAGCTGATAATGATGGTGTTTGGGAAAGCTGGAGAACAAGAGGAGGTTAATCAGACACAGTCCACTCATTCTGATCCTCTGCAAGATAAGCAGGACTTACTGTAAAGTACAACTTTTGGGTCCCGGGAGCACTGATTGCCATGGGATGGGTTGAAGAAGCACGAGGGAGAGAGAGTCCAATCGGTGAGGCTCGTCACAGTCCAGGTCAGATGTTTGACCTTCTCTAGACTTATGCCTCCTTTTGTAGCCTCCCATCCCATTCCTTCAAACTCGCTCTCCGATGTGCTGCAGTTCACTGAAACCGGGTCTCCATATCTCACCACGACACTGGGGGGGCTCAACTCAATGGGACAGGAGGCGTGCACACCTGCAGCATGGAGCATAGGACATGTTTCGTGTTGGCATGGATACCACCAGAGAAACATTTCATTGGGTTTCATTTGCAGGCAAATTAATAATAACTTTTCATAAGATGTCATAAGAACCGTTGCGTGAGGATGCGTTTATCTTCAGTAAGGTAATTAAAACATTGAAAGGAGCAAGATACACAGACTTTATATGTGTCGGCCTGTTTTTTATGTTGTTTTGTGTCTCTTTGTGGTTGTTTTGTGTCTCTTTGTAGTTGTTTTGTGTCTATGTGCAGTTATTTTGTGTCTCTTTGTAGTTGTTTTGTGTCTCTTTGTAGTTGTTTTGTGTGTAATTGTAGTCATTTTGTGTCTCTGTGATGTAGTTAGGCCTCTCTTTGTAGTTGTTTTGCATCACTTTTAAGTTGTTTTGTGTCTCTTTGCAGTTGCTCTGTCTATTTGTAGTACTTTTGCATCTCTTTGAGGGTTGTTTTGCCCCATCTCATAGTAGCGTTGAGTCTCTGTAAGTCTTTTTGCAGCTGTTTTATGCCTCTTTGTAGTTGTTTCAGTCTGTTTGTAGTCTCTTTATGTCTCTTTGTAGCCCTTTTATTTTTCTTCGTGGTCATTTTGAGGCTCCTCCTGGTCGGTACATGTGTCTTTGAGTGACGTTTTACAAGTGAAGGCCAAAGGGGCCCCTGACTCTGCAACCTTGGTTTTGAGGGCGTGTATGTCAAAGACTCACGGAGACTGGATTGCTCGGAAATATAAAATGAATGTGCTTCTGCAGTGTCCCGGTCAACGGGCCCTATCCTTTCCTTTCCTTTGTGAACAAATAAAAAATGTCCCGACCATTCGAGAGTCTAAATGTTTCAGTTTGTTGACACAGGTTTAGTCAGGCATTGTGTTTCTTTGGTTTCATTGATGGAGGAAAGATTATTTTTTAAGTAAACTCCATGCCTGCACCGTTTTCGTTGGGTCTGTTTCTTGGACCAGTTTTGTTACAATTGGTCATTGTGAGACAAAGAAGGACTAATGAGTGTTTATCACTCACCAAAATAGAAAAATAGAAACTGACCTGAAAGAACAATGTTTTATTCATCACTGTAGTTATTTAATACAAAGTTCAAAAGTTAACTCCAAGTAAGCAATACTTTGTAAAAAAACCTTCATCTCTATAATAATACTGGTTCATACTGAGTTGAAGAGCCTTTAAAGCATTTTGTCTATCATCATATACCATGCAATGTTTCAGAGGACACATCTAGTGGTGCACTTTGGAAAAAGAAAATCATTTTCACTTTTTAGATTGAGCAACGTGTGTGCACAAGAAGCCAAAATGAATGAAATACTTTGTTCCTATTCATTTTAAACAACTTAAATTAAAGAAAACAATGAATTACAGTCAAACATGGCTTTTACAAAAGTATATCAGATTGATATATTTGACCTATGAAAGTGACTTTTTTCTTTTGATCTGGTGATATAATCACAAAAATACCCCAAAATGTTGGCAAATTAAAAAAAAAACAGTTGATGGAATTTATCCAGCAATGTGATGAAGTGAATCAAATAATTAACCAGATCTTTAAGAATGGGATGTTTGCACTTAAAGTGAAAAATATTCTCATCCACAAATTCCTTTAAGTCTTTTCAACATTGCATGCAAATCGAGGAACGCTGTTGCTTAAAAAGGCTTATCGTGTGAGTAATCTTAAAATGACTGTTAACTAACACTATTGTTTGAGGGAATGAATCAGGCGGTCATGGTTTAATCACAGAAACTGTGTGTTTCCCCCTGATGGTCTCAAGGGTTTTTAATGTTCTCTTGAAATGTATTGAGATTATTCAGTCTCGGATTAAAACACATGATTTTCTTATCCCCTCGGAGAAACTTCTTTGTTTGTTTGTTTGTTTTCTCTCAATACCAAATGAGCGAACAGTCCCTTTCTTCCCACTTGATACCGCTCCCCTCTGCTTGTTACAAAGTTCTGCACCTATTGTGACATGCAATATTTTCACCTGCCGCTATTTTACTGTTCCTGACTCTTGATTGATTAAACACATGTCAACATATTACATGTAGACTTTCTCTTTAGGTTTCTGTTGAATAACAAGACACCCATACACATTATATTCATCATACAGACCTACCTGTCGCACTGAGCAGGAACCCCACAAAGAGTCCAACAAAGGATGTGCCTTCACTCATTTGATTTGAACAACGTCCCTTCTGTCCTTTATTCCAGCTCTGCTCGGCTTCTTCCTCCGGGTCCGTTGTAAAGCGAGCAAGTAGGAGAGAGAAGTACAGCCAACACACTCTGAGAGGTACACTCTGTGGCTCTCTCTCCCTCTCTCCCTCTCTCTGTCTCTCTCTCTCTCTCTCTCTCTCTCTCTCTTCTGTCTCTCTCTCTCCCTCTCTGCTCTGTGTCTCTCTCCCCCTCTCTCCCTCTCTGTCTCTCTGCTCTGTGTCTCTCTCCCTCTCAGTTTTGTGTGTGTCTCTCTCTCTCTCCCTCTCTGTTCTATGTCTCTCTCTCTCTCTCTCTCTCTCTCTCTCCACACACACACACTCTCTATCTTTATCTCTCTCTCTCTCTCTCTCTCTCTCTGTTTAAATGTCTCTCTCTCTCACTTTCTATCTTTGTCTCTCTCTCTCTCTGTTTATCTCTCTCCCTCTATCTATCTTTGTCTCTCTCTTTCTCTCTGTTTATATGTCTCTCTCTCTCTCCTCTCTCTCTATCTTTGTCTCTCTCTCTCTCTCTCTCTCTCTCTCTCTCTCTCTCTCTCTGTTTATATGTCTCTCTCTCCTCTCTCTCTCTGTTTATATGTCTCTCTCTCTCCTCTCTATCTTTGTCTCTCTCTCTCTCTCTCTATTTCTCTCTCTCTCTCTCTCTCTCTCTCTCTCTCTCTCTCTCTCTCTCTCTCTCTCTCTCTCTCGCTCTCTCTCTATTTCTCTCTCTCTCTCTCTCTCTCGCTCTCTCTCTGTACAGTAGCTGGTGGTTTGAGTTTGTGTGGGATTTTTCTGTTATTCATGAGTCAGCCGATGTTACATAGCCTGATAGATCTGCTGTTTTTAGCACATTTACATTGAATCATGTTTGTATTTCATTATATTTTACTATTTTAAAATGGCTATAGGTTTCAAATTAATCAAAAGACATGATATCAAGTACAGCCTAAAATCTTCTGTCACGATAAAGATAATTTCATATCTCAATCAATATATAGCATGTTCTCTGGTAATAAAGTAAATAAATAACCACATGGTTAGGCCTATTTTCTCACTTGTGTGAGACAAATATGTTTTCTATAATTAAAAACTTTAGTGCAAAACGAACATAAACAGTTTCAAAGTGAAACTATAGAGAAAAAATACAAATTATATATCCAGCTATACTCTGACTATGTTTACATGCATGCACTACAGAGTAATCAGATTAAGACAATAGTTTGATTTCACCACAGAAATTGTAGTTAGTAGGTGATCCTTATTAACAATTCAGATTATTTAATTGTGTATTACAACACTTCAGTTGATGATTTTATCACGATACGATTCCTTTGAAAGATGATTCATTGTCATATTTAGTTATCACCCAGCCCTAAAGGCAAGATAAGACATATTTATATGTTTAGCACCTTCCAATAACAAGGCCATTTAAAGTGCATGAAACATAAAAGGCCACTCAGGAAGTATCGTTCATGTTTAGCCACTTTACACTCAGTAATAGCTCAGCAATCAGTTGGTAAAGAGAATGGAAACCGGAAACATTATATACATTTGAGCTTAATTTGTATATCAAAGTATTTTTTATGGGTTTCAAATAGTGGAAAAGGGAAAAGTTTAAACAGTAAAGAGGCTTTGACATGCTTTATTGGAAAGTGCAGGTGATGTCTAACTGTGAGAGTAACTGTGCTTCACTATGATTACTTTTATTTCTTCAATTTAATTCATATACATACATACTTTAAGTCAAAATGTACATGTGGGCATTTTGGTCGACCAATGCGAATGAAAAATAAAAACTGCTTTACTTCTAAGAATAAAAAAGCCATACGAGTAAGGAACAAATTAGATGACAGTGATGGTCTCATGCTCCTTTTCTCAATCAGGCAAAGCAAAACGGTTTTGTGCTCATGTTGGAGGGATTCATTATGCCCACGCTTCTTCTTAAGGTCACCAGAGATTCACACCCACACGCACACATTTCCACAGAATGATTGTTTGCAGCTCTACCAGCACCATGATTCTATATTTTACTCCGTTTTTCCGTTTTGTAATAAAATAAACATGTTGGCTTGTTTCCTGATAACATTATGGCATCTTCCACTTTCACTTAGAAGATGAACTGGAATTTCCACTCTACACGCGGCATGTAGTCACATCCTGTTTTAAAATGTTTTATGTAGCAGAACTACGGGATTTTCCAGGATATGCAGGATGCGATTTCTTTGATATGGGGAAAATGTTGCCCTGATGTGCCGATGGATGCAGGAATGCTAATAATGAGTGGTCTTACAGAGGGATGAATTTGTGGTATATAGACAAATTTCCAGGAATGCCTAACAAAAGGAGGATGAGCCCGGTGTTTTATTACAACCTCCCTGAGCCCTTGTGACCCACAGAAATGATGAGCCAGAACAATGTGTTTGTGTCGTTGAAACAGGTAAAGTGAGAATGCTGAGAATACGCAGCTGCACACAGTCAGGCGACTTTAATCCAGTCGGGGTCAAAGGTTGTTTGAGCAGTTCATTAGATGGCAGCAGAAAGGGATGATAGAAGAAGACATTCAACAGGGGGAGGCAGTGAAAGACAAACAGGGAGCTTCAGTTAAGAAAACAAGCATTGAGATTCCAGTCGTGTTGCTCAATCACTCCCTATTCCCCAAACATGCACTCTAACTGCAGGAGGTCTTAGCACACATTCAGATTTCAATAAATTGTGACTGGATGCATGCCCATAGTGAGCTTTAATCTCTTGACAAGGGGTGGTTGTCTCCCAGCAACAAAGCCAGAGGAACAGAAAACTAAACAAGGAGTGCTGCCAAACAGAACTGAAAGTGTTTTTGCCTGCAGTGTGTGATCACTATCAGCTTCATTTTCTTGTTTATGTCCAATGACGTGAGACCTCAGAGAGCCTCGTCGGCTGCTGCTACAGCTTTTCCAGCTCATTCGGATTAGCTGTGCTCAGATATTTACACAAGTGAGTCATGAATAGTTAATGGTGAGAAAAATGGCAGCTCTTGTAGTGGATTCCTTTTCTCACAATAAAGGGTTTCTTTTGACAAGACAGCGTTGATTCATTGTCAGCGGCATAATAGGTCATTTATACTTGAGGTGTTTGTACAGAGGAGATACCAACACATGACTCGATTGACCCTATATATAAATGTTTCCATCCTTCAGATAAGTGGAAGACAGAAGTAGTTAACATTGTGTTTTGTATGTAATCCTGCTCTGAGGAAGAAGAAAACAAACAAAGTAGTGACATTAGAATGGAAACCCTCGGGCAAATATAAGAAGGAAACTGGAAGACAAGGACCACGTGATTTTCATGAAAACCCCCCAAAAGTTATTTCACTCCTTCTTGGTAAACAGCGCTGTTTAGGTATCTACATGCTCTTTGTGGACAGGACAGATCGCAAGAGCAATGAGAGAGGGGATAAGGGAAAGGAATGAGGATATAGAAGTAAACTACACGCATAACTATCAATGAAATATGAAGCAGTTCATGTTTAACTGTCGTACCAGCAGTTGGAGGCCTATACTTGTATAATGAAACATCAAAATAAACCCGTTTTTCGAGTTTATTCTGTTCTATTTATTTATCTGTTCATTTATTTAGTTATTCATTAGTTTGTTTTGCTTTTGTTTCTTTGTCTGTTTGTGTATGCACTGTGTCATCTACAGTTGGAAGATATCAACAGATTAAATGAATGTGTCAAGATGTTTAAATAACAGAAGGGAAACTAATGTACCAAGGACGTGTATTGACAGAATAAAATGTATTACAAAAAAACAACCACATAAAGGATCTGAGGGACTCTTACCACAACTTTACCTCTTCAGACCTTTCCTGTGACAAAGAGGAAAAATCTATGAACAGATCCAGAGTCGTCCAGAGACTAATCACCTGTCGGGACACTGATAGAGTGGCCTTGTACTGTTAGAGAACACCCAGATGCTTTTTTTCTCACCCTCTCTCAATCTGAGCCGGTGCTTAATACTCAACCACAGAATAACACATTCACTATACGCAACAATATGAGTGTTGTCCATTTACTCACTGAAGCGAGGATTACCGTAATGTGATCATGGAAAATGCATGAGTCTAACAGAGGCCCCTCTGTCTCCAGAGATTCCTTCAGTTTCTGTTGGCATTTTTGCCGCCGTTTTTCTTTATTTTGTGCAAGAGAAACAATGCCAGCATCAGGGTGCATGGACAAGAGTCCATGCACCCTGATTAAGAGGACTAATTTGTCTTTCTAGATATTGCTCTGTCCTCCACACAGCGTTCATTTTAATCTTTCCTGCTGGGCAAACTGCCTGATAAATCAAACAGCCCAGACTCGGCTCATCTGGTTTCCAATGTTAAAACACTTCCCAACTTTGTCAGACGCTCAAAGGAATTTCAGAGTAAAAAAAAGCAACCTTATTTTCCAGATTCAATGTGCTGTTACAAAGTAATTTGTCTTCTATTGAAATTTAAAAAGTCATTGGTTTCTGTGCAGACCCCTCAGTGCACTAACTGAGAGTTAAGACTCCACATACCACAGTATTGAGTAAGATCAATTCTCCTGCCAAGATTCGCATTCTTCCCTTGATCATTAAACTGAGCAGAGGTCATTTTTGGCAAAGGATTCTGTACATATGTTCAATGCAATGTTTCATGCAAACTGGCTTGGAAAGATTCATAGAGCCAGAGGCTCCAGATGCAAGCCGATACTTCATCACTCACAACTGCGTTCAAAACCAACAAAGTGGCCATTATATATAATATATACCCTTGAAAAAGCAAACCCGCTGGTGTCATGATTTATTTTTATTTTTAGTAGCAATCCATGACAAAATGATAAGCTTATAAACTGTAAATACATAAAACAAATAATAATAGTCTCTTTGTGATCATGTGACGAGACGATACCGTATACGGGATCTAGTTTCAGCTCATAATCCGTCGAGACTGACGAGCTGAGCACATCTGTAAGCCGAGCACACAGTCGTGTCTTTCAAACATGATAGCGTCAGCAAGAAAAGACAAGAGAGAAAAAAACACGAGGAAAAGGTAGCAAAGCTCCCTAAATTAGATTCCTTTGGCACACAGGGATTACCAACAAAAATGACGGACTATGATTGGCTTCTTCCCTTCTCTTGTGAATATTCAGTCCTCACAAAGTTATCTGTGCCAAATCAGACTTTGTCAGTCAATTAATTGATTTCACAGTTGGTGATGGAAACAGGAAATGGTCGTTTTAATGTATGCAGGAACCCGATAACAAAAAGGAAATATCTAAATGACTGTGGACAATTCAAAGGGGTCCACAAAAGACAGGAAGAGTGTAAATCCGGAGTGAGAAGTGGACCCATACCAAAGATGGCGACAGACTGGAAAACTCTTTTCCTCATCTCATTTCTTATCCGATGACCTCCTGTTCTGCTTCCTGGACACCACGAGGAGTAGATCCCCTTCCTCTTTTAAATCTCTGTCTCTGTCTGCCAGGTCCTGAGTGCATTGTGTCAATTTATGAGAAATAATCAAACTGTTCCTCTATTTCACCCTCAACCTTCACCTTTGCTTATTAACAGAACATCCTGTGCTTTTAGTGCGTTGAGTAGATTTGATCTCATCTTGTCAATGTGAAGTCAGCATACAGTTGCTGGTCTAAATCCTTTTGTCTTGAGTTTTAATATACCCACCCCATCCTTTGCACCCTTTTACTTTTGGTCTGCTCCATCTTTCTGTTTCTTTTTAAATGGAACAGCTCCCTTCAGTTGGAAATTAAGGAGTCTTGATGGCTAGCTGAGACTGAAAACCTCCTTTCACAGTGATTACATTGTTTTGTTTCACTGTTTCGTAAAGGGAGGCTCACTCCTGTCCAGCTGAGTCATAGGAGAACAGGAACAATCTGCCCCCCACCCCCCCACCCCCCGCCACCCCCCACCCACCTTTGCTCAGCTGTCCTACCAAAAGCAATCAGATTCATCCGGAAACTCTGCAGTTGGCGGGGGAGGATGAGTCAGCGGATCTGCCAAACACCCCCCTGGTTGTGGCTGTAGAAGAACACATTTTAGATTTGAACAATGCTGAGCAGATTCTAGAGAAAACTATGAATCACTCTATTTATTGGAGCTCAGTATCAGTAGTTTCCCTATCTTGCTCATTGACAATAACTTCAAAGAAGCTAAAAAAAACAAAAAACCTTAAAGTGGCCCTGCTCAAAAGAACCTTTGCTGGATGGATGTTGGCAGCATGGATGGACAACTGAAGGGGCCCAAAGTGTCAGGTTCCCCCTGGCCTTCACCCACAAAATGTCTCTCAAAGAGACACGTACAAACCAGAAAGAAACTCAAAAATGACCACAGAGAAACACTAAAAATAACCACAAAAAGACACAAAAAGACTACAAAGAGACAAAACCACACAGAGGTGCGTAATGACTACAAAGACACACAAAACAACAACAAAAAGAGACTAAACAACTCTTAAGTCGGTGTCTCCGGCTGCTATGTGGGAGGTGGTGGGGCCTCATACGTGTCTGTGCTCAGGCCTCGTTGTCTCATAATCCGTCCACGGCTGACAGTAGTCTTCAGGTCCCCCGGTTGAGGGAGGGTCTAACTCTATCTGGGCCTGATGGTCCCAGGAGAGGATGCCTGCTCTTCAACATAAAGCTTGACATCATCGCCATATGGGAATGTTTAGGGGCTGCGTGATGGGGAACAGAGAACGAGCTCCTTTGGTTTCTTCGAATGAGTCGTTTCTTTTTATTTTCAAACAATACTGAAACAGAAAAAAAGTCAAATAAGTGAGATTTTGCAACCTCATCAATTTGATTAGCTTTATCAGCGCAGGTTTAGGTTAAAAACCAGGTTCAGGATGGGCATGTGCTGTGCAAAGAGATTGTGAACCATGATGTCATGCATTGTGGGAGCCATAAACTGCAAGTATGTTTCCAGTTGAACGTTAAAGACCCTCCTACATCAACTGGGGGGAGATTGCTTTGAGGAGAAGTCCTCCAAACCCCTTTGCTTGATATCCCCCCAAACAACATCTGCTCATGACGTTAAAAGTGCCCGCAGGGAGAGAGAGAAACATGTGTGAATGCTTTCTCTGATAGCTCTTTGTTCTGTCCGGGGGGGACATTAGCACTGACACTGCAGAAGCCGCTGGACGTCTCTAATCTCTGGCTCCACCACGTGTTGAATGCCACAAAGTGCACAAATGTCTTCACGTCGAGATAAACATTTTATGTATCTGTATCTGTCAAGTTAAGGCATGAAAAACAAAATAAACTTTTTAAGAGGCCTTTGTTTTACAGAATCAGTTTTCTGTTTTAAAAACAAAACAAATCAGAGCTGCACCTGATGACTGCTAGTCACCACCAGGTGGCAGCATAGTGTCAAATCAAACATGAAAATTCCAGCTCTCGTTAACCTTCAAATGGATTTGATCTCCTCTCCCCGAGCAGAGATTTGTGGAGCAGGCCAGGCTTTTTGGTAAAAGATGGAGGAGGGGGGCTGCTGCAAACAGATATCATGAGGATTTGGGAAAACCTCAGCAGTGGAACCTCAACGACCACATACACTCACTCTGAGGCCATAACAAAGCTGCTGGAAAACCTAATTAGCATGGTCAAAAGTACTCCTGTTAGTCAGATAGACTTGCATTTTAAATTGAATTAATCATTACTTGTGACGGGTAGGAGAAGCCTCCATGTTCTATGAACCTGAACCGTATAAAGAGAAGGTGTATTTTTCCTTTTGTCATCACAAACTGTCAGGGTAACGTGTCAAGCTTTAACCACACATTTGGCAGGAAATGAGTTGCAAAGATTACTTTCATGATCATATAATATTTGATCGCAGGTCACAGGTTAAAGCTTTCGAAACTTTAGTTTTGCTTCTTGTCTTGCTTTATCTCCGAGGAACAGACTCGTAGTTGATTTCCTTCCGTACATCATGTAAAGTGAGCATGTTGTTATTAAAGTGTAGATACAGAAAGTGCTGTAACGTTACTGCTGATTCCACCATAAAGTGTGTTATTATAATTTGACACATCACTTGTAAAATAAAAAGGAGAATGTCAGATTTAAAACAAACAAAATATTTTCACTGAAAATGTTATTCCTATTACTTTAGTGTGGGAATGAGCCATGTTACTGCTTTAAGGATTATGAAAGATAAAATGTCTATAATGCATTATAAACATAATTATAACATTACAATCTGCTTATAGCGCTATATAATTATAGTTTTAAGTACTCATTGATATGTATAATGCGTATAACAATAATCACAACAAATTATGAAACATTTTGTAATTAACCTAAAAAGTTAAGTATTATAATACTTCATCACTGCTGGTCACTCCCTGACTGGTTTTTGCAGTGATCAAAGTGTATTGTAATTGCCATAGTTGTAATACATTATAATCACTTTATAATGTATTATAATGTGATTATAAGTTACATTTAATTAAAGTAAAAATAACTTTTATAATGTTGTGTGTGTTGTTTTTATGTAGATTTAATGACTTTAATGATTTTTTCCACTTTATTTAAAATGAACAATGACCACTTAGTCATTTATAATCTCATTATAATACATTACAACAGTGATTATGATGCATTATTAAAAAAATGTATGTATTAAAACTATTAGAATTATAAAACGCAATAGGATACTTGCAAAAGAAATGTCAGTGAGTGACTAGCAATTATGAAATATCATGACCATTTAAGTAATTATAAAATGCTTTATAATGTATTTTGAATATTGTTATAAATCATTATGAATGTTTGTGAGTGCTCATGAATATATAATGATACGGTGACATAACCAGATAATTATGTTAATAATGCATGAGCCTCATAGAAAGTAATTTTTTCTCCTACACATGACTTATATCTTGACACCTGCTAGAATTTCAGAACATTTCCTCTCAAACTACAATGTGCAATCTAGCTGCTAGATTAATGGTTGTATTGTGGTGGGATAAACCACAGGACAGACGATTTCTCAGACCTTTGAAATGGTAACACGGTAATCCTCTGTTTGTAAGAACTTTAAACACAGAGATCCGCTGTCTTTCTGCGGTATAATTTTAACTTGTTTGTTTTGGGCCGTCTCCAACATGTGCTGCAGATGGACACTTTCTCACAGAGCTCCTCGGCCGGGGGCTTTTTCCTACTCGCCCCGGCTCACTCTCTCTTCTTTGGCTTCAGGGCTCGTCCATGAGGCCTCAAAGGATCCACGGGACGGTCAGAATGTTACGGTTCCATTTCATCGTCCAACCAGCACAAAACACCACGGCAAATGAGCATGCCAGAGGAGATCCATCGCTGGCTTTAAAGGAGGACATTAGCAACGCTGAGGGACATGTCCCAGGGCGTTTGAGAGTCCATCCTGAGAAACAGATAGGGCCCTTATGATTGGCCTTTTACAGATTAACAGACTCAGCCTGGAACACGGTGGAACATAACTCACAGACTGTGACACCAGATCGTTTGGTGAGGGTCACGAGGAGGGAAGATAGTAACACAAGCTAGCTCTTCAGAGAAGTCATTGATTTTTTTTTTCTGTTACGGTAAAAGCTAAAAAGACTCTACGGAGAAAAAGAGAAACACTGAAAGGATTGTAATAAGTTGATGAGGAGCGGTTGACACATGACACCCAAAGGCCCAACCCGTGGACACAGACAAATGAAACCTAATAGCCTTTACCACCACTACCCATCTGGATGGAGAACAGCTGCAGAGCACTTTGTTTGTGAGCACACCTTCTTTTCTCAAACATTACCAGGATGCCTTTCGAAACCACACCCATGTTCCTCATGCAGCTTTTCATTCGAAACCCTGCTGATCAGCGCAAAGAGGAGAGAGATAAGCGATTACCCCGTGAAAGGGAAAGGATGAAGGTCCTTTTGTCGGTGCTTGAGAGGTCTTGTGCCCCCTCCCCCTCTCCTTTCAGAGGCCTCCTGGGCACCGTTAACACCATGAGAGAGGGGCACTGACTTCCAAGGTTTGGCAGAGCTGGAGAGAACAGCATGTCAACATCTGGGAGGCATTAAAAGGCCTGAGGGTGAAGTACAGGGAGACGATGACGGGGGAGTGAGTGTGTGTTTTGACCAAGCTGTGTGTGTTTTAAAGAGAATTACTTAATTGCATTGTTTTGTGAGAGTTAGAGTTTGAAAACCATGACCTCTTGAGAAATACTTTGGAGTTGAATGAGGGTAGCATCGGGAAGTCACAACAGAGATGAAGGGAGATAGTGAAATACAGCCTGCATGTGTATTGGCGGGGTGGTGTATGGGTGCCTGTGTGGCTCTTTGTTCATGCAACTTGTTTGAAGACTGGGTCTTTCACTTGGCGGCAGGATGTAGAGCTCTGGACCCTTGGCAACAGAGCGGCTCCATCTGAGCCCCGGCCTTAAAACAAGATGGCTTTGTATGTGCGATCGCCATCCTGCTCCTCCCTTCCTTCCCCTAAACCCCTCACCTATAGGGCCGCAGCCTCAGGCACCGCGCACCAGGTGCTCCCCCCCGTCAGCCTCGCAGCAGCTCACGGAGCAAGAGTTACCTCATAGTAACCTGACCTTCACTGGGACCGAAGGCAGGCCGCTCTTTAATCAAGAGTGCTCTGACATCAGCCGGGAGCCAGCGAGAGGCAGACCAGCTGACGGGGAGCAGCCACGGGTTAGAGGTTCCTTATGCCGTATACTGTACAGTGCAACGATCCTCCCTTTTGTGCAATACTTTGTTGTGACAGTTGTAAAAGCTCAACAGACAATCATCTGGCTTATCGATGGCCTCATTCTGTTGGTCATAAAGGAGGCCAGCCTCAGGGCGAAGCACAGCATTCTGACACATGGAGTCCAGGGGCCTCATCGCAGGAAAATATTACTGCTTGTCCCTACTTAAGTTTCAAAGATAGGACAAATCGTATCTTCCTATTACAGAAGCAATTACTGAATTACTGAATTAATGATCTTATCTTGAAAATAACCTGATTCTTCAGTCGGGTCATCCCTGTATCTCAGCCCGTTTTCATTCACAGGGCATCTGATACCGACGCTTTGTCACGCCCCTCCGATTCTGATGCCGATGCAAAAGGCAACCTTTAGTGTCTGTATGAGACGCAACAGGCTTTCAAGTAACTACAATGTAAAGCCACCCGCGTCATTATTAGATGCCCAGAGAAAATACTATGATGACATAGTATGAAGGGTGGGAGGAAACGCAGGACTTTCCACCAGGAGACGGGTGTTTTGTGTCTCAAAGTGTCGTTGAGTTATCCTGAAGTTACATTTGTGATGTTTGTGACATTTCTTTTCCGTATTCGTGTTACGTTGTTAATGCTTTATTTAATCACAACTGCTAGAAACGCGTCTCCTGCTCTGATTCCTAAATGCAGTTGGGAAAAAATGTTTCTGTGATACCAAAAATTCTGAATGTTATCCCAAACTGAGATAAGATATGATTTCAGACTGTAATGAGGCCCCTGATCCCTATCTGACCCCAGAGATTAATACATTCAGCTCTATGCATCGCCTCAGATAGCAACTACCAACTCACGCATATGTGATTAATGAAATACACAGAGTTTTACCAGACGGGAACATTCTCAGCTATTTTGTGAGAGTTTCCTAGCTTTTTTAATTTTTCTTTGTCATTTTTTTTAATAAAAGAGAGAGTCCTCTCCATAACATGAACACATGCTGTGCTCCTCCAAGCGCCTCAGGCTCACTAGAGACCGGCATGGACGGCCTTTCTCCTCCTGCTCCCACCCCCCACATCAACCTGTCATCTACCCCTCCATCGCCGCTACATGTCCCATTCCTCCCTCCGTCCCCCTCCCTCTCCCCCTCCTTCTCCCCCTCCCCCTCCCCTGCCCTGCCGTCAGTCGGCTGTTACTGAGCAGGCATATCACAGACACTCCCACTGAGACCAGTGACCTCATCAGCGAGCAGGAAGTCAGAGGGTTCAAGTTCCTCCTGTGAGAGTAATCCCACACATCTCTGCGTTTTTCATTCAGGAGAGGGGAGAGCGCCGGGGGTGTGGAGTCCCCACTCTTACTGGTTTCTCACTAACAGACTGCCACATCATCATTGTAATCACATGACCATAGTCTTTGACTTGACTCTGGAAAGAGAACAATCTCAGTGGGAAACTATATAGTGGGGTCCAGGTGTCTGCAGCTGCAACGTGGCAGTGGAACAATGGGGAGGAAGAGATCAGATCAGAAAAGAAAAGAAAGGAGCGCAGAGGAAGAAGGAGCTTTTGTGTGTAAAAATGACCATTAATAGACAAAGACTGTTCTGTCCCTCCATCCACTCCCCAATACGTCATGGAATAATCATTAATATGAAACATCAGGGACACACAAACTGATTGGTGACCTTTTCCCTTCAGTGGGTCAATGACCTTGACTGTCAGTCCCTGCGTGCCAAAGTTTGGTTGCCTCAACAAATGACATCAGTGGGAAGTTAACCGACGCTGATTCAACTCCTGGCTGGACACACCCACATGGTCTCATCGAGGCTATTTCCTTGTGGTTATGTTGCAAGATTTTTTTTTATTGTGATTGTAAATCATGTATTTTATTACATTACAATAATGTGTTAATAAATAAAAACTCAACGTTCTTGGTTATCTTGTCTGTCAAACTGCTGGATGATTTGTTCAGAGGGTATATATGTGTCACAGTATTGATCCGTTTCATCCATCAGTACTGTGGCGTGTGGGTGCAAGTTTGCAGCGGATCAATTCAGCACCAATTATATGTATCCTGGAGCTGTATCATGCAAACACACAAATACACCAACCCAAACACACAAGCAGATTATATATACAGAATATATGCACATTAGTCTGCATATCTAGTATTATGACCAAGCACTCAAAGTTGTAAACAAACTTCTTTCACGTCCCAAACACGCCTCCCACTCCTACGCTCATCCAGCAAGCCAGAAGCGAGTGAGTTGCAACACGTTTGTTACCGGCAGGTCTCAGTTTGAGCTGATTCTGCAGATAAACACTTCAGTTCCAGAAGGTCGCGTCTGGGTTTGGCCACTCCCATCATGCAACGCACAAAGACACAAGAGAGCTCATAGCAAAGAGAGATACAGGGAACCTCAGAGGAGCACACAAGACCAGTCGGAAATCAAATGTATGGATGTGTAAATGTGAGCGTGTGTGGGGGGTTAATGTGAAATGATCAGAGATTTTTGTCAGCGGGAACATTGAAGGGTTTGTGCCCAGATGTGTGGGAGGGAGACAGAGCTGAACAGTCATATCCAGTGTGAGTTGGTTCAGACACGCTCCATTCTCCTTAATAAATCTGCCGTACTTCCACCCACTTGGCTTCAGTGACTCCATCACAGACTCCAGCACGCACAGATAATGAGCTTTTCTGGCCTTGAAAATGTCCGTATACACACCAGGGTTGTGTGGTAGAAAAGGAAGAGCAACAGAGGAAGCGTTAACAAGTGTTTTTTTTATCTCAGACTTATTGTTCAGGAAAAAGCAGAGTGATAAAGTGATACCACATGTCATGTGAGGCCCACTGTCACCAGGCCGTATCACAAGCAGCCCTCTCTGCAGCAGACGTGCAGTCAATGTGGAGGCTCTATGTGTTTTAAGAGGCTTTTTTCTCCCCTCTGTTTGACTCTGAGCCAATATTCATACTTTAGTGAAACAGAACATTCAGATAGAGAGACTGGGAGGACATTCACTGATAAACTCTGAACCCTCACAATGAGAACATTCAGACTTTGTATCCAGGGATGAGCGGCTCACCATGGTGCATCCAGTCCTGAAGCACAGATTAAGGAACTTTTGTCATCCGCTGCAGATCTAATCAAGCTGTGAGGAAAATGTAACTTACTGTCATATAAAACTGGGTCAAAAAGTTTAATCAGAGAGATATGGATTGGATTGGAATAGAAAAGGTTGCCAGGAGGGCCAATCAGATGAATCGCTGCCATTTGCATGTTGTAACTTTTAAAATTTAAACTTATCTTTTGTCAGGACTGTATTTTAATAACACACACATTTAACTACTCGAAATGTGTAATGGTCAATCCCAAAACATGTTTCACAAGGTTTCTAAATGGAAGATGGTTAATTTGAGTAACAGGACTGAAAGTAAAAGGACTGAGTTTTTAGCATAGCTTTAGCAAATGCATGAAATGTAGTAACATGACATCAATGCTAATAGCATAAGAACACTTTCAAGGGGTTTACCAAAACTATCTTTAAGGGCCAAGATACGGGATTGGGAACATTCTGATTGTCTCTCAACAGCTCTCAACATGGCGACGCCTGAGGCAACGGCTAGAAGCTAGCGTTGCTAACAGCGCTAACAGTGGATGGGCGCTACACTTCAGTACTTCAGTCATACTTACAATATGATTAAAAATACAGAAAATGGGGTGAGAGAACTTGCTTTTGGTAATGGCCTTCAGCAGACTTAAATGATGCTACTTCCTGTTGATCCTTTGAATTCGGTAATGCCCCAAATGTTTTAGGGTCAGAGTGAAAACCTGGCGACACAAATCGTATTGTTTTTCAGTGAACTAAGTAGTTTTTGTTGCGGTTCTCCATGGTGTATCTTCAAATTGCAACAAGGACAAAGTACAGGACACTTTGCTTGATAACAAAATCTATTCTACAGATACGTCTCATGCATATTTGTGCATGTAATGTCCTGGAGACGGACAAGGCACTGATTTGGTGGAACAACCCAGTATACATTAGTCAATGGAAAGCTTTGTGTGCAAATGAGAGCGAGTGGGAGAGAGGAGGAGTGATAGCGAAAGCATGTGAAAGTGAGAGAAAGTGTGGCCGTGCAGATAAGTGCCGGTCACTGGAGTCTGGCTGCTCGGGGGTCAAGAAGGTCAGCGCTGATGTAGGGACGTCATGAACCGTTGCTGTGTGGGAAAACTGGGGAATATTTTCAGGTCTGTTTGGGATAATTGAAGTGCGTCCTTCAGCTGGAGTGTGTGTCAGTGGAGCGTTAGTCGTACAGAGAGGAGGGGAGAAGAAGGGAAAGGGAAGGGGATTTGGTCCTTGAGCAGGTCTGGTTCCCATTAGACCAGAGGCCCGGGGTCGGTTTGTTTGTACAGGCAGAACGTCCCAAAGGAGAACAGCCTGATGTTGCTCCTCCCAACCGGACCGCCATAGAGGGAGTATCGGCTGCAGCGATTTACTCTCTCGCTCCTCTTGTCCCCCGTCCCCTTTCCGCATCCCCTCCTTCCCACCCACCCTTCTGGAACAAAGTCCAAACGGGTCTTCTAAGCTGTTTACGATCGTTCGCTGTTTACAGTGCTATTCATGAGAGCTGCGCTGTGAGTGCCTGTCAAATCCTACTGTACCAAAAAACGAGCCATGTGATGCATATGTCATGTACACAAGAACCTAACCCTGCGTAATTAATCAGCTCTCTTGCGTTTGATGGGCATGCAGAGACAGGCCCATCACCCACATGGGTTGGGCTACAACGCTGCAGTCACACGCTACGTTCAGACATATGAAGCACAGGGCCGATCAATAAAAAGCTTTTCCACTGCTAGTGTAAAACAATGCTTGTGCAACACATTTCTTTCCATTAGAGTGGAACATTTTCCAAACACACATTTTCTGTCTTTGTCAGTTATTTGTATGATTTCTGCAACACGAGTTTGCCTCCAGCAAATCCCCCCCCTGCAGGGACTTTTTGTTGTGTGCTCGCTATAAAAACACAGTTCAGAGATAGAAGTCAGGCAGAGAGTGGCACCGTTGTGGATTGCGGGCAATAAAGAGTCTAACGACACTGTGACCACAAGCAGAAACACTAACAGGTAAATAAAGGAGGGAGACTGATTGAAGCAGCATGACTTTGACGCCACTGCGGTGCGACAGACGAGGTCATAAAGATCTGAGCGCACAGTGAGTGAGTCAAAAGTGAAACAGAGACCCGTTGAGGTTGTGGTTAAATGGTGAGGAAGTTCTCATCCGTACTCCACGCAGCATTAAAACACTCACAGGAGGTTTTGGAGCTGGAGGGGGTCGGGGAAAGGGAAGGGGATGATGTTTCTCCCTCGGTGCTCTGCAGGGAGCGGCTGGAGAGTGGAGCTGTGATTTATGGAAGCCAGAACTTCGCTGCATCTTTTCCTGGAATTTGGGGCTGTTCTAAGGGGGTCGGCAGAGGAAGGGGTTAGGGGGCAAGAGTGGTCCGAGGCCAGGATAAAAGCAATATTTCACCGAGGCCGTTAAATCAATTCACCTCCGAGAAGGAGCCCAGCCGCATAGCTAATGAACAGTCAGTCTTTTCCTTCTGTAGCTTTGACTTAAAGCCCGAGGTCCCCAGAGGTTAAAGGGCTGTTTCTCAGAGTTTGGAGAGCAACAATCTAACTGTGTTATTGGAACTGGTGGAGGTCAGTGGCGCAAATCATTCGGTAACTAACGTTCAGCTCAAGTATTAAGATGAAGACAAACTGAAGGCCGTTTTCAAAACAGTGATGAAAGTCCAGCAGTTGGTGCAAAGAGCCCTCCTGCTCTTTTCCACTGGGAGCAGTGTGAAGTTATTGGAGCAGAGTCAGTGAAAAATGACTATAAATGAAAACACATTACAGTATTTTAAAAGGGTTATAAAGAACTGAAAGCCTAGTATTAGTATTCCAAAAATATGACAGAGACTGATTCTCTGTGTGGCTACAATATCAGAGAATACACTTGGGTCTGGATTAGTAACACCATTTAAATGTAGCAAAAAATGACCGTTACCATGAGCAAGAATGTCTATTTCAATGTGTTTTAGGTTAGTGACATTACTGCCAGTTATTCTAAAATTCATGTGAGCTGTTGATTAAAGCCACATTTCCTTTTTGTTATCCAGCAGCGATAGTCGTCGGTTTTATGGAGCATTCTCTGCGGGCTGCAATGTTGCCAAATGCTGAATTTTAGGGTTGAACACTTGACACTCGGCCACGCACACATGCACGTATACATACACACCTCTGACTTTGTATTTCCCATCATCCACCCCTAACCTGCCTGAAGGAATGACTCTTTATGTGTTCTTCACAGCGAATGCCAGCCCTATCAAACCTGCAGTCTGATGAGATAATGATGCAGTAGCCTCTCAACCAGGCAGACTTTGACTCTGACGGCATGACTCACAAATTGACAAGCTCAACCAGCCCAGCTGGCAAGCGGCAGCATGAGCTAACAGTCATCGTCATGTGAAAACGACACACACACGCACACACACACACGCGTTTGTATCCAGGGCCAACGGATCCACTGACGTTAGGGCTCCTTGAAATGTATCAAGTGACCAATCTAATGGAGCCCAGCGCGCTTTAGTCATCATGGCTCATCGTGAACTTTAGCAGGGAAAAAGTGACGGCTGGGCGTCGTTAGCAAGCGTGGTGATTATTTATTGATGGGGTATTGTATGTGGAATCAGTTGCCAGCTCTTGAGCGAGTATGTGGAATCTGGAGCTGCAGTTGATTACATTCTAAAGTGTTGTTTAGATTGTGCTGCTATGGCTGTTAATGTGCATGAAAGGATTAACTTGCAATTTGATACCTTCTCCATTATGACCGGTAACTTTCCTTTCGCAGTTATAACAGATTTGGCTGTGGGTGATAAGTAATTTTTAACTTGATTGGATGTGGCCAGTGAGGTCATCATGCAATATGAGTACGGCTGTATCAATATTGCCAGAATGTAATTTTCCTTCTCCACCTTCTGGCCTGATCCCCCTCGCAGAAAGCATTGGGAACGCAGCACTTTTTAAATCAAAGTCTTGTCTTTTATGACTTTTTTCCTGAAAAGCACTGCACGAAGCAATGTGTCATATAAACAGGAAAGTTCATACAAACATATAAACAGGACAAGTGCAAAAAATGACAAATTAATTTGGATTGAATTGCATTTGTGATTTTAAGTTTCTATTTGGAGCTTTATAGCATTGTTCAAACCTTGACTGTACGCAGGACTTTTAATTTGATAGTGCAGGTCTGTAACATGGGATTGCCAATAGCTAAACAAACAATCTCAAGAAGAGATGTGAGATGACTCAGACAAAGTGACAAAAGCTCTTCTTTGTCAACATTACCTGTTTGTAATTCTACTACTGTACTGTTGTTTGTGTGAAGAACCTGTAATACTGAACGGTTCAATGACTGTGTAAAGCTTTTTTCTTTTCTTTCTTTGTTTCTTTTGTTCACCACTAGCGCTATCTGTGTCATTTGAGACATAAATAACATTGTTTTTGTGCATATTTATAAATGAATTCCTAAAATAGAGAAGTGGTTAACGCTGAAGCCTTATCACTGTCTCACTGTCATCTTCGAGGTCAGAGGTCATAGACAACAGAACAAAGTGGCTGCAGCTTGGTAAAATGTAGAAGAAATGGGACATGCAACGTGTTCACAATGATCATTCAGCCTAAGAGACAAAGACCAACTCAGGGACGTCCTGACACATTTGATATGAAGCTGTCCAGAAACGTTTCTTCATGTGCTAACTTGAGTCAGAGTCAAACCGAGGTGGGCTGCTTCTGCTTTGTGTAGCGGGATTTTGTCAGCACGACCTCGGTGGAGTGAGGTCTGAGCAACTGGAGGTGCTCCAGCTGCAGCCAATAATAAACACCGGGGAGGGAAGTGAGATGATGATGATGGTGATGGGAAGAATGTGTGCAGCGGGCTGATCAAAGCGCGTGTGGAGCTTGACCACATGGGAGGCAACAGTGTGCCGTCAATAAACCTGCCCAGGTTTGTCTCCAGTTTAAAGGTGACTTAGAGTGACACAATAACATTTTATCTCATTTGGGGATTTTTTTCAGAGAGAAGCAGACAGAAGGGTCAACACTAAGCGTTTGAAGGCTATATCTATGTTGTCAAACTGATTCAGCAGCAGTTAAAAAGATAAAGATAGAAGCTGAAGCCTATAAATCACAGCGTAAATGTGAACCAACACATCACCTGGCAGAAGACAATGAAATTAGTAACAACAGCCGGTTAGATCTTTATTCACTGTTACAATCACTACAAAACATTCAGAAAACCTTCAGTAGCTAGTGAAGCATAGAAGTGCTAAAGCTTCGCCTCCACAGATGGCGTGCGAGCTACGAGCACACACTAAGGCGTTGATTTTATTATTCTCTGAAACACCAAACAAAATGTACAAACAAAATGTACTGTGAAGAAGCAAGAAGACGAGTGTTCAGGCAAAACGCCATAACCCAATCTCCACAATGCAAATCAACTGTAAACTTATATTTCATATTCATGGACTACTTTATTGCCTTTATATAAGAACGGTAAAGAAAGAAGGCAAGTATTAAATGCATTATAAAGACACAAAGGTTGAATATCATCGAAAAACAATTTAATTTGGCTGCAAAATATTTACTCAAATGTAGATTTTTAAGGCCTCCTATTTCTCAAGCATTTAAAAACAAAATGGCCTTCTTTGTAAAATCCGTAGACATGTTAATAGTGCTTTTATCAGTGACTATTAGTAACTATTTGTGACAGTCACGTCTGAAAAGCTCTGATCCTGCAGCCAGTTTCAAAACCTCAGAGGTGCCCACGTTGCGCCGGCTTCACCATGGGGAGTATAAACTAAGCTTAGCACTAGTTAATGATGTGCTAAAGTCCTCTACTAATGTTAACTTCACAGTTTTTTTCATAGAAAAGAAAAGTTTTCTAAACGTATATCTCCTTCGAGTATCACTATTACACAACGTTAAACCATAACTACCTCCAAATCCACAAAACCAGCTTGTAAGAAAGAACTGAAACTATGAAGCATAGTCCGACCCTGTCAGAGCTGGACGATGCTACGCTGTGATTGGCCGGTCTGCGTTTGAGGGCAGAACTTAGCAAAGGGTCAATTGTTTTTTGTCATACTGGCAACCAATAAAATTACATACATGTCAATCCATGTCCATGTGACCGTCTGGGCCTTATCCAGGCCAGGTCTGGGTCACACTCAGTGTGTGTGTGTGTGTGTGTGTGTGTGTGTGTGTGTGTGTGTGTGTGTGTGTGTGTGTCTGTGTGTGTGATCAGCTTTAAACAGACTGAAGTGCTTCAGGCTGTATCAGGATAGTGTGAGATTTAGACCCCTGCTGCCCTCCTGCCATCTCTCCTCACACTCTTTGTCTTCTTATTTTTACTATACATTTTACCACTTTGACGACATAACTTGGTTCTGTGAACAGTCAACTTTAACTGAGGGCATGCGGAGGAGTGCGGGTCATGAGAGAGGCTGGATTAAAGTAATGGCCTCACCCTGATCCTTCTTATCTGATGACCCCCTGCTTTGACCCCCAGCAGTCAAGTGCCAACTTCCCTCTGGGAAACAGGAGATAAGTTCTGCTGGAGGAGAGAAATGTGCACCTTTTGACGCATGTGTTAGCACAAATGCTCTTTTGTAGACGCAGTTGTACAAACAAATACTAGACGTTCTGCCTCGAGCAAAAATACACAAAGATCAACCTCCCCTTCTCAGCCGAACAACATGCAAGCTTCTCCGGGCAAGATTCCAATAGGTGCACGCTTGACCTGGTGACTGAAAGCTTATTTTACCCTCTATTGACCAACTTCACTTCACTTCCTCGACTTACACTCATCCGTCCCTTTCCTATTTCCTTTTTTTTTAACTCCTTCTGCCCACCGCTCTGTCGACTCTGTTCTCTGTAAAATCTTCAGAAGCATTCTGCCTGAGCGGACGGTGAAGGGAAGGTTTTTTTGTGCTCAGTGATCGCCGTGCAACATCTGCACTAGTCCTCTCTCTTACCCCGTTGCACTCTCTGAAACTCAGCAGCACTGAGGTCGAAGAATGAGAGCAGATGTTATATAGCTATTACAGATGTGACGGAAGGGCAAACACGTCTCATGACCATTTCTTCGTCAAAGTAAACTGAGAAAACGTGACCGATTCTTGCTAATGAGTTACATTTTGGTTTTTGAAGTTGTGCCTTGTACTACAACTAACACACACACACACACACACACACACACACACGTGCACATGCAAACCTACGGCTAACCTTTTGAACTTACTTTCTGGTCAATGAATTAGCGAAAGATGTCAGGGTTGGGTTTCTTTTGCAAGAGGAGCCTCTGATGGCTGCCATATGGTTTCAGGTCAAAACAACTGCTTTTTAGCTGTGACCTTTATGATGCCTCTGAAGATTAAATGACAGAGATCCTATCTGTGGCTCTTCCTCAGAAAAAGTCACTTCTCCAACCACCAAATGACTGTTTGACCACAGAACTGACAGTAGTTGCAACACTTCTCCTGTAACTGCTGCTGCAACAACATAAAAAAACAGCTCAAGACTGAAAAAGACTATAAAAAGATAATATGGATGTGTGGATTTGAATGGGTTTTGCTAAGGATACTTCAGCAAGGCTCTTTAAACACTGCAATAATCTGCAGGAAGCCACAAAAGTCATGACCATGTGGGCCCCCTCACTTTACTATCCACTCACACCCTTCTCGGAGGAGGACAGTGAACGCAACAGACACCCAACACTAATACTCAAGCATGATAACCAGTACACAGACCGGTGCAGAAGTGGACCATGGGAACAGTCTTTTCAGGGCCTGATTGTAAAAATAAGGTAACTCTATACTCCTGTGAGACGCCACAGTAGAGGGGTGGAGCGAGGAAAAATTGTAAAAGCACAAGGGAAATGTTCAAGAAAATTCTCACATATATGTTTGGTTTTGAAGACACCGAGGAGGAAATGCAACATCACAAAACAAATAAAGTTAAATCACAAATATATGACTCTCACACGACAAGGCCTTTATTTCCTTGGTGTGTGCGGAGATAAAGTGACCTAAATGTGGACGGTGATTCAGACTTCATCCCTGAACAGTGAGCGGATCAAATGTAAAAAGAAGTTGAGTTCTTTTGTGTAGGAGACAAAAAAAGAAGCTGCGAGATGCTCTGGAGATAAGAAGTAAGATAACACCGCAGGTCTCGGGGGAGTGAATGCAGGGTGGACGGATTTCTTCTAAACCTGTGAACAGCAGAGACATGTGGCACAGCCAGCACTTAAGCCCACTGTTTGGAGTGCAGAGAGAGATAAGCCGCGCTGACTCCAGGCGGCAGTTGTGCCGCTCGCTGTCGAGAGGGGAAACCAAACCTTTATTACCTCAAGCGCTATCTGAGTCAATTAACAGTATGCACAGAACCCTAGATTATACTCTCAATGAGTCTAACAACGCATGGCAGGTGCTATTTATGAACCACTTTCACTTCCGTTTGACACCCGCTGAGATATAGATATATTTTTAGAAATTATAATTACGCATTTACTACATCCTTTACCTTACAGGTAATTTCACAATTACTGTATTTAGACTACACAATATATGTGTTATGTTTATCCTTCTGCACTATTTTATGTCTTAGATTCAAATTCTTTACTTGAGTTTCTTTTATAGTCTGTATTTTTTTGTGGGGGGGGGGGCGATATAACGTTAAAAAAAAGAAAGATTAGGCAACAAAACTGCAACCATACAACTATAACACAGTGTCAAACACAGGTATGAAATACTACATCACAGTTTCTTAGACACCTGGTTTAATTTATTTTGTGTGTCCAAACGAAATAGGATCCTAAGTGGCACAAAAAAAACAGACAGTTCATGTCCATGTACAAGAAACTAATAGATTGCATTTCATGACTATTTCACGACCCGCCATGACCTTGGCGCTGGTGAGGCAGCGGGGCGATGGAAAACAGACTGGGGAGCGGCGTCGGCGGCAGGCTAACAGAGACAACAATCCACTAGCCCGGGGAGGAAAGCCAGAGCTGATACACTGTGGAGTTGATGAGTAGATTGCTGACAGGTGTGTGCAGCGCAGGGAGGTGACGAGCTGATTGATGGCAGGTGTGCAGGTAGACTGGACCCAGGTTGACGGCAGGACAGAAGACTCACACACACACACACACACACATACAGAGACAGAGACAGAGACACAAGCCAGGATTGTGGAAGACAAGAGCAGTAGTGAACAGAACACAGACACTGGGAAACAAACTGGAGATTTTACTTGCCAAAAATTGCTTCTGTGTAATTGGTGTGCTTATGATAATAACTTTGATGTTGCTTTAAAGGTACAGTGTGTAGGATTTAGGTGGATAACTATGTTTTCATTAGTGTATAATTACCTAAAACAAAGAATCGCTGATACTTAGTAAGTACATGTCATTGATTAGTTTTGCAGGAAGAAAAGATGATTGGATTCTGATTAAAATATATATGAAGACATGAATTATTTTTATTGTTTCATCTATATTGTTAAATAGGTGCACAATATGGAGATGTGATCTCAAAGGGTTAAAGGCATTTTTTATTTCATCTTAACATACGACGATAATTATAGCCAGTAAAGCTGTCAACACCAAGTGCAAAAATAGTGTTTGGTTTGAGTTGGTTCAATAGGTGTAAAGAAGATATGTCACCGGAATGCATCAGGTCACATTGCACCAAATAAATGTGACAACAGCTTCTCATATGCAAACTGTGCACATTTCCTTCCGTTTTGACGTGAAAGAGTCATGTTGTCCAAATCCCAACACTCCTCACGCACTTGGACAACTTTGATGCACATGACCTGCAGAACGTTCGCAGCGCTAAATATATACATTCAACTTTGGTCCGAGCATCTGGGCAGAAAAGAGGAAGGTTTCCGTGGAAATTTGATGTCTGAGACTTTTTTCTTTTTGAAGAGGAAGTGATCGTTCGCTTACCACTCGCTTTCTATGTGTAGTTTCTGTTTGAAATCACCACAATTTGTTATTGTCAGACGTGTTTATCTGGATTGATATGTATTCTTAATAAATGACTCATTACATGGGAAAAAGGAGGGGCACACAGAGGCGTGTTGGGGCCCATTGTGGCTGCCCTTATTTCATACATTGTATATTGACATCTCTGGTTCAGCTTTATGTGCCATAGAAATAGAATAAACAAGGGATGGAAAGTCCCCCATCACGCACAACGCAGAGCCTGAGAACAGTTTACTCTTAATGACATCCCCAGTGTAATCTTGCATCTAAAAGTAGGAGAAGGACTTAGCCTCTCTTTTAAGACAACGTGGCCTTTTTTGGGTCATGTAGACTTCTTTGAAAAAAGGTCCACAGAGATGAGTAATGAGCAATGCAGCGTCTTCTCTTTGTTGGTCTGATCTACTTTCTGTTGCAGCTCTCATCTCAGCCAGACTTAAAACCTGTTCAACTTCTGGTAAGTTCAAACCCGGGTTAGGTGACCGCAGCGTCTCTGAATACTCCTTGTCAAAGGGGGAGCTTTACAGTCTGTCTATTGTAAAGGTGATGATAACATCAAGAAAAGGTTAGACAGTTTAGATGAGAAGATATACCGCTCTTTGTATAAATTAAGCAGTCGATTAGCTTAGCTTAGCACAAAGACTTGAAACAGCCTGAGTCCGTCCAACCAGAACCTCTAAAACTTGTTAATTAACATGTTATATATCGTTTCGGTTGCACTTTACATTAAGGCTCAGTGATAACAGTGGTAATTGTGTGATAATAAAGAGTTAATAATTCAGCAATACCATGTAACTATCAAAGTAATTACCAAGTAATAGCTTGGTGTTAGCTCATTTCTGTGCAGAACAAACAAATGAGATGTATAATGTGTTATAATACCTCTCTGTAAGAAAGCAAATCAGCATATTTCCCAAAATGATTGCTAACATTGCTACTTGATATTGTAGAGAAATGTAATTTAAATACAAATCATTAAATGTATAATAAAGCCCAACTTTTTACCTGATGTGACAAACACAGCAGTGACTCATGAAACAACATTCTCCCAGAGAGTTTATTTTGAGGTGCATTTTGGGGAGCACATCCACAAGCACATGAAGTAATCTTCCTCAGGGGTTGTGAGGGAGGGGAGGGGTACAGGAGGTTGCTAATAACAGCTGCCAGATGTGCAGAGTCCCCCGAGCCCTTGCACATTCTCACAGACAATGGAATGCTTGTGAGGAGCCCCAACCGGAAGTGAGGTCAGGGCTCTTGACCCCTCCCCTAAAAGCTTACTGAGAGACATAGCAGTGGGGCAGCTTTTAAAAGTGTCCCATCATAAACCCACCGACAGTGAGAGTCCATAAAGCTTTTCTACACACCGCTCATTCAACCTGCCACTTCAGCTGAGAGTACAGACAGCGAACAACAACCCTGAAACCGTTAAAGTTGTCTCCATCGGCAACAGAATTATTGCAACGTTCCTCTTATTTGCTCTTCACAGTGACTACTTTCCACATACCAGCTGCTGCGGGGGTGGCAGGGATGAGTGCGGTGAGAGTGAATTGCACAATCGTGATCCTTTCTCCCCCAGCAAACCATCAGCAGAGATGACATGAATCAAATTTGTTGAAACTGTTTGGTGGGGACCAGCCCAAGACTCATTTGCTGACGTTTTTTTTCTAGTGCGCATGTTGCCTCCTCATCTGTAGACTGCTTATGATGAGCTGTGCTTTCCCTGATGTCATGCAGCCAGGTAGGACTGCCTTGCGTGAGTCTGAAGAAGAACCACCTGCTTTCTGGTCTTTGAACTGAGGAAACATATCAGTTAAGCTCTGAATCATCAGTGATTTATCTCAACCAAAGTTTTGTTTTTCCTTCAAGCAGTGAATTTCTGAAAAACCCTCAGACTGGGTTGGACTAATAAGCATTACTTTTTAAATCTGATAAAATCAAGGTTTAACTTTAAATCATGTTGCACCAAACTTTAAAACCCCCTTAAAATTAAGAGGTATTCAATTGAACCCACTCTAGTTTTTACTTTAAACCTTGATTAAATGTAAATTTGTGGCACGCGCGGCCGGCCCAGCTCGGTCTACAAACAACCGAGAAGCTCGGCTAACAACACACACAGAGCGAGAGAGACTTCTTTCTCTGCTCAGGAAGACATTACTTCACGACATCTTTCAAAACAATATTGAATTTAGCAGCTTTAACTTCAAACTTACACCTGATGTAAATTTCCATTTCAAAATGGACATTTTTTTAGGTGGATTGGGCAAATTAATAAAGGTCCCTGAAGAAAGTCAAAGGACAGAGTCAATCCAGTTTTATGATGCTGCCGCTGAATTTCTCTCGAGATAAGTTCAGCCAGGAAACTGTTCTGGAGCTGAGTAGAAAGATTGGACCAATTGTTTTTTTCCTTCTGTGAAAGAATTGTCTGCTGTTCATTGTTTTATCATCTGTTATTTGGTCATAGTTTTTCTCAAAGGAGGAGAAATTAGACCTTTCCTGCTGCGCCATCATGAGTAACGTTATACGAACAGATTCTACTCAGGTTTCAACGGCATGCAAATGTATTTATTTTCATTTGGGTAAGCGCGCCTCTACATATTGATTCAACTCTATTTTGTTGAAACTTGTACTAAACAGAGATTAATTTTTACTTGTGCAATCAAAATAAATAAATAAACATCTGGATTTACTCATTTAAAACTAGTTTAACTAAACTCGGACTAGCACTAATCTTAGATCAAATTAACCCGTGTTGGTGTAAACCAGACTTAATGGTGCACCCACAGTTCCTGAAGCAACTGTCTGGAGCACAGAAGCCGGGGAGCTCCTCATAAAACCTATGACAACATTACGTAGCTCCCTCCTCTTATCACAGACACATGACATCATGGACGACTTTGGCTTTCAGCACAATGACTGTGGAGACATTATTGCCTCCTCTTGGAGGCTCCTTCACGGGGACGTCTAGGCGCAGCCCCGATGACTAACACGCCCTGACTTACCTTCACCTCACCCTTCTCATTACACCTAAACTCAGACCTCAGGGATATATGTGAGAATCACAGCGATGACTCATCAGGAACAACAAATTAAAGAGCGTCACAGAAGCAGGTCAAATGCTTATGTATTTATCATAACACTGGAGAATGTATTGTACTGCAGGGCTTTAGATATGCATGGCCACTGCTCTCAGGGGAAACTGGGCCAGGATGAGTTGTAAAGTGTGGGCTCTGGTTCACGCTGGGATCTGCTAGGAGAGAGGAAGTGAAGAGGTGGAACATCTGGACTTCATTTGTGTGCTGGAGAAAAGGTCCAGAAATAGGATTTTTTTATTTTTTTTTTATTATTTTTTTTTAGTTTCCATATTAATTGCTGTCCACAAACCAGATTCATCGTTACATTTTTACACTGAGACTCGCGACTCTTTATGGGCATGTGACGTTTCCATACACTCTGTCTCTCGCGTGGGGGGGTGTGTGTGTGTGTGTGAGCGCGTATTGTGCGCGCGCCTCCCTGAAGCTCCACAGCCCCGTGGAGCTGTTGTTCCCACAGAGCAGACAGGAGGACAATCAGACGGACTGCTGGATTAGAGCGACAAAAGAGAAAGTGCTGTCTCCAAATAAAAAGTCTCCTTTGGCTCGCCTCGCTCCTCGTTTTTCTTCTTTTTTCTTTTTTCAGTCGTCGCTCTCTCGGCTGATCCTGAAACGGTTTTCCGCGGCGGCGCACAGACCGGTATGGATTTACCAGAGACTAGACGAGACACGCCGTCTAGTCCTCCACCAAAGTTTTGATTGTCACCGCTGCCTCTCGACCCCGGAGCGGAGGGAAGGCGCCCAACTTTGACGCAGCGTTTTGTGGAAAGTGGAGACCACATGTGAGGACGTTTGGAGACAAATATTTTGTCGGAGCGTCTTTTCGCTGCTCTCTACCACATCTCTCATGGGGTGAGTAAAACAGAGTTGGCGTGACAGTCTACATGTGCTACAGCCTAACAAAAGGATCTGATGTGTCCTAATGCGCTTTCACGTGAAATGAGTCGATTTCAGTCATTCACCAGCGCGGGGTTTTTTCTGCGTAACACCCCTGAACACTCATGTGCGTTAATAACGAACTGAAACTATCTGTTGACGTTCAAAGTCTCGAAATGTGTCGGTGAGTCACGAACACTGATGACAGCAGAATGGCCAACGTTAAGCAGCAAGCCACTTGTGCTCAGACACGAAACCCTGCTGCAGCCTGCAGCCACAGTGGGTGTGTGGGTGTGTGGGCGCGCGCGCGTGTGTGTGTGTGTATTTTAATGAATAACTGTGTGTGGTGTTAAATATTAACACGCAGGTTTACATGCAAGGCAGAGTTGGGGTCAATACAGTTTGCTGCATCATATGTCTGTAGCTGTTGTTGGAGGTAGGGATGAGCTGCGTGCACCCCGGGCGCGTCCTCACAGGGGCCTCCACACAAATGTTTCCTTGGAGCCGTTGCGCAGCCCGCTGTGCCCCCCCCCCTCCCCCCCTCCTCCACTACCCCCCCATGACCCCTCCGATGTTGTTGGGGCTTGTTCATCCGTCACTCTAAAGAAGACATTGTATTGAAAGGATGTATTAATAAGACAAAAGCCCCCATTATACCCATGTACCGGAGTTAATCTCATGGGGGCTGAAGAAGGCAGGCAGCACAAAACACACTGCAACACCTTGTTGTCAAAGATTAAGAATGAGCAAATATTAGAAGAGCAATCTAATGTACGCTGTGGTAACAATATTGTGTATTATAGACAAGTTTATGTTAGAACATTTCAGTCTGTTGTCAGCCCCGTGTTACATTCCCATATCACCACTATAAGGCCGGACTTACCAAACAGCAGGTTGTTTCTTGTGTCTAGACGAGTAAACACTGCAGAGAGAGGGATGCATAGGTGTCAGCAGTCAAGCCACGAGGCATCCTGTTGTGGAAGAGTCCTCAAATCACAACAAGATAAGGTGATAAGGATGAGGAACTAATGTTTATTGCCCAGATAAAAGCCCCCATCTATCATCCTCTATGCTGTGGATGCTTTGTTCAGGCTGCACGCCGCTGTGCTCTTTAGCAAGCAGTCTGAAACCTGTGGTGGCTTTCGGTCAAGTCCCAGCCGTGGTTTTCGGGCAAGAAACCAAAGTTTCAAATGCACACAGATACTGCAAAAGCCTCCTTTCACAGACATGCTATTAGTCTTTATAGAGGGACTTTAAGATCTTTAGCGCAGGCAGACTCGCTCCGTCCAGCCGCCCGTGACATCATGAGTTGAGGGCGTGTGTGCTGCTGGCCCAGCTCACTGCGCTCAGTGGCCCTGCTTTCCTCCACAAGACAGATGCTGTAATCAGACCCCTCTCAGCGGGGACCTCGAGGGACTGCATGAGAAATGAGGACAAATAGATGGGTTGAATAAATAAATAGAGGTAAAAGTGCATGGTCGGATAAATAAATTAATGGTAATTCAGCTGTGGGAACTGGATTTGCGGGACTTAAACGAAACAGGTCACTAGGGGGGTTGAAGGCAGGGACGGGTGGTGGTGGGTGGGTGGTGGGTGGGTGGTGTCGATCCCTGAAGGATGCTCGGGTTTCAGCTCAGGCCTGAGAGCGGTCTGCTCATAGGAAGCATCGAGAAGGGTTTTCCTTTGGGAGACCCGCTTCTCTTTTGTTGCCTCCACTCGGCACTTTATTTAGCCAGATAGGAGGGGCGACAACACTGTGAGATCAGAGGAGCGGCCTGCCAGAGGCGCCCTGGCTTTCACCTGGTTAAATGAAACCTGTCAGGCCAATACATAACTTTTTTTAAAGAAGAATAGGAGCCTTGGCAGATCACAGGAGACAATGCATGTGTCCATACATTTGGGCTTTTCTCTGATAATAGTAGTCGCGTTCTGCAGAGAGCCATCTGGGCTCTACAGAGTTCTTGCTGGTACTCCCCCTTGAGCTGAAAAACACTTTCCTTGGGTGTGGCAGCTGGAGCAAAATAAACGCCTTCTGTTCGCAAGCTGCCGAAGCGCAAGTCACAACACACAGCTGACAGCATGTAGCAGCTTTCACGGCCAAGAGCTGGGAGTGTCTCAGATCAGAGGAGTAAATATGGCGTCCTCTGCTTTTTACCCGCATTGTAAACACGAACGCGAATGAGTTGTATCACTAAAGGTCACTGAAGACTGTTTGCCCGCAGGTAGAGAATGCATGCACTATCTGTCACTCCTTTTCAAAACAACTCCTCTCGGTCGCTGTCAGTGCTGCTCTGATTATCTTCTAAACATTTAAATAAGCTGATATTTGCCGGAGACTATTAGGCGTTTTACCCCCAATGACAGAATCCATCAGCTTTAAAGTCTCCTGTTACATTCCTTTTCCACTTGAAGGACTTGGAAAAACTACGAGACCCCCCATGACCAGGCGCTGATGCTTGTAGCAGCATGCCAGCATTTCCTGACGCTTTCTGGGCTCTTCTTCTTCTGTCACATTTGAAGCTCGGACTGGCCCCGTGTTCCAATCTGTTGCCAGTTGGTAACGATGCTGCAAATGGTTTTTCTTCTCGAGAGCTTTGACAGTCATCTTTTCACTGTGCAACATTAACGCTCCACAGTCGGGAACATTATGCATTTCTCAAGAGACAAGTAGATTTAAGTCGAGGTTTCTGGTTTGTGCTGTGGCTTTGGACGGACTCGGCAGCACTTTGCAGCTTCTCCTTAGGTTGTGCAGTGTGATTTATGAACTGGACGGGAACAATCCGTCTGTTCTAGAACGGCAGGCTTAATCAGTGTGGTCATATTGTGGTTTCGTGATTTCTGGTCATTCTCAGCGCTCACTCTTGAGCCATCTACGAGCAGGTACACATGAAGATGCTGTGGGTTTTTGAGTCTTCCTCTTTCTTCTTCCTCTCTCTTGGAAGCCTTTATTATCCAGTCAGCTTTGTTTGTGCAGCTGGAGAACTCAGCGGGATTACTTCATCACCCCACCGCCCCAGATCCAGAAGTAAGCTCGGGACAGTTTTCTTGGCTTTTGAATTGCCCCATGCATGTTCATTTAGTCTGGGACTGAAAGTTAACTTGATCGCCTCCTAATGATCTCTGTCAGATTTCTCTAATCACTGGCAGGCTTTAAAAATAAGGCGAAATAGCCAACTGTTTAGATAGAAAGAGCTATTAAGATTGTTTATCCTGTGAAGGCCTCGGCTTCAGTCTTTCCAGGCTGAAAGACACGATGGAATTAAGCTCAAGCCAAACACAAGCCGGGTCACGACAAAGGTCAGACTGCTCCATTGCAAGAGACAGATTGAGTGGAAGTGGAATCTGTTTACTCAAAATCAATGTGACAACTGCTCAAACATGTACATTTCAGATGTGAGTGAGTGTTGTCGAGGTCAAAGCCAAGTAGCTGTTGTCTCGTATCCTCTGAAAAGCTACGCCACAGAAACACTTTCTGATCCCTTTGGTAGTTTTGAAAAATTTCCCTCGGCAAGCCCCTCGGCACAAACCAAAGCTGCGTAACAAGCCAAGTCATTTACAGTGGGGCCTTTTAAAAATGTTTTGCTCGTGTACTGTTGCCAAGAAATAAAACAGACACAGTATCCCTCCAAAACTCGGGAAGGTTGAATACCCTCGGGTCTCTTTCCATGCACATTCACTGGTCTTTAAAAGCAGGTTGTATTGGCCTTGCAAAAGTACTTTTACAGTTTAAGATACAAAGTCCTCATGCCAGAGATGCAGATTTATGTTAATTTTTCAAGAAATACATTTTCTCTTTGAAGCAAGAAATTCTTAAATTGTATAAAATATGGAAGAACGACTGTGGACTGTGTGGACACAGCAATGTTCCCTCTCCAGGCAACCATGTTTTTCTCCAACAACAGAGCTGTGTTTAATGGATGTGTGTTTGCCAGAGGAGTCTGGAGTTGTTTTCCTACGCTGGACCACGAGGAGAGATGGAGGGCCTCCATCAATTCATCATCTTATCGAGCGATCAGGGCGGCTGCATGCCCCCGGTTGTCAGCTTGTGTAGATGGCATCATTTTCCATTGTGCAGTGCTTTGCTTTGCCGGCAGCGCCTTCCCCTCTCTCCTCCACTGCCTGTGATGATGCTCACTGAAACATCAGTGGAACAAACATGGGGATCTTGTTCACAGCAAACCCTCCACGCCACCAACACAAACAATTGCATGAATATAAGTTGTCGTGTCCTCTGTCCGTTTGCACGCAATGCAGGCAATGACCACGAGCTTTCTCACAGCAACCGTGCAGTTTCCCAACGAAGCAGCAGAACTTGAGATGGGGTGGAGTTCAAGGTGTAGCAGCGCAGTAGAATAGGAGCAGGGAGCCAGGACAAAGGGGACCTAAAGGAGGGTTCAAAGCCATTCATTAAGGGAGAGCTCATTGTGAAGACAAGGACATGGGAACGTGTGAGAGGGGCACAGGAGCTGAAATGTAAATCTAACTTGCCTCAGCATTTAGAACTGAGGTTTCAGACTTTATCTGACTTTTTGCTTCCTGACTAATACACATTCTGTCTTTTAAGGAAGCCATGTGGTTAACACTCACCTATATATGCATAAACAAACCCGACAGCTTTTCACAGCATTTTCACATGTGGTGTACTGCTATTTCATTTGAAGCTTGAATTCTGAGAATAATCTATTACTTTTCATGCTGAGCAAATCTCAGGACAGTTTGCACCTGAATGTTGCAGAAAACTTGTCAAGGTTTAGTGATAAGGATGCTGTTTTATAAAGTGTTATTATCAGTAAATGGAACATCAGACACATTTCTTGCACCGACAAGAGGATTTGGGACACCGTTCAAAGAAACTCCAGAGTTTCCTGAATCGAGTGCTGATTGCACCGTTTGTGCTGTAATGAAGTCTTTAATAGGGAACTATAAGAACATGTCTGCCCCAGATGTGTGCTAAATAAATCCTTCTTGATGTGCATTTAATCACCTCTTTGTGGCCGAGTCTTTTGATCTCCGTGGTGAAGTTTAAAATATACGAGCGGAGTGTCGGAGTGAGGACGATGCTGCTCTGCAGATCAGGGAGCAGCATGAAAGGGGGATATGCAAAATAGAGCGATATGAAAACGTGCATAATTTGTAAGACAGTCACTTAAGTTGACAGGAATGGTCCGAGGGTGAAGGTATTACAGTAATTGCCTCTCAGGCGCCACCCTTGGAGATCCCCAACCCCCCCAATGGAGCAGACTGGGGGTGGGTGGTGGGTGGGTTGGGGTGGGGGTGGGGGGTTCTGCCGGTCATGCGGGTTATGGCTCCTCAGGCTGTATGATGCCCTTTTTTTTTAACGCAGCTCTTTGTCTCCGGCTCCTCTCACTGCCACTCTAAGAGCCACACGAGCAGCTGCCATGAATAAAGCACTGCAACGTTTCAGGAGATGAACTGACTAAGGAAAGGACGAGAAAACAAGACGAGTCACTTTGAAAGACGCAGGGAAAAAACCCAACTGTCTGAACTGTGTTGAGAGACTGGACCCCTCAGAAGAGGCTGTACCCAAACTGTCAAACTGTTTGACGAGCGAAAGGGTAATCCCTAATTAAACGATGAAACCCCACGTATTGAGGACACCCACTCCCTTAATATCTAGCAGCTTATACGCAGTTTGAATGAATGGTGTCAGCATAACGGACAAAGAGAGAGGAAGGTGTGCGTTTGGAGCTAAAATTAAACACAAAGGGAAAAGAGGGAACCTTTTTCATGTCACTAAAAAAGGAACTGATTTGTTATTTACCTAATTTAATGCCATGATGCAGATATCATTACTCTGATGCAAACTTGTAATAGTTCCCTGTTTTTTTATTGATTTTTAGTCCTAAATAAGGATGTAATTTCTGTTACACAGCCTGGCAAATGACAGACATTTCTTTGCCAAGTTTTTGTTTCTGTGTTAAATGTCTTGTTCCCCCAGTTGAGTTCCTCTCCCTGTTATAAACTGTGAGATACTGCAGGCCCCCCCATCTCATATCTCTCCGTCTGTTCTTCCTCTAGACCGTGCAAGTTACAGTGCGACACTGAAACAGGCTCTCTTCTTTCTTGTTTCTACTTCCCCACAAAACCCCATTCATCTGGTGATTTCAGATTCTGACAACTTATTTGCATGTATTTCACTCCTCTATCCTCGCCAACAGCATGTGAAACCACTGCCAGAATGTGTCAGACTCTCTGTCTCGCTGGATTTTATCACCCTGATTTCCGGCGTTTAGTAAACATTAGTAAGCATCTGAAAATATGTAGACTAAAACATGAGAATGAATAAAAGTGATTCAATATTGACTTACTGTTATTACTCAATAGGAAGTTACAGTAGCTGATGAGAGAGTATGTTCTTGAATGTTCTCTTTGTGCCAGCTGTGCATCTTCCCTTGACTGTTTTGGGCATCGGTGCAATCAGTGAGCTTGTCGGCAGAGTGGCGTGTAACCGGGATAACGGTGACGGCTTCAGATAAGATCAGGCCGTCATGGATGTAAGAACTGTTCCGGGTTTATTTTTGACCTCACGCTGTATGTGAATTGTGACCGGTGTCGTTTGAAGGACCAGTCATGTCACATCACCAATCCTCTTCGTGCCAGATAACAGTGGTACTGGAAACATTAACGCTTCTTTTTTTCCTGGAACTTCACTGTGGAAAATCAATAGTTTTTGCTGTGCCGATGTGAAAAGATTTCACACTCGGGGCTCGGCGATGGACAGAGCAGCAGAGAGACGCTGCAGCCACCTGCCAGCGGACACAGTCCATCGCTGTGTTTTCTCTCTCGTCGCACAGCGGCACTGCATGGGCCTGCCATGATGACGTAAACGTAAGATTTAAATCGGTCTAATATTAAGATATAACAAACAGAATCTAGTGTGTAAGGATTTGAAATATACTCACGCCATTCTCTCTTTTTTTTCTTCTATTCGTCGGCGAGCGTTTTAAAACTTTTGACCTTAATGAGGCTTAAAGAAGCTGGTGGCATAAAGACAATGTCATCACTGTTAAAGTTCATGAAACGGAAAAGTGTAGAGAGGACTGTGGGTGTGCATCTTTCAGTTTAGTCATTTCCTGAGTAGTGGTAGCATTTTGTGGCGGTTAATAGTTGTGTTTTCTCCCGTGTGGCATGTCAACACTTGACGGGGGAAACGCTCTGACTGCATTGTTGTGCTTTTGCGTGTGGAATTTTCCTGCGCGAAGCCACCTACTGTACCCCCACTCTGTACAATCACATCCTCACCTTTTGGTTTCAGTCAAAATACTCAAAAGGTCACCTCTATCCTGTTTGAAATATGTATATTTCAAACTCTGAGTGCTGTGCGTCCTACTGTCCTTTGGTCTGTAGGGTCAGTTTGAACAGTGGTTCTCAACTTTTTCTCGTTGCGACCCCCCAGAATAACCAGATTGGTGTTAGCGAGCTCCTAGTTTTGTTTGGTTTGAACAGCAAGTCGTTGTCCACTGGGCTCCAGGCTCTGCAGAGTTTTGATGTGTTTACTGACTTTTTCTCTCTCTCCATAAAATCTATTCTGAGGCAAATGATATCACTGGTACAGGCGACGTCATGTAAAAACCATCCTCTAGTCTAAATGTTATTTTATGTTATTAATTTTATTCTCCACAACCATCTGGCGACTCCTGACATTATTTAGAAGATGCTGGACACAAGCAGCAGAGGGGAGAAGAAAAGTGTACGGTTATAGAAAGGCCCACCCAGAGATACATTATACACTGATACCTCCAATAACGGGTGTGAAGCGGAGCAGGAAAGAACAAATCAGCAGCAGACGCTTTCTGTATCTCCATGACGGATTACCTCGTGGCTGAGATTAAATCTATTCCAGAAGAAAAGCCTGGTGTTTTGAAGAGGGCGCAGGAAGTCATTAAATCTCCCTAAAATGGAAAATGTACATGATTAACTTTTTCATATTTTAATCCAAACAAAGAAGATCTTTGTTTTACAGTCTCAGGCTGCTGGCTTTTTTTTTTTTTTTTTGGAGCAGATTCTGTGCTGTGGGCGGTATGTGGGGGGGAAACAGGCTGGATTGGTGCTCTGTTGCCACCACAGCAGCTTGTGAGCACAGAGTGTGAAGGGCAGATGGACGAAGATGAAGTTACAGGATGTAACAGACCACAAACTGCTCGGGTGATTCCTATAGGTAAACAATCACTAAACACAAACAAAGATAACACATATGTTAACTGTCCAACACAAGGTCAGGCGACAGAGCTTATCTCAACCTGTGTGTGTGTATGTGTGTCTGTGTGTGTGTGTGTGTGTGTGTGTGTCTGTGTGTGTGTGCGTGCGTGTACACAGAAACGTGGACATGCATGGCTGTGTCCAGGGTTAGGAGTTCTGTTTTTGTTTTAAGTGCTTTGCCCCAGAGAAAGTGGAGCAAGAGTGTGACAGGTAGCAGGTGATGTGATGGGGGCAGCGTTGCCTTGGTTTTTAGTGAGCAGACGCCGTGCTAATTGGGGCTTATCAGGTGTTTCTGGGGGAAAAAACACCTAAGGCTTTTGTGCAGCCGTCAGTGCCATGATGGAGAGGGGAACTCTGTCTCTTGTGAAGGATTAGGAGGAAACGAGAGTCGGCTTTCAGCAGCTGAATCATCTTGGGGAAGATCTATGCAGCCGTTTGCAGGTCGATTCAAAGCGTGTTATCAACTGAATGTGGTTATGAAAATGAAGCATAACTGTGAAAACCAGTTCACGTGAACATGCAGCACACAAGAGCATCTATGCATCGTTTCTCCAGAAACTAGAAGCAGTACCACAACTGTGCAGCTTTGGGGATGAGGTTCAAACATCTTTCTGATAGGATATCCTGTCTCAGGTGTCTGTCTCTTGTTTGACTTTCTTTGTCTCTGAGGCGCCTGTGTCCATAGTCATCTCTTTCATCATCTAGTCTGATATTTTCTGAGCTTCACTGTGAAATACAAACAGGATATTATACTATTCGTGTTGCTGCAGCCTCTCCACACCTTTACCTCACAGGCAGTTCGTGAAACCACACATGTTCCATCACCTCTGTTGTCATGAAAAAAACAACCATTTTCTTTTAAGTCCTAATAGTTATTTGAGGAACAATTCAAGTTGCACTTAAGTACATGGATATGCTGTCCCAAAGTATCACTTTTAAATACTATCGTAGTAGCAGTAATAGTTTACTCAGGTCTACTATTAAAAACGATGAAGGCAACCTAAATATAGACAAATTATATTTAAGTTAAATATATCTTTAATGCATAAGTGCTTTAATTGCAAATGTGTACTCACTTGAATTGATTGCAAGTGTATGCAGATAATACTACACAACATCTGACGCACAATTAAAGTATTTGAACTTTAGAGCAGTAACAGAATTGTTCTGACTCTCGCTGCAGAATTTAAGATTTGAATATTTTTATATACTTTTGAAATTGTACTAAAATATGATTCAGCTCATAGAATACTACACTGCATACCTAAACACCTTACTAGTAGTATTATTGTTACATTTTTTACTATTCCGTTAACATACTAAAGTTTGTAGTTTTTTTGGGGAGGGCTGTAGCGTCACATTGTTGTTAGAGAAGAAAGGAGCCACATGGCGGGACAACATTTTTGACACTGTGTTGTGTCTACTGTGGAAGTGCGACAGTGATATCTGGGTCGAACACAGGGCACATCTTTGTTGACGGGCGGGTTGGGACGGAGGGGTTGCGTAGCAGGAAGTCTGCACTTCTGTCGACCAATCACCATGGAAACACCTGAATGGCACATGGGCGGCAGGTAGAGGGGGCAGGGCGGGGCTGCGGCAACACGGTGCTGTTGGCAAACCAGCCTGGCAGGTTTCAAACACACACACACACACACACACACACACACACACACACACACACACACACAAACGCACACACACGCGCGCACACACACACACACAAACGCACACAGTGAAATCCCTGTGATGACAGACGCCGAGGACTGGAGGTGGACGACCTCGAGCTGTCTGCTCAACCCACACGAGAGCCGAGAGAATGATGGAGCACACGCTGGGGCATTTTTCTCTGAGCAGACTGGAGACTGTGGAGATCTGGCGGACTTTTCCACGAATAAAATCATTATAGGCTGCAATAATGTAACCTGATGTAATTACGCCGGTGCAGCTGGCACACGTGCTCAGCATCAAGCCTCCTGTTTGTGTCTATTAATGGAGCTGAAAAGGATGGGGAGGGGCGGGGGGGGGCTGCCCTGATACAGCAGTTCTGATAAGGGAGTGCTCGACTCTAAATACATTTCTGCTATGATACAGCTGCAGCAGCCAAATGGAAGTGCGCTGTCCCATTATTAAGGCTGAAGGGCAATACTATCCACACTGAAGGGGACTATTGTTCTTTGTTCCTGCTTGAGGAAACAGTGTGCTGGTTATTGCTGGCTGTGTGTCGAACCTGGGGGAATGCTGTGCTGCACCACTCCATGTCTGTCACAATTAGGTGTGTGTGTGTGTGTGTGTGTGTGTGTGTGTGTGTGTGTGTGTGTGTGTGTGTGAGAGAGTGTGAGGAAAGAGTTCTGTGCACGAGCAGAGTTCTGTCCCGCGCTGCACAACTCGTCACATGGATGAGTTTGTGGACGTCACGGTGATGTCTCAGATTCCAGCCTTTGTGTCCAGATGCCGTTCCACATGCATGCCCTCCGTCCGGCTTTGTCTCGTTCCCTCGCCATCTTTCAGGCCCTCGGGTTTTGAGTAGAAGCCCAGCAGAACAGAGACGAGGTTCAAGCCCCAGTTTCCACTGAAGGTTTCCAGTTGAGAGCGAGCTGCAGAAGATGAACAGTGTTGAGTTTCGTCTGGAGCTGGCCTGCAGAGGGATCCTGTGGCTTTTGACAGGTTGAAGACACCAGCTCCACCTCTAATTAGATTTCCAGATCCTCCAACTTTCCTTTTGTTTTGGTCTGTTTGTGGGTTTCTCCTTGAGAGAGCTCTCTGAGTAATTTGAAGCCACATAAGTGGTTCACAAGGTTTTTGTTAATTTGTTTGGCTGCATCATTATAAAACTTAACACTTTATCAGATTAAAGGTTTTCTGCATTGGTTTCATAATAGTTAGCTTCTTTATGTTTTCAGACTATATTATAATAATAAAAATTGCGCAAAAATGTCATTGTGTGAGTTTGTAATAACACACAATGTGGAAAATATTTACTGTATTGAATATTTAAAATTAAGGCTGCTACGATTATTTTCATTATCGATTTATCTGCTGATTTAATTTCTGGATTATTCATTTGGTCTTTAAAAAGTAAAAAAACCTATGGCTGCACAAATTGAGGAAAACATGCCAAAACAATATCAACGTGTCCTCCCTGCTGCCTTTCTGCGAAAATACAGCAACTTGCTTTTTGAATAGAATTCTTCTTTTAAGGAATAATTTGAGCATTGAACGAAACACAAAAGGCACCAATTAAAGAATGATAGTTACATTTTAAAGTGCAATTTTGTACTGATACTCTTTCAACTAACTCAACACATCCCTGAGTGCGATATCGCAGTCTTTCATGATGTGTTCGCATCTCGATGGCGATAAAATACGATAAATTGTGCAGCCCTACAGAAAACATTCAGAATTGTCCATCCCAGTTTATCAAACTCTATGGTGATGTCTTTAAATGTCTTGTTTTTTCAGTCCAAACCCCAAATATGTTCAGTTTAATATGATATAAAAGAGAGAAAAGAAGGAAATCTTCATATCTGAGAGGCTGAAAACAGCATTTTCTGCCATTTTTGCATGAAAAATGACTTTAACGAGTCAGGGGAACTCCCACCTTTTCCTCTCTGGCTTCTGTTTGATTTGCTGTTCTCTTGTGTGAACTGGTTAGAGGGGTCGGGGTGAGATGAGGAGGTCTGGCGGATCCAAAAGCTATGCTGAAATTTCAAGAGGTAGCTCACTGGAGTGGAAAGGTTCGCTCCCCACAACAATGCCATGTGTTGACAGCCGAGTGCTCGGACAGGGTTAGTGGAATGTGCCTTTGTCTGAGCACCAGCACTCACAGAGTATTTATTCTTCTACCTGAAGTTGATCTCTGTCTGCACAGGTTCACCAGCCAAAACAAAGGGAAGATCTTTTCATGATTAATTTCCTCAGAGTGAATTTAACTTTCCCCACAAGGTCATTTTTTCAGCATACAGCTCACTTGTGAGCTACTGGGTTATTACTTTCCATTCCTTTTAGACCGCAACAAGCTGCAACTGTTTCCTGCGTGGGTGTTCAGTTTGGAATAGTGTGTTCTCCGTCTTTTACTTTAAATGTGAATGCCAGCTCTTCATTTTGAATCTGTTTACCTGTTAGATCCCCTCGGGGACATTTGATTTAATATGCTGTTCATTTTGGAGCTTTTGTATATTGCTGTTCCTCCACTCTTTGACTTGAAGTGTTTAGTTTCCACTGTGCAGACTGAGGAGCAGGTTGTTGCCTGGTTACGTTGTTTGGAAATTTGGCCAGTGCATTGCTCTGCTAAAAATGTGCGCTTGCTTAGTTTATTTCATGAGTGCAAGTGAATGTCCCCTGTCGGTAACCCGGGCCTTCTCTTCCTTTCTGTGTGTCTGCAGGTGACCCACATAGAGCTCCTTAGACGTGACTGTGGGACCGGCCGTCTCCCTCCCAGCCCGTCTTCCTGTCCACTCCTTAAAGGCAATGATTATCAGCTAAGACGCTCTGCACAACTCCACTGTGTGAATGAATCTTTGCCGTAAAGCCGCTGTGCTCTGCCACCCTGTCACCATGAAGAGCAAGTACTCCCAGTACTACAACCAGAGCCTGATCCAGTCCTACTATACCTTCGCTAAGAACATGACCACCCAGGAGCTGGCGAAACGTATTGAGAACAAGAAACAGCTCACCGGCCTCAACATCGTCATCGTGGTCCTCTGCACCATCATCATCCTGGAGAATCTGCTGGTCCTCATCGCTGTCTGCCGCAACAAGAAGTTCCACTCCGCCATGTTTTTCTTCATCGGCAACCTGGCGTTCTCTGACCTGCTGGCAGGCTCGGCCTACATAGCCAACATTTTCCTGTCGGGGTCGAGGACCTTTGACCTGATGCCCGTGCAGTGGTTCATCCGGGAGGGCACGGCGTTCATCGCTCTGGCTGCTTCGGTCTTCAGCTTGCTGGCGATAGCTACGGAGCGCTATATTGCCATCACCAAGGTCAAGGTGTACGGCGCCACCAAAACGTGCCGCATGTTCCTCCTGATAGGAGCCTGTTGGGTCACCTCCATCCTGCTAGGAGGACTTCCCATCATGGGCTGGAACTGCATCAACAACCTCCCCGAATGCTCGGCCGTATTGCCGCTCTACTCGAAGAAATACATCCTCTTCGTTGTCACCATTTTCAGCCTCATACTACTCGCTATTGTCATCCTCTATGTGAGGATCTATTTGATTGTACGCTCCAGCCACCAGGAGGCGACCAACTCGCCGGCCTACGCCCTTTTGAAAACGGTCACAATAGTGCTGGGCGTCTTCATCATGTGCTGGCTGCCCGCTTTTACCATCCTCCTCCTGGATTCATCATGCAGGATACAGTTCTGCCCTATCCTCTCCAAAGCAGACATCTTTTTTGGCTTTGCCACTCTGAACTCAGCGCTTAACCCCGTGATCTACACGCTGCGCAGCAAGGACATGAGGAAGGAGTTTCTGCGTGTGTTGTGCTGCTGGGGGGTGCTGCACAGCGGGCGGCCAGCCGACCGTTGTCTGGTCCCTCTAAAGAGCTCCAGCTCTCTGGAACACTGCACCAACAAACATGAACACCAGACCACACCAATCATGCAGGACTGTACCACCTGTGTCTGATACGGTGCAAACACATCAGTGTGTGTGTGTGTGTGTGTGTGTGTGTGTGTGTGTGTGTGTGTGTGTGTGTGTGTGTGTGTGTGTGTCTGTGTGTGTGTGTGTCTGTGTGTGTGTGTGTGTGAGATAAATAAAGAAGAGAGGCCGTGCTGTGATGGAGAGACGTTAAAAAAGAGACTCTGGACTGAGATGCCTGGCAGGGCTACAACGCGGCCTTTTTCTTATTACAATCAAAATTGTGTGAATTCACAATCAGCATTCAATCGATTGCAGCGGGTGTAAAAACACAACGTTTCAAGAGGGAACCAATTCAGCAGGAGGGAACTGTCAGAAATGTGAAAATAGCTTTTTTCATGGGTACTCCCATTAATTAATATGGAGTTGCGAACCATCGTCATGTATGCCTGTCGTCTTGTTTTTCTTTCCAAACATGTAAACCCCTATAAAAAGCCAAAATTAGAAACGTGACGTGCATAATATCGTAGTTATGGTGAGTTGGTTTTGTTCCTGTCAGGAACTGCAGTTATGCAAAGCTTGCAAAATTACACTTGTAGATTACTTCAAAGATTGTTGTCCTTTGTAAGGTTGAACCACATTACTCTCCTGTACTGATATGTGTAAACATCAGGCCCACTTGCTCTTCACAGAGCTGGAGACAGTGATCAGCTTCACTCGCCACCGAACTCCACTGAAGCCAAGTTACCACGAGTGCTCCCTCAACTAAAACCAGGGCTATATATTCCCGATATAACCTTGCTTAAACCATTTGATTAACTACCAAGAAATTACATAATCTGCTTACATTTAATGCATGAAATTCTAACTTATTTGTAAGTGCTAATGTATGTATGATATACTCCAGCTCCAGCTTCCATCACTAACTCCCCTTCCCTCATCGGTCCTCATAATCTGTCCCTCTTGCTTTTACTGTTGTCTTTTGTATCTTAACAGTTTCCGTCGAGGAAGGCCTAATCAGAAAGCACATTTCCTGAAGTGAGTTGGCACTGATGCGTTTCATTCAATGTCAGCTGTCCAGCAGCTTTGACTAATGGGGCCGAGGTCCTGACAGTGTTGTAGCAACCATGTGCTGTCTCTGTCTGTGCCTTCCTCTTGGGGAAATTAGGCTGAATGTATGTATGAAGTGTTTGGGGCAGGCGCTCCATTGTTGACAGTATTATTGATCATCCTTTTGAATTACTAAGTCATTGACGAGCAGAGAGTGGGATGAACAGGGTAGGTCACTCTCATTGTGAAGTCTTAAATAGCACCATGAACAAAAGAAAAACAATGTTGTGAACATCCTGGTTTAATTTGCTGGCCATATGCCTTGTGCAGCTAAAGATGTAAACACGTCTCACCTTTCCAAAGACCCCTCTCCTCCCTTACAAAATACGAGAAGATCCGGTTCCAAATGCACAGGGGGGTGGGGGGGGGTCTTCCCTCCTGGGAGGTCACCTTCATCCTCATCTTTGACATCCTACAACATGTCACTTCCTCCAGCCACAGGAAGTCCTGTTTTTCATTGTCCGGTTCCTGTTGTTCAGGGTTACACTTAACTATTTTCCTGTGGACACGCATTTAAAACTCTTCTCTCCCTCAGTGTTTTTGATATTGACATTTACATTTAGATGACCAAGTAGAAATGGTGAAAAGCACTTTGGCAGCTTCAGTGACGTTTGCTTTCCCCCAGTTTTTTTTTCCAATGGAGAGGTATTTTAAATGTACCTGTCCCTTCATTGTGTTGCTTGACTCTGTGATGTTTTGTAATAAATACATGAATAACTATGTATGTTTGTATGTAAGTATGTATGTATTTTTGTACAGTATGTATGATTTGTGTTGTATGAAATGTCTTGTGTGCAATAGCCTTTTGTGTCCAATAGCACGCTGCCTGTGTTAAATCGGTACAATCTGAAACACTAATGTAGGTACATAAACGTTTTGTTAATTGCATTCCCTTTTTTATAAAATAAATGAAATACTGAAAGAAATCTTTGTGTGCGTTTGAGTTTAACTATGATTTGCAAGCAACTTAATTGTAGCTGACTTCTCTGCAGGTCCTGAGACGCCTCTCTATTGTGCCTGAATCTGAGAAGTATTCCAAATGGAGCATTTAATCCAAACATGCTCTGACATGGTCAGAAAAACACTAGCTTCAACATGAAAGCCTGAAAGTATACATGCAAATGCTGCTTCGACATTAATCATGGCTCTCTTACCTAATACAATTTTTCAATTGCTTAAAGGCTAAATCCAAACAGAGCTATGGTGGGAAGCTGGGCAGCAAGCAGGGAGACTGGAAATGGGGTGTGGTGAAGAAGAATGTCTATTTGTAAGATAGTTTGTCTGAGAGAAGCATAAAGAAAGGCCCCGAGAGAGGTTTTCGGGGTGAGGGGAGAGACTGACTTATAGTGGCCTTGGGAGAGTTGGGCTTGTTTCCTGTCAGACGTCCAGGATTCCTGGGTGGGAACATTGGCTGAATCAGCCCCAGGAGGCTGCGCTGCTGGGATGTCTGCCAAGTCTTTCCAGCGCCCTGCAGGATATGACATCAGACTCAGAAACCTGTAGGTGAAGTTGTATATACAAAAACATTTTAAGTCAGCACACAAGACATATGTGGGTTTTCCCCTGCAAAAAGAACACAAAAAAATAGACATGGAGAAAACACAACACTCGTATTTAGCATCTCCATTAGATTATGTAAATCTAAAACACACATTACCTGGAAACTGAAATTGATCACTGCTCGATTAAAAGTTTATAGGTCTATATATTGAATTAATGTGATTGGAACTGGCGTTATTTGTGGCCAGGTTGGATTTGCATGTATGCCAATCATGTATCGTGATTTGACAAGCTGAAAAAAAACTTATATTTGTAGATTATCAATGATATAGTGCCACCTTGTGGTTAAATGGGCGTATAGTCATATTTGAATGACATTTTCGCCAAAAAAAGAATGTAACTATAGGTCCACCAAATAAAATCATAGAAATCGCTAAAAATGTACATCTGTATCTACTTATAAGAGAGAGAGACAAAGAGAGACACATTCTAGATCGGGACCATAAAGATAACGTTATATTACAGCAGCAAAGTGAGTCATCTGTAGCTGTTACCCTGCAATAACACAACTACTCTAGTGTTCCCTGCAAGAACAATGGCATATATTATATGCGTTCATTCAAAAGTACAGATAAGCCACATACACGTACTCATCTCAAATGCAGACATTTATTGATATTATAGCTCATTAGTAAACAACATTCAGATTGCTTCCGCCTGGTCAGTCGTCCAAAGCATCTAGAAAACAGCAGGGGTAAGTCGAGTTAATTATTGATGTAAAGAAAATTATATTTTTTACAAATACAACCATACGACCATCATACTTGTGTCTTAATAATATATTTGTAGTACGAAAATGGGCTTCACATTCAGACGATGTGATCAGGATTGAAATATCACGCAGCATATCGAAAGCGTTTTACCCCCACGCCGCTGAAGTGGTACGGTCCACAACACCCGGGTTTCCGCGCGAAAAGACGGCCCGCGCGCCCGAATCGCTTATAGTATCCTTTGCGAGAGACGACGGGCCATCACTCTGCGAGCCAACGGCCGTTTTGAACGTTGTTTTTAACCGATTTTAACGCAGTTTTATCGTTTTAATCCCACTCCTTTGAGCTCGCTGTCCGCCATGCCGTCCAGGACGTCACTGTCTCTGCCAGAGGATGTGAGGAAAAGGTACGTTAACGTCTCTTAACCTGAATGCTAACAACGTCCCGATGTCGTGTGCTTTGACGTCTCGGTCACAAAGACACATTAACGTACATCAAACCCCGCGTTAGCAGCTGCTCTGGTCCGGTCCTGGCTGTCACGAGCAGCGCTGCCCCCCTTTGTTTTTATACCTTTTTGCCTTTTATTAGCAGCTGCAGCTAGCGTTAGCTTGTTGTCACTTGACAGTCGGGGTTTGATGCTGCGTTCAGGTCCCCCCAAACCCCCCCCCCCTGGTACCGTTAGCCAGCTAGCATCTTAGCCTGTCAATGGATGGAGCAGCGTGGGAGATTTGGCGCCACTCAGGAAGTTTTTGTTACCTTTTTTTTTTTTTTTTATGTTTCTGCTGGCTCGCTGTCAACACGAGATGTATTGCTCCAGACGTGTCGGGCAATGTGCGCGTGGTTTAATTTAACGTGGCGTTTGTTTTGACGTCCACAGGCTGCAGGTGCTGGATGAGGACGGCTGTTCAGACGAGGTGGGTGCTGTGTGTTGGCGGTTTATTCCTCCTGAAGGGTTACAAGTATTTAAGTGTTCACGTTACTCTAATTGATCTGGATATTGATTGTTCAGTTTGGATTTCTAAAGCCCATAAACATGATTGTAGGTCCAGTGTCTCGACTTGAATGGAATGAAGCAGCGCCCATAATTGGTTTTCACTTATCTAAAATCTGCACTATTGTCTAGTTCAATTAGTGTATTAATTTGAATGAGCGTCTAGATGTGCTTAAAAGGAATGAACTGTTCATGTGATGCCATCGAGATACAAATCAAATGGCTGCACCATGGATGCCCTGCATGTCATTAAGTTAATATATGATAAATCAAATACAATCACTCTAAGGTGTCATGAAGATATCATCAGTTCAACTCTTGATGGTGTCAACCTGAAGTTGAGTGTTTTTGTAAAGCATATGCTGTCAGACAATAATAAAGCTGCGATTTGAAATGTAAATCAAAATATGCAGTGGTAAGCATTTATTAGGGGTATTGGTATCAATTGGCCTCTATGGTTATGTTACGCAATACATTTCAGGACAATAGTATCTGTCAGCACTCAAATCAAGACATGTTTTATATGGTAGTATTTTAACTTCACTGCCTAAAGTAATCTGTCTTTTTTAAAGCTTTTCTGACTAGATCTTTTTCCCTAAATTACCTTTCCAGGATCATGTGAAGGAGAAGCTCAAGTTGGTGCAGGACTTCCTGCATGTCGACGCTCAGGACCAGCTGACCAGCCTGGAGGAAAAAATGAAAAGTTCAGAGATCTCAATGGTTGGTGAATCTTAAAAATATCTGAATCATAACTAATCCTGAAATGTCACCTCTGGTTATTTCTGATATGGCTCATGTCATGTTCTTTCCTCAGGAGGTCTACATCTCTAAAGTAAAGGTCTTGCTGGGAAAAGAGCTTTCTCTCGAAAATGGCTCTCATGTTGATGGCGTGGAGCAGAATGGAAAGACGACTATTTTCACAAATGGTTCTCACAAAGATAAAGAAAGTGAAGATGCAACCATGTACGTACAGGAGGAAGAGGAGGCTGTCAAGTCGCCAACGGCTTCCAAAGGGAAAGGTGGACGCAAGAGCAAAACAAATTCTGACACTAAAAGTACGTTTTAGAGTTCGTAGCAATATTTGTCATAAACACATGCGTTCCCAGATGGAAATGCTCCACAAATGAAGTGATTTTAAAACAATGGTATAGGATTAATTTAATCTTTTCTTCATTGCAGAGTCTCCAGCAAGTACCAGGGTAACAAGAAACACTGGAAAACAGCCAACCATCATGTCAATGTTCTCTAAAGTGTGCGTAAATTAATTTGATCTTGTAATTAATACTTTAGTCAGCAACTACATTTTTTACATGTACAAGAGTCTTCATTCTGTTTTTTAAAAAAAGAAAATCTGTCTTGCAGTCAAAAGCGAAAGTCTGAAGACTTGAATGGAGACGCTGCGACTGGACCAAATGAAGTGAAGAAAGAGAACGAGGAAGATGATGTCGGGGAGGTGAAGCATTTTTTTCTACCAGTCATGTTTAAACATTAAGAGCTCTGATTTTTAAATATCTGCGATGTAACACTGCCCACACTTTTTTTTCATTAAATCTGTTGTAGTCTCGGGAGGAGAAGCGTCTTAAAGTGGAATCAGATGAAAGGTATGTCATTTTCTCCCTAAACATGGTGATGGAGCTCACACAAGTGAACGTACTAATCCTTTTCTTTATGCAGTGCTGCTCCAGAAAAATCCGAGAGTGAGATTGCTAAACCGGTTTCTGCTGCAAAGGTAATGACTTGTGTTATTGATCTCGGTGCCGTAGCTGTAAACGAGGTGTCTGTAGGTCCTTAAAGCCTCTGAACACGTACACAGGTGTTTTCACTTAATCTGGCTGACTAGACCTGTGTGCAGGTTGAAGGTGGGCCGGAGCTTTGATGTCAAACTGTCTAATCAACCAGATTAACTGAAAACACCCGTGGGTGTTCAGAGGCTTTGAAAAGTCTTAAATTACATTAATTACTAGTCCTTGAAAGTCATTGTGTAGTATTACATTTTAATTATTGAAGTTTGAATTTCAACATTTTTGTCAAACTTGGTCAAGTTCTCCTGCATCAGAGTTAACACAGACAACACTGTCTACCACTAAACTGAATACCCTGTACTTGTTATGAAATACTTATCCTACATTATCCCTGTTCACTTAATACTTGACATATTTACCTGTAAAGGGCAATCTATAATGTATGTCTAGTACTTCCCTTGATGTTTGCCTGCTATGCTTATTCGAATATGGGAAAAAGAGGATTTGTATCAAGATTTATCTTACATTTCATTAAGATTTGTCCTAAAAGGTATTGAAAGCATTACATTTATTTTTTACCCCTGGACACTCCGTGTGTTACGGGTTTTGTTAAGCCTTAATGATTCTTACTGATGCAACCTGTGTAATCTTTTTATTCTTTAGACTCCACCCCCGAAATGTACAGACTGCAGACAATACTTGGATGACTCTGATCTCAAGTTCTTTCAAGGAGATCCTGATAATGCGGTAATGATTTTATCATTCAAGTCATCACTTCTGTTTTCTTTGTAAAACCTCAATATATTTTAAAAGGGATACATTTTGCATGCAGTTTGTCACATGAAACCCTTTAATAGTCTTAATTGTGTATATGTTGCATTTAATTTTAACATTGAACTTTTTTTTTTTAAATTTCATTGCTTAAAGGGACCGTACACCCCAAAATCAACAATGCATATTTTCCTCTTGCATGTAGTGCTATTTATCAGTTTAGTTTGAGACCTCAGCCTTAGAGATGTCTTCTCTGCAATATATCTATGGTAGAAATACAATTATTTTTTTCTTGCTCCTTTGAGCACAAGTCAAGTGCCATTATAGTCCCGTCGTATTCGAGAGTAGTCAGACATCTTGAAAACTAGGCAACTCGCACCAAAACAATCTAGATTGATACAATTTAAAGTGAGCAGAATAATGTGAGACCTAAAACAATTCTCTCTCTCTCTCTCTTCAGCTTGATGAACCAGAGATGTTAACAGATGAGCGTCTCTCCCTGTTTGATTCCAATGAGGATGGATTTGAGAGCTACGATGATCTGCCACAGCACAAGATTACAAACTTCAGGTAAGTTATTATTCTCAGACTTGAGCGTTTGAGGTGGCTTATTGGACTAGTCCTACAGATTTTTGACGGCTACAAGCTTGTTGCATTGCAGCATCCCAGTCAGTTGTGGTGTTTCCTCTTGTCTTGCAGCGTGTATGACAAGCGTGGCCACCTTTGTCCATTTGACTCTGGACTGATTGAGAAGAATGTGGAACTCTACTTCAGCTGTGTTGTCAAACCCATCTATGATGACAACCCCTGCTTAGATGGTATGAAATCCACATTTCAAGAATGGAAACTTTATCTTATAAATGTTCTTTTTTTTTATTTTATTATTTAACAATCAAGTCAATGTTAACGTGTGGGTTTTTGTTTTATTTTTTTCCAGGTGGTGTTCCTGCCAAGAAGCTTGGGCCCATCAATGCTTGGTGGATCACTGGTTTTGATGGTGGAGAAAAGGCTTTAATTGGTTTCACTACAGGTAGCAAAGATTCCTTCTCCAAATTCTCCTGGTTTTTCTCTGTATGATGTTCTAATGATTATCTATCTTCGTTATCCAGCTTTTGCTGATTACATCCTGATGCACTCCAGTGAGGAGTACGCACCCATTTTTGCTGTGATGCAGGAGAAGATCTACATGAGCAAGATCGTGGTGGAATTCCTCCAGAAGAATCCTGATGCTTCTTATGAGGACCTTCTCAACAAGATTGAGGTGAAGACTTGTAGTTAACAGGTGTCCTGCCATGTTTATGTATCGGGTTAATCAGGTGGCTGTCGCAGGACTGTCATAAGCCCGTCCAATCATTTCATATGGGTCCAATGTAATGATTGGACAACTACCTGCATGTATTCTGCCCCAACAGCCATTTTGTTGTTTAAGTTCAGAATAACTTTGGCTACTTTCTTGCTAAATTTAGCAACTAGTGCTGCTAGCTACTTTCAATGGAAAAGAGTTTGTAACACTGGACTAACCCTTAATACAATACCCACAATATATTTTGCCCTATTGGGGCACTGTTAAACAATTTATTCATGGCTCAGTTCATGCAGTTTCACAAAGATTTTCTTATTCATCAACATGATAAGAATCCTACAACCTCAGATGTTTATAGAAAATTAGACCAGTCTCACACACTTGTGACGTTCTGAGAGGAAGGCAATGTACTGTAGCTCTTAAAACCAGGACGCCAATCGGCTTCTGTTTCTTTCGTCCTCAGACAACCGTCCCTCCTGCAGGGCTGAACTTCAACTGCTTCACGGAGGACACGCTGCTGCGCCACGCCCAGTTTGTGGTGGAGCAGGTGGAGAGCTACGATGAGGCCGGCGACTCTGACGAGCAGCCCATCATTGTTACTCCCTGCATGAGAGACCTCATCAAGCTGGCAGGAGTCACTCTAGGAAAGAGGTACGGCTGAAAGATTATTCAGATTTTTTTTTTTCTGTTGTACCAAGAAAGGTTTTCATAGCTAGTTTAGGTCAAAGTGAAAACAACATATTTAACTCGGTGAAGCTGAAAATGAGGGAAGTTTTTCTGGCAGAAGCACCGCTACAACACAAATGCTTCAGGAAGTTGTCCACTTTTTTTTTTTTTGCTTATATTTCTGTATTTCTGCTCCTTGTTATCCCTAATGTCTAACATTCCTTTGACATTTCCTAACGCAGCATGCTGCTGTACTGGTAGGTCAGCCTTCTGAATGCATCCTCAGCTTGTATGGTGGTGTGTTAGTGTGAAAGAAGCTAAATGGACCAAAAGAGCATTATACCAGAGTTCACGCTAGAATTTATTTTTTGGTTTTACATTGTGGTTTATTTTAGTTTATCTGGCATATTTGAATTTGGATCATTAGCCATGTGTTTTTAAGTCACAACTGATTGTTCTTCAAGTTGAATATATAACGTGTGTCTGGAAGACTTGGACTTGTTTCTATGAATATGTAACGAATCAAAAACTGACTCGCCCCCACTAAGAAACTTAAACAGTCTTGAAATTCTGTTCTGCTCAAATATGCAACATTGCTTTCCTGCTCCACATTGCAGTTAAGCAAACTCTGTCTGTACTTGTGACATGTACATATGAAAAAAATGCCCCTTAACTTTGTGTTTAATGTGTTTCACTAGATTAATTCTATTAATATAAAACAAAGTTAAGTTGTATCTGGGCTTTCAGTAGGTCATAGTTCACCTCAGTCATTTAGTGAGACAGGCAACAAGTTTTATCTTTGTGAAATTGTCTAGAAGAATCCTCTTCAGAGAAGTCTTACAGCAAAGTTTATTTATAAAAATGTTTGTTTGCCAGATGAGATCAAGACGCTCTCAACCATCAGCGGTAACACTCTGCGTTAGTGTTTTCTGTGCAGACCAGTGCTTTAGCAAAACTTTATTGGCCAGTTGTGTCTAACGGGAACTCTGCATTGAACATCTTTACTGTCTGTTTGGTTTTGTTTGCTTGTTTCTTATGTTGCATGGCCTGATGTTGTGGTGATTGGAAAGCCAGGGGCTTCATGATGCCATCCCTCCACATATCATCAGGTGTTTGTGTCGAGCCTAATAGACCAGTTTCCTCTGAACACAGGTTTTATTCTGTTGACAGGAGAGCTGCCAGAAGACAGGCCATTCGTCACCCAACAAAGATCGAGAAGGACAAGGGGCCGACTAAAGCGACTACAACCACGCTGGTGTACCAGATCTTTGATACCTTCTTCTCTGATCAGATTGAGCAGAATGATAAAGAGAGTGCCGCGGCCAAAAGACAGCGCTGTGGCGTCTGTGAGGTGAGTGGTCATGAAAGTGAAGCAGCACTGTAAAAATACCAATTAGTGTCTGAGGTGCATTTGATTAGTCTAGAAATGGTCCGATACATTGTTCCTTTCTAATATCTAAAGTTAAGGATTGGCTGATACCAACGTGTTAAAAACAAAGTTAAACGGGTCATTATTATTCCCGCTCTAATATTGATCCTGTATTGCTGTGAAAACATCTCCTTCAAACGACTATTTATTCAAGTTTCTGGCCAAAAACAAAATTTAACGATTACATTTGAATACTAGACAACTTGATCACAATGCGGCATTATCAGGGAAGGAATGGGATGCATGAGTGTTTAACCACATGTGTGTGTTAGTTTGCACATGTGCAGTACCGATCAGGAAGTACGTATCGGGTGACGTGTGGCGTGAATCACCTAATGAGTGATGAGCGATTGTCGGGTCAGCGCATAGACTCGTGTACTCACCAGATCAAGCTTTTCAGACTATCGGCTGCTTTTACAATATTGATATTGGAACATTTGTGTCCTTTTTATAATGCATAACAGTTAAAATACAAACTTCTTTTTTTTTTCTTCAGGTTTGCCAATCTCCTGATTGTGGAAAGTGTCCAGCTTGCAAGGACATGATCAAATTTGGGGGAGGTGGCAAAAGCAAGCAGGCTTGTAAGCAGAGAAGGTAAGTGTCTTCTGATCAGTTTAATCTATAGATGATGTAAAGCTGCAGCCTTCTAAATATGTTTACAAACTTTCTTTGACTAGTTTCTTACTTTTGTTGCTTGATGTGTAATTAACATCTGAATCATGCAAACCCCTTTTTAATTGTTGGAAGAAAAAAAAAAATGTTAATGAATGATGCTTTCCTGTACTTTGACCCTTCAGTCCTTAATTACTCTTTTTCTGAAATGCATCTATTTGTTTAGATGCCCAAACCTCGCAGTAAAGGAGGCTGAAGATGATGAGATCGTTGTAGAGGAAGATGTTCCAGTGGAGAAGGCGAAGAAGGTTACTCATGCTAAGAGGAAGAAGCAGACCCAGTGTAAACTGTCTTGGATCGGAGAGTCTGTTCAGGTGTTTGTCGTCGCCCCACTTGGTTGTTAAAATAGTTTTTCATCAGTCATGTATGAGGCTCCAGCAGTGTTTTAAATGCATTTGTCTCCTTCAGACTGAGGGGAAGAAGCATTACTACAAGAAGGTCTGTGTGAATGACGTGGTGTTGGAGTTGGGAGACTGTGTTTCGGTTTCATCAGAGGATCCAACATTGCCTCTGTATCTGGCAAGGTATGACTTTTTTCTTTTCTTTTTTTAGACTCTAAAAACAAATCACTGTCTTGTATAAATCTAACAACTTATTCATTCTCAGAATCTCATCTCTGTGGGAGGACAACAATGGGAAGATGTTTCATGCTCACTGGTTCCATCGTGGGACTCAAACGGTGCTGGGAGAATCTTCTGACCCACTGGAGCTCGTCATGGTGGATGAGTGTGAAGACATGCTGCTCAATTACGTGCAGGGCAAAGTTGACGTCATGTACAAGGCCCCGTCTGACAACTGGTGTATGGAGGTAAGTTAACTTGACTGCGAGCTAATTTGCATTTTGTTAAAAGGTTTTCTTGATCTCATGTTTGCATTTGTATTTCAGGGTGGCATGGATTCAGAAATCAAGGTGATTGAGGATGACGGGAAGAGTTTCTTTTATCAGTTCTGGTACGACACGGACTACGCCCGCTTCGAGTCGCCTCCCAAGACCACTTCATCAGAAGACTGCAAGTTCACGTAAGCACCAGCCACACCTGTATTTGTACTGTACGTGTGATTGTTGCTCGTGTTTTCTCCCTTTACCTTGTTGTGGATATGTTCCCTTTTGCTCTCAGCTTCTGTTGCAGCTGCGTTAGGACAAAAGAGAAAGAGGAACGGGAAAGGGCTCGTGCATTTGAACCCCTAACGGACAAAGACCATGACTCCAAGACTCTGTATGCTCTGGCCTGCTTCAAGGGGCAGCAGTTCAAAGTGGGAGACAGTGTCTATCTGCCTCCTGACTCTTTTCATTTCAGGTGAGTGAAGTGATTCAAAATGTTTAACTCAAACGTAGACAATGAGGAAAATGTAAAGAAGACTCACTGCTTCTTTTTCTGGCCATCAGTGTGAAGCCAGCGAGTCCAGTGAAGCGCTCGCATAGGAAAGAGGATGTGGATGAGGACTTGTATCCAGAATATTACAGGAAGTCCTCAGACTACATCAAGGGGTCAAATCTGGATGCTCCAGAGCCCTTCCGCATCGGGCGCATCAAGGAGATCTTCTGTCAGAAGCGTAGCAACGTGAGAGCCGACGCCTTGGAGGTCAAACTGCGACTCTACAAGTTCTACAGGTAACGTACATCACAACTCTGAGTTTGGGCTGTAACGAATTATTGTTCAGAATTAACTGGCTTTTGCCGCCTCCCCCAGGCCCGAGAACACTCACAAAGGTGTCAAAGCCAGTTACCACACAGACATCAATCAGCTGTACTGGAGCGATGAAGAGGCGACTGTCACCATGACGGAGTTGCTCGGCCGCTGCCAAGTAGAATACGCAGAAGACCTGAATGAGTCAGTCCAGGACTATTCCAGTGGTGGACCTGACCGCTTCTATTTCCTGGAGGTACAGTTGCTAATACGTTATCTGCATCATTTCAGATTTGGAAAGTGACAAAAGAGAAAACAATATTACTGTGCAGATGAGTTGAGCAGCTACCCAGCATGTCGGTGTTGTGTAACACTGCATAGACACTTTTACATCAGACGTAATAAAAAATATGCACGTGCATGTTGGTAACAGAAGTAGTGGTTACACAAGCTTTAAACATTGAATTAAAACTATTAACAGCATCAACGTCTAGTTTTTGATTGTTAGAATCAATATTCCATCAGTGGACTCTAGTGCTACAGGCTCATGGCCATTTGTGAGCTACAGGTGTTTCAGTTTAACCAGTGACTGTATTAACTGGTGACTTTCAGCCAAATGCCCCAGTTGCTGCTCGTAGTAACTTGCTTGAATGGTTGAGCCATTTTTAAACTCAAGGAACTCAAACCTCTGTCGTGGTGGTTGATGTTCTGCCCGTGACAACAGATAATGTAGTTGGAAACATCTAATGACTTGTAGCTCGTGCTGTGTCGCTGGTGTAACGTTACACGCTAGGTTTCTCCACCAAATGCGTGTGTATATATCTGGCCACTAAATATTGGGCCACTTGCTAATGTATTCTACTCCCTCACGGCACACGGATCTGGAAAGTCAGTTTGTTTAGGTTGCAGTCTCCATCTTTTGTGGTTAAGGCCCCTGCGTAGCTTGACAAGCTGCTGCACTTCTGTTGCTAACTGGGTGCGCACATTTACAAATGTCATTGTTTACCAACTGTAAAAGTCTATGGGGGGGTCAACAGTGCATGCATTGTATAGGTTGAATGAAATGTACATGTCTCTTGCTAAATGTCTATGAAAACGGTATTAAAAGATTATATGCGCTAAATTGGAAAGATTGTTGATTGTTGTTAAAATGCTCATATTTGTACATATTTCAATGCAGTGTGTATTCTTATACATATTCCTCTATCACAGGCCTATAATGCAAAATCAAAGAGCTTTGAAGATCCTCCAAATCATGCCCGCTCTGTTGTTCATAAAGGCAAAGGAAAGGGCAAAGGAAAAGGTGAAAATACACACTTTCTTAATCTGAAATTGGTTTTATCCTCACTGAAATCCTAATCCATCGATCCCATTATTCTCTTCAAGGTAAAGGCAAAGGAAAGGCTGCCGCTGCACAGGAACAGGACTCTCAGAATGAATCACAGACTTTTAAAGTGCCCAAATATCGCACGCTGGATGTGTTTTCTGGCTGCGGTGGACTCTCTGAAGGCTTCCACCAGGCTGGTAAATGCTTGTTCCGTGGCACTCTTGAAATATGATGCACAGATGTATTGGCAGCTGCAGTTTAAATTTTTCAGTATGATGCTGAAAACGTGACTGCTGGTTTCCTTTAGATATAACTGAGACTCTGTGGGCCATCGAGATGTGGGAGCCTGCAGCACAGGCCTTCAGGCTCAACAACCCTGGGACCACAGTGTTCACGGAGGACTGCAACGTCCTGCTCAAGTTGGTCATGTCTGGGGAGAAGACCAACTCTCTCGGCCAGAAGCTGCCTCAGAAGGGTGACGTGGAGATGCTGTGTGGAGGACCTCCCTGCCAAGGGTTCAGTGGGATGAACCGCTTCAACTCGCGCACCTACTCCAAATTCAAGAACTCACTCGTGGTCTCTTATCTCAGGTCAGCGTCTGTCATCTTGACCGCCGGAGATTTATTGTAAACGTGTGTCTATACTGCAGGAAACCTGCATCATCATAAGTGCACCTTTTTTTTAACACAAGTTTTCCTCCATTGCAGTTATTGTGACTACTACAGACCCAAGTTCTTCCTGCTGGAGAATGTGAGGAACTTCGTCTCCTTCAAAAGCTCGATGGTCCTGAAGCTGACTCTACGCTGTCTTGTGCGCATGGGCTACCAGTGTACTTTTGGTGTCCTTCAGGTGGGTCTGACTCCGGGTTTTTATCATGATCTAAAAGAAAAATAAGCAGTGAAAAATATATTGAGTAAATAAAAACATCCTTTAAGGAAAAAAAAACAATTTGAAAACCGGCAATTTTGTATATCACTATCACAAAAACGAGACTGCAGGAATTTCTGTCAACTCTCGTGACATTGAACCACAGAAATTGACCTGACGTTCCACAAGATGGCGCTATGCTGCAATTAATCACTATTGTTTTTCACATTAAGTCGAGTCCTGTAGACTTGAATAACAAGATTATTTAAAAGTTGTAGTTTGATCTAATGCCGTTTAAGCTATTCAGGTTTAATGTTTAACAACTGTATTAGTGTTCTTCTGAGTGTGGTAGTGAAAGTTGTCAAATTAATTCCCAAATCAAAAGATTAAAACATTATGGTCGTTCCTGTACAGCTCTCCATGTAGACGATTCTGACTCGAACAAACTAAAACCAGCAAACCCACTCTGAAATTTAAACTAAATAAAATCAATGTCAAAACTAAAATGTAATACAAAAAACCCTTTGCTCATAACTAAGTTTAACCTTCACTTTTTCCCTCCCAGGTTATTTAGGAAAAGATAGTCAAAAATGCCAATATTTGTAGTATGACTGGAGTCTGCTTTACTGGTCCACTAACATGCTCGATGCTGCCCTCTTCAGGCCGGGCAGTACGGTGTTGCCCAGACCCGCCGCAGGGCCATCATCCTGGCTGCTGCTCCCGGAGAGAAGCTGCCTCGGTATCCTGAGCCTCTGCATGTGTTTGCTCCCAGAGCTTGTTCTCTGAACGTGGTGGTGGACGAAAGGAGATACGTCAGTAATGTCACACGGTAATGTGAACGTCCTGTTCTGTCCCATTTAATGATCTATATTCCTAGATCATAAAGTATTTTACGTGACTGTACACTAAACTGAATTGTCGGTCTTCAACAGAGGTAACGGAGGAATCTACAGAACCATCACGGTCAGAGACACCATGTCTGACCTGCCGGAGATCCGTAACGGTGCAGCGGGGCTGGAGATCTCCTACAACGGAGAGCCTCAGTCTTGGTTCCAGAGGCAGATCAGAGGAACCCAGTACCAGCCAATCCTCAGGGATCATATCTGCAAGGTGAGCTTCTCACACTTTGAGATTATGTGTTTATTTTTTTAATTTTTTTAAGGCCAAACCCAGAAGTTGGTATCGCACTAGTTCCTTCAACAAAAAGCCGATGGGATTTCTCCTTTTGGATAATTGCAGAAAATAAGCTCTGTGGCAAATAAGTTTATGATACTTAAAGGGTTTCTCCAGCAAGATTATCCTCACAAATTACCTCTTTTAGGATTTTTGAAGGGTAAATTAGTGGCCAGAAGTACAAAGTCTAATGTTCGACTATAAATGAACAAAGTATAAACTCGGCACGGTCGGCATGATGACGTTTAATATCCCAGACAAACTCTGTAGTCTCATTTAGCAGCTCGTTAGCAATAACCTGTTTCAAGACGTGTAAAAGCTAAAAAGAAACTTTTAAATCTTAAGTTTGTGTTAACCACAGATCTTATTTCAGGCATCTGACCAAAAAACTAATAAATAAAAAAAAGTTAAGTACTGTAAATGCTGACTCATTTGTGTTTTAGGACTCGTTCCTGCAGCACTCATTTGTCTTGGTAGTGATATTAACATGACGTAAATGTCTTATGGTAATGTTGGATTGTAACGTGATCACTTCTTCTCTAATTGATGATGAAAGTTAAGTTTCTAACAAGTGTGTGTGTGTGTGTGTGTGTGTGTGTGTGTGTGTGTGTGTGTGTCCGTGTGTGTCCGTCCGTCCTCAGGACATGAGTGCTCTGGTTGAAGGTCGCATGCGTCACATCCCCTTGGCTCCGGGCTCCGACTGGAGGGACCTGCCCAACCTCGAGGTTCGGCTGAAAGATGGCACCATGACCAAGAAACTGCGTTTCGCTCACGCCGATAAAAAGACTGGCCGCAGCAGCACCGGTGCTCTCCGAGGGGTTTGCGCTTGTTCAGCAGGTACGTAGGTCTAGTTTTCTGCTTGGAACAACACCAGAGCTTACGTTTTAGTTTGAGGCATCTCTGATGATGTTGGTGGTGTTTTAGGGACTCCGTGCGACCCTGCAGACCGGCAGTTCAACACCCTGATCCCCTGGTGCCTGCCGCACACGGGGAACCGCCACAATCACTGGGCCGGACTCTACGGCAGGCTGGAGTGGGACGGCTTCTTCAGCACCACGGTCACCAACCCTGAACCCATGGGCAAGCAGGTACAGCAACCTTCACTAAGGAGTTGGAGGAAAAACTCATTTCAGCCTAAATATTTTGAAACTGGCACAAGTGTACTTGGATGCTGCGTTTCAGAGAACTCGGAGAGGGGAAACTTTCCTGGTTGAAATTTCTAACCTCTTATCTCCAGATGCTTAATGCGTTAACATTTTTCTGATAACTTTGTGCAGAGAAGAGAACTTTGAGAAATTGTTTACTGTAACTAATGTCTAGTAAAATATTTTGACATTTACATGCATAACGGGTTTTGCTATATTGTGTATTATTATTATTATTATTATTATTATTATTATAATAATAATAATAATAATAATGAAATGCAGGCAAATGTACTTTGCGTTGCCTTTTAGTTGATGGTTAAATGTTTATTTAATGTGCGTTTTTATTGAGATGTCACAACTACTTTTCTTGAAGCTGGGGTAGATGGGTTTGATCGTTAGTGGAGTACTATTGTACTTTTATTAGGAGGTTGGAAATGTTAACGTTCTGAGTTGTCTTTTGTAATTTGTCGTCCTAAGCAGAATGATCTCAGATAAAGATTCCATTGGTAGTGAGGATCTAACCTTGTTTCAGAAGCTGCTTGAAATACTGTTGAAGCAATTTATAAAAAAAAAATTAAAAAAAATTTAAACGTGCAAATATGACTCCAATGAATTGATGCCTGTCACAGATTTTCGGCCTTTTTGACTCGACATCTGATCTTTTTGATTTCAGGGTCGCGTTCTGCATCCGGAGCAGCACCGAGTGGTCAGTGTGAGGGAGTGTGCTCGCTCTCAGGGATTCCCCGACACGTACCGCTTCTTTGGAAACATCCTGGACAAACACAGACAGGTAAGATCCTGACTTCGTTTCAAGCGTCTCAGAAAGAAAGCAGTCGGAGCTTCTTTTATCTGTTGGCCCAAAAGTCCACCGTGCGACTTAAGCTGTAGGTTTTGGTATGATCTCTATTTAAAGGATAACTAAATGTTTTGAAAAGCTTTAACAGTTGCTCAAAAGACTAATGTGAACGGGGCCACTGGGAGAGATGAACCCGACTCGGCACTTCCCCATATTTATAAGGAGCTTTATTTCCCCTTGGGAGTTAGTGGAGACTTAAAGTGTTTGTCTCCAAATGAATGTTAACGTTTATCCGCGTCTCTTATCATCTCTTACCATATAGACTTAAATACTATGTATAATGCTGAAAATGCAAGCAACTCTTTAACATGGCTATGCCATGAAGCGTTAAATACCATTTGAATATATTCATATTTTGTAATTCTTTTAATTTATTGTAGTTTTCTTTTTCCTACATTTGTTTTTTTACTCTTGCAGTACTTTGCCTGTATTTGTATTTCCTTTGTTGTCTTCAACAAAAAGAGCCCATTCTAATTCTGACCTTTGAAACTGTCGGGTTGTGTAATTGGTGCTTCCTGTTTCTGCAGGTTGGAAATGCAGTGCCCCCCCCACTCTCCAGAGCCATCGGCCTGGAGCTCAAGAAGTGTGTCATGGAGAGAATGAAGGAAGAACAAGCATCAGGTGACTCATCTGACTCGGCTCTACTCTCCTGATTGATATTTAACATGAATATGCGAATGTACTCATACGTTCTCCTCCACAGAGGCGGTCAAACAAGAGAAGATGGAGGTCTCTGACTAGTTCCTGGTTCCCTTCAAGCAAGAATCGGTTCCACAAATCTTGATGCCAACGTTTCTTTTAACAAGCTGGTTTTTAATGGTGTTCACCATGGACTGAATTCTGTGCCGTGCCATTCAATGTTTTTGTTTTTAACTGCTTTTAATCATCATGTGGAATAAATTGTATGTAGTTTTTATATGTGTAATATTTCAAATAAAGCTCTTATGAAATTCATTTGTGAACTTGGTGTATTAAAATTGACGCTAAATGGGTATTAAAGGTTAAATATTTATTTTTAGCTATGTACACACCTAGAATCTCTAATCCAGATTACTTAAATGCACTTGGGGAAAAGTTGCAGTTTATATTAAATCTGGTGTGACGTATAACAAACTAGGGATATTGTTTAGTTTTTGAGAAGTTTATTTATTTCCACACTTGGTAAGAGAAGTGTTTAATAAAAAAAAAAAAATAAGCTTCCTAAAATGGGACATGCAATTTAAAGAATCAAAAAGGACAATTAAAAGTGGTGTGTGTGTGTGTATATATACACTCACTCACTGGCCACTTTATCAGACACACCTGTTGAATTGCTTAAAACAAATGGCTAATCAGCCAATCACATGGCAGCAACTCAATGCATTTAGGCATCTAGACGTGGTGAAGACGACTTGCTGAAGTTCAAACTGCATCAGAAAGGGGATTAAGTGACTTTCAACGTGGTTCATGGTTGTTGGTGCCAGACGGGCTGGTCTGAGTTTAGTAGATGGGCTCCAGCAGCAGAAGGCCACACCGGGGGCCACTCCTGTCGGCTAAGAACAGGAAACTGAAGCTACAATTCACACAGGCTCACCAAAATTGGACAATAGAAGATTGGAAAAACGTTGCCTGGTCTGATTTCAGCTGCTCGGGTCAGAATTTGGCACAAACGTGAAAGCATGGATCCATACTGCCTTGTATCAACGATTCAGGCTGGTGTGGGGGACATTTTCTTGCACACTTTGGCCCCCATAGTACCAATCAAGCATTGTTTGTTTAAATGCCACGGCCTACCCGAGTATTGTTGACATGTCCATCCCTTTACGACCAGTGTACCATCTTCTGATGGATCATGCACCAGGTCACAAAGCTCAAATCATCCCAAACTGGTTTCACTGTTCTCCAATGGCCTCCAGTCACCAGATCACTTCAATAGAGCAGCTTTGGGATGTGGAAGGGGAGATTGGCATCATGGAGGTGTAGCCAACAAATCTGCAGCAACTGCGTGATGCTATCACGTCAATATGGATGTATGCAACGAAGAATTAAGGCAGTTCTGAAGGCAAAAGGGGTCCAACCTGGTACTAGCAAGGTGTACCTAATAAAGTGACCAGTGAGTGTATATAGAGATCTTTAGTGACATTGCTACCAAGCAGAACCTATAGATGGCAGCAAAAAGTTGTTTGAATTGGTTTGAGAGATGTTTGAGTTGGGATTGTTTCACTCGAGCTTCTGATATCTACTTAGACACTATGGGCTGTTTCATGCTGCATTTGGTACTTGAGCTTTATATACATATTTTATTAGGCCATCCCAACTGGTTTTTTAATGGGCAGTGATGATGGGAGTGCTTGTTAGTGGTTTCAGCAAACTGGACTGTCTTAAACTCTTCAGATGAGTGAAAATCAGAATATGGGAACATGTTAGCCTTTTAATGAATCTCAACTGGACCCTTTTTAATTTGGCAATTTTGCAGTCTACTTTAGTATTTTTTATATCTGGTATTTGTCCAATAGTCAAACATGTTTTTAATCCAGTTTCTGAATCGCTATCCATAAAAATGTACCGATAGCTAAAGTATCCTGATAACTTTATAGTCGCTCTTTGCGCCCATGATAGCTAGCACATTACAGACGTTCAAATGTGGCTTTTAGCATTAAGAATTCAATGCCTCTTTATACGAAGCACTCAGAGTACAATATGTTCTCAGAACTTGGATCTTACCCGTGAGTGTGAAGATTCAATCCAATTTTAAAAAGTGAAGGTTTAGTCAGAATAAAAGCTGCCCTAAAATGTTAAAGACATTTACAAACTAGAATGAAATCACTAACAAGGAGATTGTGACCATGTGATTCTCTTTATTTAGGAAACAGCCATGTTTTAACACAACAATAAAATCTGGCGTCATCATCGAATGTATTCTGATGGGTTCCTCAGTTGTTTGAAGGTCTGCAGACAGAGTTAAATATGGTTAGCAGCAAGAACAAAAATAAAAAAAGACTTCAACAATTAGCTGAAAAAGTGATAATAACTTACTTGGCCCATTCAACGTTGAGAATAAGATGATCATATCCGAATCCTGACACTCCTGCGATGGCTCTGGATGCATCCTCCCGACGGTGGAAACTGATAAAGGCGAAACCCTGCAGGACACAAAGTAGTTTAACAACTGTACCAGGCTGTTTCTGATCTGTCAATTGTTGGCAGGGCCAGGTAGTATTTAACGTTTGTTTACTAGATACAAATACACCATACTATCTACACCGTGTTGCACTTGTGTAAGAATTACAAATGTCTACAATCTATGAAGGCCTGCTTTAATACTTTCCCTTCCCTCCTTCATTTGAGTTGTATTTATGCCTTAAACAATACATGCGCAGGTGTTTGTATTTTTCAGATGAACTCTGACCTTTGACTGTCCAGTATTCTTGTCCTTGGCCAGATAGATCCTGGAGATGGAGCCAAATGGTCTGAAGAGCTCCTGCAAGTCGGTCTCGCGGGTGTCCTCCGACAGATTGGTCACACGAATAGTGGCGTTATCATCCGCTGTCAAATGCAAAACACGTGCTTTTTACTGTTCAAAGAATCAAGTGAAGAATGAGTGTGTAGGATGAGAAGGGGGATCAACTTACACCCTCCTCTGCGGTTGGGCTGCATGGACTCTCCTCTCCGCGTGCTTCCATCCCTCAGGCTCGGGGGCACATACTTCCCAGTCTTGCTGCCAGCCGCAGGCTGTGCAGGCTCTGGCTCCGCTGGTGAAAGAGAAGCAGAGCGGGCCACATCGGTCAGAACTTAACGGTCAGCTAGCGAGTCTAACAAATCTAAATCTCGACTTTGTGCATGGTGAGCTGATGGTACCTGAGCCAGCGGGCTTGTCCTTGTCTCCGGTGGAAAGCCCAAGCTGTTCAGCCAGCTCCTTCTGCATCGGGCCCAGGGTGTCCTTGTACGGACAACGGGTGGTCCAATGGTCGCCTTTGCAAATACGGCAAGACACAATCTTCTGGCCTTTCAGTTTGTTCATGGGATCTTCATCCTGGTCTTGGGAGTTCAAGTCCTGCAAGAGGTCGGATGAGGTGCTCAGTCACAAGCTCAACACAGTAAAGTACAGACAGTTTATGTATGCATTATGCAGAAATAACACTTTAAACGGTCGCAATGGAGCCTCACCTCCTTGCTGGAGATGAAGGTCATGAAGACGTCATCACTGACTGTGGTGGTGGCAACATTGGGACCGGCTGCATCAAACTCAGAGTTGCCAAATTTCTTCCAGTTCTGAAATGAGAGAAAAATATAATCCATGACGCCCGACTTCACCCAAAGTCTTCATTTCAAAGTGAACAAAACTAAATTCAGTTTCAAAGCAAACCTTTCTCCTGGCAACAGCTTTTGAGGCTTTCCTCGTCTCGATCTTGAAGGTCCGCACAATCTAGAGGACAACGGGCAGAAAATATGCAATTTATTTTAATTTCACAAACAAAAAATGCTCAAATATTTGAAATTTACAAAACTACTGTGGTGCTGCTGTCGCGACCTCAAGGTTTTTTTCTGTTAGTTATCAATGAAAATTAGTGGCAGATAATCTATTATATACAGACCAATGTATGACGACATCTATTGGTGTCAAATGAAAAAAGGTTGTAGTTTGTTCAATCAAAAAAAGAAAAAACTTCAAGGCTAATGAGATTTATTTCCCCAGGACTGACGTTTGATAGAACAAAGAAAAGCCTCTTTACCAAACTACGTCCACTAAAAACAAGATCTCTCCTAAAACGGTTTAAAGCTGCACACATGCAATGCAGCCATTTACAAACCTGCATTAGTTTAACACATCTAAGCCAAACTTATCTTACCTTGAACTTCTTTCCGTCATCATCTATTTTATATTCCGTGATAGTTTTTATATTTCCTTTGATGGTTTCCTTGGGGGGTGGTAGTGTGCCTGACAAAAAATAAATAATAAGTCAACTTAGATTCAGAGAAATTAAAAACAAACCGTTTTCCCTGCTCTCTTGTTAAAGGCTTGAGATTGTGTTTGTCAAGATATAAAATAAACAGACGTCGACACTGTCCTATTATAACATGTTATCTCTTGATCAGGTCTCATATTATTAATTAACCCAGAACATGTACACGTGTGTGTGGATATATACGTGTGTAGATATATATGTGTGCTGTAATGTGTGAGACACACACACACACACACACACACATCACAGCAATCTTGCTAACTTGTAGCACCATAACGTTCTTGGTGAATGACGCCGCCTACGTCACAAATGTCGGTTCGCTCCACGTTTCATCAATAAATCTCACATTTACGTCATTTGGTGAATCGTATTAACAAAACCTTTTAAACATTAGATACCCAACACATCGCAGTACAAACGTATGTTATCTCGAGTAATACACCCGACCACCACGTGTGAGAGGAAGCTACCTCTCCGGCCTCCTCCTACGGACACCAGACCACAAGATATGTAAGCTAGCTTTAGCTAACTGACGCTACTTATTTACCTTCATCTACTTCCTCCTCGACTTGGTCTGCCCAGCTGGGCTTGGAGCTGGAGGGGAGACATTAATAATACACATTAGATCGATAAGATACCTCCAATACATGCAGAACATTATTAAATGTCTATTAAAACCACTCACTCGTCGTATTCAATCGACGGCATCTTGTCAGCTAGCTTAGCTTTCAGGGCCGTAAAGAGCGAAGCACCGAGTGGAGCCGCCAACACGCACTTCCGGGACTTTACCTTCGCAATAAAAGCACCAAGTTTTAGCTTCACAATAAGAGCCTCGTTTCTTAACCGTGGGTTTCAAACTAACTTCTACTGGTGGGAGGGTGAAAATCATGTATGAATTTCACTTTATATTATATTATGATATAATATATGATATAAAACAGAGTGGAAAAGTGACAGAGGTGGTGGTTGTGTCCATACATAAGACCACAGTTATTCTTGTCTACTAGAATAAAAAGGAGAACATGGCAAAAAATAGCTTTCAAGAGAGATAAAGAAAAGCTGTGACGGTCGTTCTGGTTGGTTGTGGTTGCAAGAAAGCTTGAAGTAGCAGAAGTCATTTGTTGGCAGATCACGTCTCTTGATTTATTTTCAGATTTTACAGCAAATCACCCATGTAGCAAATTTACATGGGTCCACTCACACTACTGCCATACATTTATTTTAATTATATTGACATTTTTTGGTTAATAAACCACTTTATTTGGTAAGTATACCTGTGTGTCGCAGGTGTTTGTCACTGTTTCGGCGCCAAGCTGTGACAGCTGAACAAAAATGTTTTTGTTATTTATGTTTTTTTTAATAATTGCTGAATGTGTTCATCATTCAGCTTTCAAATAAAACTGGAAACAAAATCCTACAATTTATAAACATGAACTGGGATGTGAAGGTCACAAGTCAACATTGCTTCATTAAAACACTTTCTCAAAGATAATTTTCTTGAATATTATTGATTAAGCCTAATCATGTACTGTTGTCGACACAAAACTCATAAAATAGTGAGGATTTTAACAGGATTCCTCTAATGAAGCAAAATGCCTCCGATTAGACAACCAACTATGCAGGATGTTAGATTACAATCTGAAGTCGGTCCGTGGTTAGATAAACTGAATCAGAATGATGATTAGAATAAAAACTGAGCACATTACAGCAAGAAAGACATATTTATTACAGAGGATTATGTTGCAGAGTTAGTTGTACAATAACTTTCAGAAATACGTTTTTATAGCATGAAAACATGAACTTCACAGAAAAGCTGTCAAGCAGCAGCTCTGGACTTCCTCTTCACCCCCAGGTGGTGGTCGTCCTCTGGGCTCTTCCCACAGCAAGCCACTCTCATACTGTCGAACAAAGCCATGTAAAGGACCGGGTGGATGCACATGTTCAGAGTGGCCAGTCCCTTGGACACCTGGTACGAGTCATACACCCAACAGACCTTGTTGTTGCGGTTACTGATTTTCATGTACATGTGATAGATCTGGAAGACGTGGTACGGCACAAAGGAAATGGCATAAAGCACGAGCACCGAGGAGACCAACAGGGCCACCTTACGCTTCTCCAGCGTGGTCACACTGACGTTTTTCCACACCACCGAAATCACCACACTGTAAGAGGAGAAAGTAACCAGGAAGGGAACTAGACAACCAAACACAGCCAGGAACCCTCTGTAAGCCAAGTGAGGGCCTTCGTCACCGAGCCTGTGGTCACAGAAGGACACGCACAGAGTGGTGTTGGTGGTGGTGTTGTCGCAATGTGAGGCAAAGTGTAGCACGGGGCAGGAAATGACTCCCACGAGGACCCAGATGAGGACACTGACGACCTTGGCGTGGCCGGGCTCCACGTGGGATCGGGTGAAGAAGGGGAAGCGGAGGGCCACGCAGCGGTTCACGCTGATGGCCATGACGAAGAAGATGCTCACGTACAGGTTGCAGGTGAAAAGAAACCTCTCGATTCGACACACAGCGTCGCCAAACACCCAGTGTTTGTCCAGCGCGTAGTAGACGATGAGCAGAGGCAGGGTGAGGATGTACAGCAGGTCACTGACGGCCAGGTTGCAGGCCAGGACGACCCCGGTGTGCCAGTTGCGTCTCTCTCGGACCCCCATGAGCCACAGGGCGAACAGGTTTCCGGCCAGGGCCACGATGAACTCAATGCCATACACGGAAGGCAGCAGGGCCTTCTGCAACCTCTCGCAGTGAGAGAAATTAGAATCCATCTCGACTTCAGATGATGGTTACTTTTGTTGCTCCCACAAAGTTTTATTGTTCAAAATCTGTAAATTTAAGTATGTATGGATTAATAGATTTTAATAAAAGTAATTATGTTAAGTGCAGTTCATGTAGGCATAGACAAATTTTGAGACAATAGGCACAGATATATAAAGACCCCACCTTTCCTAGAGCCACAGATTCAGAGACACCCGTTTGCTAGATTTGTGTCCGTCTTTGTTTCACAAATGATTAACAAAACAGACGCCTTGCGTCCGTAATCTGGCCTGGAAGTTAGGAAACCCTTTTACAAGGAGGATGTTTCTTAAAAGTAACAAATACAGTAGAATACATTACACTAAATGTTAGAACATTTTAAATACAAAAACTCAATTTTACCCTTAAAAAGATTAAAATTCTGAAATGTAACAGATAACCGCTACTTACGAGGCAGCTTTGCAGAGCACCAGTGACTTGTGACTAGACATCATTTCCTGTGTGATAACTGTAAAAGCAGCATGAACAGCTTCCAAACCGAGACACACAAGTGAGATTTTGCAGGCCTGTAGAATTAACTGACACTTCCTCTGTGCAATTACGCAACTCAAAGTAAAACTAGGATGGCAGTGAATGCGCAAAACCACCAATTGCGATAGTGATCGGTGTACTGAACTAATAACTCCCTGACAAGAATAAAATCATCCACTAAGTTTGTAATATTATTTATTGAACAGGTACAATTAGATCATACAGTGTGGAAAATATAGCACTTTTGTTCTCTTGTCCTGCTGATTTTCAGCAAGAAACAGTCTCACAAACAAACGTCACTCACTGGTTTAATAGCAACTGGTTGTTTGCTGCCACCTGGTGGCCGAACATAGAAACACATTCAAAGTCCAGAGAGAAGAAGAGGAAGTTCAGCCTTTCCCCTTCCTCTGTTTAGAGCCATGCTTTACGCCCTTCTTCTTGAAGGCCGGCTTGCCTTTCGAACTTTTAGAGTTGAAGGATTTGTCCTTATTTTTATTTCCACCAAATGTTTTGTTCCCGCCAAATTTGTTGTCCCTATCGCCAGGCTTCTTTGCACCGAAAGCCTTTCCTCCGGGCTTCCTTCCAAATGATTTCTCCCCGTCCCCAGATTTCTTCCATCCCTTTCCTGCGTTGTCTCTGTATCCTCCTGGACTGTTTCTCTTGGGGGATTTTGAGTCTCTGTATCCTCCTGGACCGTTTCTCTTGGGGGATTTTGAGTCTCTGTATCCTCCTGGACCGTTTCTCTTGGGGGATTTTGCATCTCTGTATCCTCCTGGACCACCTGAACTGTTTCTCTTGGGGGATTTTGCATCTCTGTATCCTCCTGGACCGTTTCTCTTGGGGGATTTTGCGTCTCCGTCTTTTCTGAATGGTTTACCCGGTGACATCTTCCTCTTCTTGGCAGGTCTTTGAGTCCTCTCTGAGTCATGCCTCCTCTTGTTAGCGGGGAACATGTCTGCACAGAAAAGTCTTGGTCAATAAATATGTTCAAAACAACCCTGAAGCGCTAATGATCTATAGCATAGCATTATATTCACCTTCATCTGGATCCAGTCCGACAGCCTGTCTGTAGTACTCCACCTCATCATCAGATTCAACAGGAGCAACCTGATCGTCCGGCAAGCCGGGATCCTCCACCTCACTGTCCTCTTCAGCCTCCGCCTGTTTCCTCTTGATGCCATCCAGGCTCTTTTTCCTGTTAGGGGGGGAAAACATTAAGTGTTACACTGAAACAAAATGAAAAAAATGGATACAGCAGAAAGGTCAAATTATCTACACGGCCATATTACTTGTTGGCGTCTCGTTTCTCTTTCTTCTCAGCAACATTCTGCTCCTGCTTTTTCCGGCGACCAGCCTTCGCCTTCAGCTGGGCCTCCTTCCTGTTCAGGATCTCCTTGATTTCCTCCTCCGTCTTGAAGACTTGCAAACAAAGTGCATCACAACTTCTAGTTAGAAGACAATTTTTACCAGGTCTACAATAAACTCTGTAGTCTTCCGATGCATCAGTAAGCGTTTACTTTTAGAGAAAAATCATAGAATTCATAATGATTTTTTTCATCATGTACACCAGAACGTACTAAACAGGAAGAAAAGAAGGACCGGCGTGAACTCACTCTCAGTGTGATAGAGGACATTGCCCTCTCCCATGCCTTCCTCTATCTTCATCAGCTGCAGAGTCATGCGAGGACCAATCTGAGGACAACACAGGGAAACAATTCAGGTGCCATCCAAACATCGTCATATTGTTCTACGTCTTCACTCCCTCAGCGCTCTCACCTCGGTCAAACGGACAGCACTCTGCTGGGACGCCATGTTGCCTCGGCCGGAGTAGACCTGTGGTAGTTCGGTGATGTTGTGATCCCCGTCTTGCTCGGCCTCACTTTCTGAGAGGTTCGCCCCCCTGAGAGACGAAAGAGAGCACAAAATAGTTACAGACCGCCATCAAACTAAGCGCCCTTTAACCTCAGGTCGAAAACAACATCGTCATGAGAACCTTACTTTATCATCAGCTCGCTGATGTCCTCGAACTTGCTCATGTTTGGGAACCTCTCCTGCATCAGCTTCTTGACTCCACGGCTCATTCCCACAGGGACGACCTTCATGCTGCTGCAGGTTGGCAAAACGGTCATGTGTGTCAGTGGGACGTTTACTCAATAGAGTACGAGACGCGTGGTAATTGTGCGGAGGCTCATCAGTGCGTTTACTTTGAACATACATCACTGAACAGTCAAGTCAAAATCTGTCATCATCCGAGCCAATCTTCTTCGTGCTTTGTCATCAAAGTCGAGCTGTTTGCTTTCTACAACACTTCTACAATGTACATGACAAAATATTACTTACTAATGCCGGAATTCAATTTCCTGGGTCTCTGGGTTGTAATTCAGCAGCACACACCTCCTGATGTTATTGAGGCTTATCTGGAAAACAACAGCATCCTTAGTTTTGTTGCTAGAATTCAGGGTTAAACATTTACAATGATGAAAGACTCAAAGACTCAGAAATCAGAAAGCGTTTACTTTTGTGAATCTTCAAAGGAAATCTCAGAAGACTATACTCTCATCATGCTAGCGAGGCTTTAAATCACAAGTTAACCAACGTGACGAAGATGTAATAGTTTTACTAGAAGAACAAACCTTGTGCACGTTAATGGAAGGAAACATGTTCTGAAACATGGTGGCCATGAGTTTGATGTGCATGCCATCAGACCCAAAGTTATTGAGGATGAGCAGCGGATGGTGTGTGAACTGCTGCTCGTGCATTCGGTGCTTCTTCAGAGATGAAATCACATCTTTGACAAGAGCGTACTGAAAATAAAAAGTTCAAAAGAGTCTTTAAAAGAACGGGAGAAAGTAAATTAAGAGTTGAAAATGACAGTTTGGGCACATCAGTGCGTTTACTTTGAAAACATCACCAACAATCACGTAATAAAATGTCATCATCATCTGAGCCCATCTATACTTGTGTTTTAACCGCGAGTTCATATTTTTTTTTACCTTGAGCACTCGGAAATTAAGTGTGGGGCCTTTGGGAAGTCGTGCAAGTCTCTGAAAGCACAAGAAATGTGTTGTTGAATGGCGGTACAGGCTTTACGTGGCAAACCTGTAAAGTCCTTCAGTACCCAAGAGCCGCTTGCCCATCGCGTGACGGGATCTCACCATGTTGATGCAGCTGGGAGTCTTGCTGAACATCATGAAGTGTGTGACTCCCAGTGGTCCTGCAATGGCGACAAAGTCCTTCAGCACGTTCTTCTTCCTAACCTGGTTTACAAAAAAAAAAAAAAAAAAAAAAAAGCACAAACAGGTCAAAATAGTGGATGTGACAAAGCAGGATATGGAAATCATGCTTAAATTTTAGAATATATCAGGAAAACCTAAAACATTGTTACTATAAATCCCATAACCACACATCTACACCTGTGATGGTATTTAAAGCGACTGAGTGAGCGACTCAGCGCACGTGGCCTCCTCCAACAGTGTTAACAGTCACATCTGAGCTGAGGTTTTAAAGTCGGACAGACCTTCAGAGACTCGGCGGTGAACGGCTCCATGACTCTCCGCACGTCCACGATGAGCTGACCCACGTTCTTCCCGATCTGACCCCGATTAAACACGAAGGAGTGGGGCACAGCCGCGTAGGTCTCCTCGGCCACATGGTTAGCTGTGGCTCGGGACTTCTTCTGGTTCTTGGTCTGAAAAGCACAACATCCACAGATTGGTCATCGTGAAAAGAAAAAAAGGGAAATAACATGCGACTGATAACTATGATTTGGATTTGAATTACGATAAAAGCTCAAAGTTAATTTAGCTAAAAAGCAAGCTAGCGTGCAGCATAAACCAGCTCTGACGTGTATCGCACGTTCACCACGTGATACCTGCAGTAACTGTGGCTTTATCATTAAATATAGTTTACATGTTCACAAAAAAAAACACAACGACTAACGTTACGTAGCGTCTTGAATAAAAGTGTCACGCTCACATGCGGCTAACTCTCTTCACTTGAGGCTAACTTGCTCGCACAGGCCGTCACTTACCTTTGATTTCCCCATTATTCAGCGAACTGTAGAGCAGCTGAAGTTAAATCAACGATAATAACATTGACTGTTACTTCACTATCTTTTAGCTTTCAACATAAATTACGTTCATCGTGACCGTTAAATGTGTCGAACTACAGTTTTACCGAGCGACGTTTTACCGACGAAGTCCACGCAACACGTTCCACATGGTTCTACCGCTGTGTGTCACACACTAATAGTTCCGTGTCGCTGAAATGTCTTGAAATGTGTTCCGGGCAAAAGTGACCCGCATCCTGCGTCTGCAAAAAAAAAGAAGAAAGAAGCATTAACTGTTAAGAAGTGCATAGTTAACTCCTAATAAATACATCATACAGTTTTTAATTATCTTAATAACGCAACAATAAGTTTAGTAAAGGTGTAACAATTACATAATGGGTAAGTTAGTTGAACTAAATACATTAGTTTTATGATAAACTAAAAAGTTGTTTTATTAATGCTTTTAAGCAGACTGTAAAGTGTTAACAATTATATAAATATAAATATATTTATCAATATAAATAGTGAAAATAAATAAATATAGCATGGGTGGATATGTACAGTATATGCATGTATACATTGTCAAATGTATGAATAAAAATATATAAATACGCAATACGCCGTGCAATAAAAATGTATTCTGTCTGTACATATAATATTTGTTATATTTTAGTTATTGTGAATTTTTTTTAACCTTTTTTACTTAGTTCAGATTTTATTCATATATATTTATTTATTTTATTACTTTATGATACTTGTTCTGATTTATTTTCCTATGTCTCTTGTTTGCACTTTCTTTATGCTGTAATCCTGTAAATCTCCCCGCTGCGGGACTAATAGGATAAAGGATTATCTGATTTTATTTTATCTGTCTATACAGCAGAATAATAATATGCACGTGTAACTAACAATATTCATTTTAACTGTCAAAATATAATGCTGTGATGCAAGGAGTTGGATGAATCCAGAGCGTAAGAGAACGGTGTGTAGGCTACTTTACTATATATGTAATATGATAGTAGTACTACTTCACTATATATGTAATATGATACTAGTACTACTTCACCATATATGTAATATGATATTAGTACTACTTCACCGTATATGTTAGACGATAGTAGTACTACTTCACTGTATATGTAGTACGATAGTAGTACTATTTCACTATATATGTAATATGATAGTAGTACTACTTCACCATATATGTAATACGATAGTAGTACTACTTCACCATAAATGTAATACGATAGTAGTACTACTTCACTATATATGTAATACAATAGTACTACAACTTTACTATATATGTAATATGATAGTAGTACTACTTCACTATATATGTAAAATGATAGTAGTACTATAAACTGTATTACACCGGTACCCCTTCTGAAACACACACATGTGTAGTTATGTACTGTGACCACTGGGGGGCGCTGAAGTAATAAAAACGCCACTAACAGTTTACTATAACTTCCGGTAGAAATATTTCAAAATAAAATCCTTGAGCTCACCAGAATACTCCACATGCGAAGCTGTCACGTGGGGGTAATTGATATATCCTGCCGCGATACTTTTGCTCTGAAAGGCTGGTCCCATGTCGAGTACTCTGCTGCTTCAGGCGTAACTGGGAACTACTACAAGGACAGTTGAAGCTACTCGAGCCGGCGCTGCGTTTATTGTCACAGTAAATCTCCAGGTACGACCTCTGTCCGGTGGGTTTTGTTCAGGAGAGACTAATAATAATAATGATTGTGTTGAAGAGAACGAGACTGCTGCCCGTTCAGTTGGTCGCTAGCAACAAGCTGCCATGCTAGTTAGCCTCCGTTAGCATGCTAATGCCAGATTTGCTAACGGCTCATGATAAAGTGAGTGAGCCTTGGGGGGGATGGGTGGGTTTGTTTAGGGTTAGTGGTTTCCTCCTGTGTGTCACTAACGCTGGATGAGTTCACGACGTTGACATCGACCACAGAAAGTCACACACGTCACTTTACTTTAGCTTGTTAGCGAAGCAGGCGTCGGGTTTCTGGCTAAAGTTCGTTTGGCTGCGACGGATTCAACCCCCAACTAACTAGTCCAACTCCTCCCATCTGAGCCCTCACGTCGTGCCTCGGTGTGCCATTAATAATGCCTAATCGTTACAAACTGATGTATTATAGCTTTATATCCTGTTTTATTCCTAAAGGCTAAGTGACTTAACGGTAATCGGGGACTAAATCGACACTTCAACTCTTCCTGAGTCGTCGTTTTCTCGTTAGTCTCGAGCTCTTTGGGGTTTGTCACTTGAATGACGGCTCATTGTGCGAGCAGAGGCTGGCTTGGCTTCTCTATTGTGGACAAGTTCGACCCTGGACTCTTGTCTTGTCAGGGTGATAACTTATTGCCAGAGGCCTCAGTGTGGACTATTGTGTTAAATGTCTCAGGCCTGGCAGGGTGACACCATCCACTCACTTCATTTATGGCATGTACTGCTTCCTTGTAGCCTCATTCACACACTGATACACAAGCATCTTGCAGGATGGAGTGGGTAAGTAAGTAAAGTTTATTTATATCGTCAAAGACAGAGGTCACAAAGTGCTTGACAGGAGTAGAAAAACAAAATTTTTACACAAAGTGACCATACACGGGGCCAATACATTACAAGAGGTTTTTAACACGAGATGCGTGTTTAAGAAGGCACAATAAAGTACCCGATAAAAGAAGGCACAGTGAAATACACAATAAATAAAATAAATATGTATGTTAAACTTTTCCATTTGACCTTCTCCGCCTCTTCTTCCAACACCCTCATTGTCATGTGTTCCTGCTTCTCCACGTTGCTGCAGGTCCCGCCATGCGTAGTCCGCGTTTCCTCTTGATTCCAGCACTGCTGCTCCTCCTGGCCCTTCCCGTCTCCAGGGGACGCTACAACGACGACTTTGATGATGGCGAGGACCTCGCAGACTTTGATGACAATGACTTCGCTGAGTTCGAGGACATGAACGAGGATCCGGCAGCAGAGGCAGAAACTGCCCCCCCGCCTCGCGCCTCACCGGTCTCGCAGCCCGAAGAGGATGAAGATGAAGATGAAGCCACCGTGGAGCTGGAGGATGGCCTGGATGGCTTTGAGGACTCCGAGACACCGGTACATTGTCTTGTATTACTGATTACAGCATAGCTTTTGAGCACATTTATTATTATTATTTATGGTATTATATTAAATTACGCTGTTGCAAAGCTAATTAAACTCTGTTTCCTTTTAGGATCAAGACATGTACAGTCAATATGACCGGGATGAGTTTGAGGGGATTGGAGACATGGAGAAGGCGGGCCACTCCATGAAGGACCCCCTCATAATCCACACGGTAAACTGGGTTTATTGCTAAAATCTTCTCAGAGGCAAGTTTCACACTTGCCTCTGTCTTTATCTGATTGTGATCTGCTGAGGCTCTGAAAGTGCACATGGATCCTGCTGTCTGCAAAGCATTTGTTGTTGTCATTATACTTATCGTACAATTTACATAAACTCTTGTCAAGGAAACTCAACAATGGCAGCACTGAAATTGTAGTCTTTGGCAACTGATTGCCTTTAGCCTAAATCACCATTCTTTCATTCAGGTACATTGATACTGATCAGAGCTCAACCAACTGTGTGTGTGTGTGTGTGTGTGTGTGTGTGTGTGTGTGTGTGTGTGTGTGTGTGTGTGTGTGTGTGTGTGTGTGTGTGTGTGTGTGTGTGTGTGTGTGTGTGTGTGTGTGTGTGTGTGTGTTAACAATAAACTGTGTTAGAGAAGTGATAAACTGATTTAATTTAGAAACTGTTTATCTTTTTAATCTCAATATTACTTTACGCTTTTGCAAAATATTCTTTGTTGCACTCAAGCTAATAAAGTTTATCGTTGCCGCCGGACAGAAATCTCGTATCTCCATATTTAGTCTTTTTTTTCCTCCATAAATCGATGCTCTTGTAGTCACTCTTTACGTCTGTCTGTGTGTTAGACACATATTTAATCAATGATAAGTATTAAAAAGAGCTTTGACTAAATCTGGTATCTCCATTTGATCCTCTAACTATCGGCAAAGCCTCATATCTCCTCCTCCCCGCCTCCTCCCTGAATGAAGTGTCGCTCACAGCAGAGCTCAAGATCAAGAATGGCGACGAGGTGGTGTCGTCTGAGGCAGTGTGCCACACAGTTTCATGATGAACCGGAAATATTTTGACACTTCTTAACAGCAGTCTGAGTGGGGCCTTAGTGCAGCTCTGATGATAACATTGTGACTATGAAATGAAGTGGACAAAACACGTACGTCGACATTCGCCGGTCAACAACCGTGTAACTCTATTTGAGCTTTGTTTTGGTATATGAATAATATATTCACACATGCAAGTAGCTGACCATTTATAAAGACACAATACCAACGGCGCAGTGTTCAATTATTACAAAATAAATAAAAAATAATTCCCTGAAAAGTAAGTTTTGGATATGCAAGACAAAACAATCAGATATTGGCCTAGGAATAAAATCCAGTATCAGTCCAGCTTTAACACCAATGAACGCTTGTTGTTTCTCTGCAGGTTCCTGCACATCTGCAGAACAGCTGGGAGAGTTACTACATGGAGATCCTGATGGTCACCGGCCTGTTGGCCTACATCATGAACTACCTCATTGGCAAGAACAAGAACAGTCGCCTCGCTCAGGCCTGGTTCAACTCACACAGGGAGCTTCTAGAGAGCAACTTTGCACTAGTGGGTGAGTTGTCTTCAGGATACATCACAGCAGTGTGTGAAAGCAACGGGTGACGTGGTGACAGTCGGTACGAAGCAGCGCTTGTGTTACTTGGTATGTGCAGGTGATGACGGCACCAATAAAGACGCGGTGAGCACTGGGAAGCTGAATCAGGAAAATGAGCACATCTACAACCTGTGGTGCTCCGGACGCGTGTGCTGTGAAGGCATGCTGATCCAACTCAAGGTATGAGAAGTGTTTTATGTCTAGGACTGTGTTGGTGTCACGGAATTGTGTTAAATAGACCGTCCTGTAATGTTCTGTCCTCGTGGTCTCCTCCAGTTTCTGAAGAGGCAGGACCTGCTCAACGTTCTGGCCAGGATGATGAGGCCCGTCGGTGATCAAGTGGTATGTGTCCGTAGATGCACTGGCCTGCTTCTAAAAGTAGCCTCACAGTCATTGTCTCACTAACAGCGTCTCTCTGTTTGTAGCAAATCAAAGTGACTCTTAATGAAGACGACATGGACACTTTTGTGTTTGCCGTTGGCACCAAGAAGGCCATGGCCAAGCTCCAGAAGGAGATGCAGGACTTGGTAAATATACGCCACAACTTCTGCACATCAAATAATGCATTCTAAAGATGTGCTTATTATACAGTACTATTGTTACTACACAAACACTGGTTTATTTGTAGTCTGTGTTCACGGTGTGACCCATAAACACTTAAACAATGGGTTTGATTTGTGTTCTTTCTCCACAGAGTGAGTTCTGCGGTGACAAGCCCAAGTCCGGGGCCAAGTTCGGGCTCCCCGACTCTCTGTCTATTCTCAGTGAGATGGGCGAGGTCACAGACGGGGTGATGGACAACAAGGTAATGTCTCTCTACGCCCTTCTCACACAGAATTATGTTTCAGAGTTCAACGGGGTTATGATAACGGGGTGTCTGCATCTGTTTTGGGCTTTTTAGATGGTGCATTATATCACCAATCATGCTGAAAAGATCGAGTCCATCCATTTCTCGGACCAATTTTCTGGTCCAAAAGTTATGCAAGAGTAAGTATTTATATAATACTTTTGTCTTTTTGAATCTCTGACATGGAAGTTATTTAGCATTTAAATATTTTCTCTGTGGTACTCGTTATTTTCAGGGAGGGTCAGCCCTTAAAGCTGCCTGAAACCAAGAAGACGCTGTTGTTTACATTTAATGGTGAGCATTTAGTCCCTCCTATCGTCACTGTAGCTCACAGCCCCATAATTTAATGTTTTTAATATACTCTGTTTTGTGTGTGGTAGTGCCTGGCATGGGCAACACTTCTCCCAAAGACATGGACTCTCTGCTCCCCCTCATGAACATGGTGATCTACAGCATCGATAAAGTCAAGAAGCTCCGCCTCAACAGAGAGGTCAGCGGGATTCGAGCGCTTTGCTGCCTCGTGGTGCATCCAAATGACCACGCACTCATTTTATGTACTTTTCATCCTCCCGGCATACGCAGGGCAAAATGAAAGCTGACAAAAACCGGGCCCGTGTGGAGGAGAACTTCCTGAAGCAGACTCACGCTCAGCGGCAGGAGGCAGCACAGACCCGCCGGGAGGAGAAGAAGAGAGCCGAGAAGGAGAGGATCATGAACGAGGAGGACCCTGAGAGGCAACGTCGTCTGGAGGTCAGAAATGCCCCGACCCAAAAGACTGTTTCAGGAACAGTTTGATCTGCTTATTCTCGTTCTTGCTGAGAGTTAAACAAGATGATTGATAATGTCTTTGTGTTTCTAAACGCAGTACTTGAAGCAGTTCAGCATATTTGCTGAAGTTAATGTACTTCTATGATTCTTGCACTTTTAAATAAAAGCATCAGCTAAAATTTATGTAATGTAAATAACACTCACATCTTTATGATAAATATGTAGCTATATGTAGCTTAGCATTTAGACTGCAACCCAGGTATAAACAGTTACTGGCTCAGACAAAAGTAACAAAATCCACTTCCCAGAATGTTTTTCTGGTACAGTGATTTTTTGATAGTTAGCTGTTTTCCACTATTTCAAGTCTTTATGCTAAGCTAAGCTAAACCAACTGTAGCTACATGTTTACCGTACACACGTGACGGTCGATCAACCGTCTCATCTAACTTTCAGCTTGTAAGCAAATCATCATATTCCTCAACAAAAACAAAATCAAACAATTCAATCAAAGAAAAGCACACAACTAACGTTTCAAATATTTCTCCCTTTTTCTTTTTTCAGGAAGCGGCCCAGCGACGTGACCAGAAGAAGATCGAGAAGAAGCAGATGAAGATGAAGCAGATCAAAGTGAAAGCCATGTGAAAGACCACCACAGAGGATACAAGCACACATGGAGGAGGCGCTCCGCTCACCGCAGTCCTGGCTCTGGCTCTCCACAGACATCCTGTGCCTCCTGCTGTCAATCTCTGCTGTCTCTGTCCCCACCTGCTCCATTTGGTGTGGCTCAACCCAAATGACAGAGAGTGAACTGTCCATGCAAGTGGGAGGGACCTTTTCCACCATCATATCACGTTTTTCTGTCCATCTATTTTCTCCAAATTAATTGGCGCTCTTGTTTGAAAGCTGTGTCGCTCGGTGAGCTATTTAAGCTTCGTCTGCTGGGAAAGAACACACTATTTGGTGGTTTTAAGCCATGTTTTTAAAAAGCATCGCTGTGGTTTCATTGGAAATTTATTAGCATTAATATAATCTTGAAAGATAGTATCAAATACATTTTAATTTATATCTGAGGTTGGTTTCTTGCAGGCTGTTTTTAATGATTATCTGAGCAAACATAATAAAATGCACTGGAGTCTGTTGGAAAACTGTCTCTGTTTTTCTGTATTTGATTTGATTTACAAGGCCGTTGATGAAAATCGTTACATAGAAACTGATTGACAGACCTTTTGGTGGCAGCGGTTAATAGAGTGAGGGTCTATAACCGGGACCCGAATGGGTGGGGCTTCACGCTAAATTTAACTTTGAGATTGTGTCAGCAGTCTCTCGACTAGATTTGGTTACATCAGTGTGGTTGACGAACTAAAATGGATACAATGACTGCGTTTAGCCAGAAGTAAGGCTGTTTCTAAAACATATGAAACCACAAGAATCCTTCGGAGTTTTTTTTGTCCTCACCATCTCCAAATGTAGTGCAATCCTTTAACAAGTTTGGTGTCAAATGACCAAAGACTTGAATGAACACACTTAATAAAACATTAAGGTTTTACCTGACCTGTTCATGATTTTTGTGAAATAATGTAACAAGGGCACAGCATTGTACTTTGGCAGCAGAAAATACTGCAATTTTATGGCCGAGTACAATTTGATGGTGCTCTTCTGTGGAAACCAGTTGTTTTATTTATATATTTTCTGAAATGTCTTGGTCGGTTTCATTCAAATTTGCTAACTCAGTCACAAAATGAATCCACTCCAGCGGTGCATTTACATTGTTTATTTCATGGTGCACAATATTGGCCACTTAACACATGGCAAACATTTAAATGCTGTTTCTAGAGGTGTTTATTTTGGTCCAGTTTCTGAATCCAACAGACAGTAATCAACCAACAATCTTCAGTATGCAATGCTGGAATTTATTCAGAACCTGTACTTACTGTAAGTAAAATCATAAGGTAGTTGCATTTTAATCATTTAACAGCTGTAGTTAAATATGTATAGAAGATTAGAAATACAAAACCTGTGATCAGCTTACAAAGTGTGGTGAATCTTTGAGATTAAATTGCCAAACAGTTTATACAGTAGTTAAAATTAGCCCTACTAAACTAAACTCCACTACTTTGTATAAATCTTAATTTGTGAACTAAAGCTGTTAGATAAGTGCAGTGAAGTAAAGGACAAGTACCTCAAATGAATACTTAGGTACAGTACACTACTACAGTGAATGTACCCTGCCCACCTCAACTACCGCTACCTATAACATTTAAAATGGTGCTTACACATCAATGCATCACTAATAAATAAATATGTAATAAAACACTCTGGTAGAAATTGAGCTGCTGAGTACTTTTAATTCTGATACTTAAAGTAGATTTTATTGATAATACTTCATATCAAATATTAGAACTGTGCACCACTTGGTTCAGAAGTGATGAAATTAGTTTGCGTTTGCTGAGTTGTCACTAATACCTCTAGTCGACCGGTAGGGGGCGCGTTGGTCTCTTTCCTCGCCTTTGGTTGGGATGCGCAGATTCAAAGATATTTCTAACTGTTAAAAATAATCCATTAATAAAATAAAAAAGTTTACCAATACAAAATATTTTGTTATTTTAATCATTTTCACACTCTACCTCCATGTTGTGACTTCGGTTTATTTTTTTTAATCTACTAACGCGTTTGCAGAAAGTGCCGGTCAGGAATCGTAGGCTGCATTCGCATACACTGATGGAGAACAGGCGAGGCTTTCAGGTTGGTTACGCGATGGCCGCTCTCTCCACAATATCGGGATTTTAGAGCGAAAACAATGGCTTCGCCGGTCGGAAAGGCGTGTTGTTGTTTGGACTCGGTACCGGAATGATAGCGGTATCGTTTTAGCTCGTCGGTTCTGCTTTCGCGCCGGATCGGAGGCGTCTCTTTTCTGCTCGGGTCTCAGTGTTTTTCTTGTCCGTCTCCCGGGCCTGGATGTGGCTGCCTGCTCTGTAGCGGCGGGCTGAGCGGGCAGTCGCTCACCGAAGAGGCGGGGGTCTCAATTTAGGCGGACTGGAGTTCAAAACAAGCCGGTAAAGCCCCTAAAACCTGCGCGCGGCTCGATCCCCACAGATTAAACGTCCCCCCGAAGAGGGCGCGGGGGCTACGCGAGCAGAGTTTGCCTCCTAACTTGCTGCTCCTGCTAGTTAGCATTAGCCAACGGCTGCGTTAACTTGCTAAAGCCAAGGAGGCACAAGTAGTGTAACGTCGGTGGACGTCGTCTCGCGCGCGCGGAAAACTCCGTCACCCGATTTATTGCGCGTTCAACGCGAGGCTCCGCGTCCACGTCGGGCAACAGAGTTTATTTGCAATTTGCTGGAGCAGCTAGCTTGTTGCTAACTGAACTAACTAGTCAGTGACGTAACGCCGCTCATTGTTTTGACAGCACGCAGCATCTCAGTGGATAATGACACCGTCCTCATAGTTAACCTGCTCCGTCTGGAGATATCTCTCAGCAGACAGTGGGCAGAGAAAAGTTGGTGTTTTTGTGCTAACTGATGTGACGCAGCTGCTCAACGCACAAACACACTTTTGGGCTGTGATTGCTGCTGCATTGTGTGAACTCATGGCTGTGCTCTGACACTCAGCTGTAGGATGGATCCAGACGGCGGGGCAGATTCACAAAAAGCTGTCAGTCTGCAGTGGAAGAGCTACAAACTCGTCCAGGACCCGGCCACGCGGAGGGTCGCACAGAAGATCTACAGATACGATGGAGTGCATTTCAGTGTGCCAGTGAGTTCATTGCCATGTTTTTACCCTCTGTAATATGTTCGTGTGTTTGTGTGTGTGTGCCTATAATGCTATCTTTGAACTGTAACCTGTGTGACGCAAGATAAGATATATAAGATTAAGATATCTATTAATCCTGAGGGAAATTGTTGTGCAGCAGTTTAAATAGAAAGTGGTGAAGAGTTCAAATATATTGAGTGCAAATAAACAACATATAAACAATAGAAAGCATCAGTAAGGTGCAAAAACCAAAAGTACACGCAATGTCAGAAATGTAAATAGTTTATGTACAGTAAGTGTCATAAATATAACAAAGGTGCCACGAAGTTAATGGCGAGGGTCCTGAAATTATCAACGGGTTGATGGTGCAACCCAGACACGGCAGAAAGGAGGCTGGAGCTCCTCAGCTCCTCGTGTCTCTGCTGTCCGTCTTTCGGTGTGAGGTAGAGACCCTGTAAAGTTTGATTGCCACAGGAATACATCTAATCTTAATTTCCCCAGGACTCCGGATTTCCTCCCGTGGGTGAATTGCGGGACCCTCGACCCCGGAGACTGTGGTCCAGGTACACAGAACTGTCCCTGCCAGTGCCGAAGTTTAAGGTGAGAATAGCTGGTTAACATTCATTTCACATATCCTTGCAGCTTCATTTATTGGAATGACAAGTTCTTTTCCCTGATTTTGTGTTATTTTCCTCACAGCTTGATGAGTTCTATGTGGGTCCCATACCCCTCAAGGAGGTGACCTTTGCCAGACTCAATGACAATATCAAGGAGCCCTTCTTGGCAGAAATGTGTGCCAAGTTTGGTGAGGTGGAGGAGATGGAGATCCTGTTTCACCCCAAGACCAGGAAGCACTTGGGCCTGGCCAGGGTGTTGTTTACCAGCACCAGAGGGGCCAAGGACACAGTCAAGCAATTGCACAACACTTCTGTCATGGGAAACATCATTCATGCTCAGCTGGATATAAAAGGTAGGTTAAAAGCCTCATCGGAGGCGCCTTTAAAGTATGAGCTGGTTGTTAGTTATCACTGTGATGATTCAGACCTTTTGTAGCAATGTGAGAAATAATAAACATGTAATGCATTTGCGATTTTGGTTTAAAACCGTGTTTGTGTCCATCAAAACACATTGACACACTCCGGCGTTACATTTGTAAAATCAAGTCAGCCAGTGTAAAAAAAGAAAACAAATTTGTGTCGTGCACAGAAGCTTTCACCTTCTAAATCTTTTATTTTTTATAATTGACAAGGTTAGGAATTTTTCACTCAGTACCTTGATTTGTATACACATAGCTTTACATGGTAATGCACAAAGATATATATATATATATAGTGCCAGCTTTTTATTTAATTCAAGAAAGAGCTTATGAGAATACTCTTATAAAATACTGAAACTGTTTTTGCTGTCCTTATATCTGCACCTTTTAGATCTTAATTTCACCATAAGTGAAATCACTTCACCATCACTTCTTTCGTGTGCAAACTTCCCACAAACATGAACTGAAATCTGTCAACCAGCTTTTGGGATTCACTGCTAACGAACAAAAAACATACATTCAGTGCTTCTTGGTGGAGACGGTTAAACCTAATGGTGTTTTTCATGAATACTTCATCAGAAGTGGATGTCGTTTATGTCTGTGGTGAGCTCATTTAACAGCCCTGTATTTGTTTTTCTGTGGCTTTTGTTGATCTATCCAGGCCAGCAGAGGCAGAAGTATTACGACCTGCTCGTAAACGGGTCCTACACTCCTCAGACTGTGCCCCTGGGAGGCAAGGCTCTGACAGAGAGGCTTCCGCCTCAGGCCCCAACGCAGCCACAGCCACAACCACAGCCCGACACGGTATTGATACTGCCAAAATTGTCACTTCACTTACTTAATGATGATCTCAGATTGATAACTTGATCAAATATATATTTCCTTTTTCTGCACAGTCAACAGAAACCAGACGGAGGCTCTCCAGTGATCTTGCGGTTTTGGCTGCAGGGGTCCAGGCCCTCACATCTGGAAGCGCCACCCCTGGCTCTGGGGATACTGGTTTCAGTGAGCAGCGTCTGGACACGCCTCCCTCCACCATAGCAGGCCCCTTCACACCAGGCTCCTCTGCTTCCTCTCAGGGAGGAGGAGGAACTCCTTACAGCTCCAGATCTGGGACTCCTTTCTCACAAGACCCGGGCTTCACTGGCGGCAGGTCGGTTGTCACCATTTGACAGAAAGAGTTTCACGTAACAAATGTTACCGCTGCCTTGGTGATGTCGTTGTCATATACCTCCCTCGGTCAAGGCGGAGACACTCAACATATTTGTAGTTTGAGACCTCAAGAAATAACTTCACAAATCATTTGTGATTTATTCATCATTGTTTCACTAATAATTTCAATTATTCTACCGTGTACAATTTAGCTATAACTCTTCATACCTTATCTGTGAAGTTTTACACAGCTCTCATCATCCATTTGTTGTATATGAATATAATTCATCTCAGCTCTCAGAGCAAGAGGAATCGCTCCCAAGCTTGCACTGATGTTTGCCACCATTTCATAATGAGTATTTTAATGTTCTGGTACAACATAGAGAATCAGTGCTGTGTGAACATAAATTGCTAAAGTAGCATTAGGTGAGTACATTTGTGCTTTTGATCTACACGAGTTTTAAAATACTTCATTTTTGTCTTGCAGGAATACTGGCTACAACACTGGCACTTTGGGCAGCGGCTACCCTCCCCAGGACATGCTACCTTCCTCCTCCTCGTCCTCTGCGGTCTCTTCTACTGTCGGAGGATACAAAGTGTCTCGCTACTCGGAGGATGCACAGGAACCTTCAGTGTATCACCGAGGTCGCCCCATGTTCCCCCCGACTACATCGTTCCGTCCCAACGAGCCGCCCTGCTACCCCCCATACCCCAATGTTGGAGGGCCCGGGCCACACATGGCGCACCACTCCTCGATGCCTCCGCCACCTCTTGCCGCCCAATATGACCCGCCCCCAATGTCGGACAGGGACCGAAACCGCGACAGAGACTCAGCGGGGCGCTACCCGGCGGCAGGGATCGGCTCCAGAAGGTCATCGTACCACCACCAGCAAGACACAAACTCTTCCACAAAGTACCATTCCCACCACTCCCATCACCACTCGGATCGCAGGGATGACAGGGGGTACCGGCGAGACAGCCTGGGCGCCCGATCAGGTGACCACGGCCACCAGAGACACCGCAACCACCACCATTCTCACAACCACCACGGCGGCGCCGGCGGCAGCAGCAGCCGCAGAAGGAGCAGCCACGACCCAGACAGAGATCGAGACAGAGACCGGGACAGAGACAGTGACTACTCCAACAGCTCTGACCCCAGATACAATTCCAACTCCTACCGCTCTTCCTCTAACAGCATGTCTCCTCCCCCCTCATCTTACTCTGCATTTTCCTCCTCCAAAGAGCCGGCCCCAGCCCCCCCTCAGGGATTAGATGCTTCCGCTCGTCTAGGGGGCACAAGTCTCGCAGAGAGGGGCTCTCTGCCTCCGGTGGGTGCTGACAAAGACTACCACGCCGGTCACCACAGTGCCCTGCCTCCACCTCCCCTGCCGCCTCCCCCCCTACCACCAGCTTCAGTCATCGCAGCGGCTGTAGCTGAGACACTTGGAACACTGGACTTCAACCAGGATAGTCCGGCCCGCGAAGAGCAGTGGACGAAGCCCAAGCGTCGTCCCAGCACCCCACCCGCGCCGCCGAAGACGCCCCCGCCTTCCTCCCCGCCCCTCCCTTCCATCACTTCCTCCTCTACCTCCCCTTCCTCTACCTCCCTCCCCCACCATCTTCCATCCTCCTCCAGCTCCCCGCCGCCCCCTCAACGCGACTCGTCTTCCCCAGAGCCAGACTCCACCAATGAGAGTTTACCGTTCGTCTACCACAGCAGCAGCCTCGACTCTCGTATTGAGATGCTCCTAAAGGAACAAAAGGCTAAGTTCTCTTTCCTTGCCTCTGATGAGGACGACGAGGAAGATAGGAAGGAGGAGAAGCAGAGGGGCGTACGTGGGGATGGAGGAGAGCGAAGAGGTGACGGAACAGGGGAGCACACGAGTGGTAATCAGGTGGGAGACAATGGGGAGAAGGACCACAGGAGGAAAGGAGACAGAGATGGCCACAGAGGAAGGAAACGGGGAAAGGGGGGAGACGGAAGGAAGAGTCCCACTGTACTTACAGGGACCATACCATCCTCTTCCTCCTACAATATTTCCCAAGAGGAACTCCAGACCCAGGTTATTCTCACTGGGACTGGAGCTCTGCAGGAGGAATCTTCACAAGCTGGATCTGCTGATACACAGAGCAGGACAGGAGCACACACACCCCCGTACAATGGACAGAGTCAGGTAAGATCAGCAGCACGTAATGAAGCCGAGAGGTTCAGACGCATTTTGTTTTGACAAATCTACGCTCATAGTTCTCAATTTGTTATCAAGTGGTGCTGAACAATGCTGATGATGAAGTAGCATAAAAGCATCCTGTTATTTTTTACAAGGGGGTTGTAACATTGGATAGGGTGGGCAGCTTGTTTTGGTAAAAGCAACTCAAAAATAATAGACTGTAAAATGTTTCATGTGTATGAAATGGCCACTGTGCAGCATTTTGGGGGATGTATTAGCAGAAATAGAATTTATTAATTATAACCATGTTTTCATTAGTGTCTAATCACCTGAAACTAAGAATCATTGTGTTTTTGATAGAATGAGCCATTCATATCTACATAGGGAGCCGGTCCTCTTCCCAGACTCCATGTTGCACTGTCATGTTTCTACAGTAGCCCAGAACAGACAAACCAAACACTGACTCTACAGAAAGCCTTTTGCCCTTTTTACGTTTCCTGAAGGATAGAAGAAATAACTTGTCCACAGAAGAAAAGAAAAAAAGATGGATAACCTCCAGAGCACAAACACATTTTACTGTGTTTGTTTTTGTGGTTACCGGATTCATATATCCACAGTACACTTCCTGAATCTGTGCTTTTGAGTTGTCTTTGCAGCCCCTATTTCGTAAGTGTGGTTATCACTGTTAATGGTGGTTAAACACTTTGCCAACTTAACGCGATACGCTCTGTTTTCTTTCAGTCCTCCCCTCACTCCTCAGGGGAAGACATGGAGATCTCAGACGAGGAGGAGGAGGAGACTACCATAACAACGGTGAACACCCACCAGCCCTTGATCACCTCAGGTTCCTCACCCTCCTCATCCCAGGCTGCCATGCCTTCGCAAACAACGGACCCCTCATCTTCGCCTCAACCCCTCTCTGACTCTGCACAGCACTTTGGCACCTCCATGCACCCTTCCTACCCTCCTCATTTGCCTCCTCCCCCTGGTTACTCCCTCCAGCCCCCACCTCCCCCTGGGATCCCTCCTCTGCCCCACATGGAGCTGCACTCCGAGTATCCTCCTCCCATGCCCCACCACATGTATGACTATGCCACGTCCATGGAGCTGATGAACCAGTACAGCGGTGGAGCTCCGATGTCTTTCCAAATGCAGACCCACATGCTCAGTCGCCTCCACCAGCTGCGCATGTCGTCAGCCAACGACAGCCCAGGTCCTGGCGAGGCAGCCACCGCAGACTACACCTCCTACCATCTCCACCCAATGCCCCCACCCCACACACACCACCCCTACATGGACCAAGAGGGGAGCGGGGCAGGTGCGCCCTATGACCAGGACCACTGCTACATGCCCCACCACATGTCCTACGCCTACCCTGACCCCCACAGCACTCAGATACAACCCCTACCACACCATGGCATCCCGCCTCCTCACACTGGCTGGCCGCCACATGTCATACAACAACACTACCCATCTTACATGCCCCCCCCTGACTATGGCACCATGCTGCCCGGGGAGGGAGACGAGTACAGGGCTCCAGGGGAGGAGATGCCCATGTTGGCTGAGAATCCGCATGAAGCCACAGTGCAGATGGTCCTGGGCAATCTGATCCAGGAAATGAAGAACATCATGCAGAGGGACCTGAACCGCAAAATGGTGGAGAACGTTGCCTTTGCGACTTTTGACGAGTGGTGGGAGAGGAAAGAGACCAAGGCCAAGGTAAGGAAGACGAATCACAGCAATGCTGGTGCGGGTAAAGTTTTTAAACTTGCAGCTTTGTTTTTTGTGTGACGGTAAGAAATACTGCATCATCCACTTCTTTCAACATTTGTATGCCTCCACGCCGCCGACACCCGTCGCCAGAGGCACAATGTATCCTGGTTGTCCCTCCGTCCTGTCCATTCTCGTCTCAGCCCTCCTCTGGAGGCGGTCTCCTCAAATTTGGCACAAGCGTGCATTAAGACTCTGGGAGGTTTTGTTTTGTGAGGTCACAGCTTGACCTCACAAAACACATTTTGGGCCATAACACAGGAATCTTTGTTTATTATGACAATTTCACGCTAATAGGATGAAGTGATGACATGGATATAAACTGCAGCATGGCTGGTTGGTGACGGCATACAACCCGAGGTGCTAATTCTAGTTAAAAGATTGTTTCATTAAACTCTGACTAAAGTCCTTTGCCTAAAGCAGGCATTGTTGGCACAAATGTTGCTTTCTCCATTTTTCAGTCTAAAAAGATAATCTTTCAGGATCTCGCTGCCTTTAAACAAGCAAGGGGATGTGTTTGCTTTCCCAAGCTCCCATTACTTTTACAGTTTGATAACAGTTTGAATTTGTCTTCCTCGTTCTCAGTAGCAGGGCGACGCTGCTTACCACATTGATCAGGAAACGGTGTTGTACTGAAAAGGGGAATAAATACAAATGTTTTCCTCCTCCAGCCTTTCCAGACGATGGTTCGAGGGGTGTCTGCCTTACGGGACGATGAGAAAAAAGAGGAAAAGGTCAGCCGTCCTCGGGAGCCTCTCAATGCTCTTGTGGATTGGGCAAAGAGCGGTGGCATGGAGGGATTGTCTCTTCGAGGAGCACTACGACTGCCTTCCTTCAAGGTAAAAGCACCACACTGCCGCATATCTTGGACTGTATCTCCATGTTCAACAGCTCACACTGTGATTGGATAAATTACAAGGCCGACATCGAGTCCTCGGACTACATACGAACACTAGAAAGATTCAGTTTTGCAGTTACCAAGAAATGTATCACCATCAATGCCCTCAGTTTTAAAAACAGTGTTTTTTATTTACTGGTTCAGTACCGGTCCCATGTTTAAATTGTAGATAGTTTAGTCCTAATTACTGCAGGACTCCAGTTTTGTTAATCACCGATTGATCGACCACCGGTCAAAACAAAAAACATTTGTCTTGAGTGAGAGAAGAGAGAGCCGTGTTTGAGAAAATGTAAGTTAATTGTCAGTGTTTTATTATGAACATATACAATACAATTTCAGTTTTCCTTGTGTATGCTGTCAGTTATAGTACTTAGAAGGTAAGGCAATCAGAAACGTCAAAATAGAAATCCGCTGGTCAGACTTTTAAAAAATCGTAATGGGCTAAGAAAATTGCAAACAGTGCCTCTCTAATATAAACATAGACATGCTGATTTTTGTGAAGTACAAAAATATGGAAAAGCTTCGAGAACAAGCTTATCGTAGCTGTCAAAAAGTACCAGAACCGTTAAAGTCCGTCCGTGGCTGTTTCATTGGATTCTAAAACATCCTGTTGGTGTCCTCTTGTCCAGGTGAAGAGGAAAGAACCTCAGGAGCTCGAGGAGGGAGACCTGAAGCGGCCGCGACCCTCAACCCCGCCCGACGAGGATGACGAAGGTTTGCTGATATTGATCATTTTAACAGAAAGGTTGCCTTTACAGGCCTTCCTGGATGTAACTCTTAATCTGGTGTCTCGTTTCCAGCTGCTGAGGGCAGAATGCCAGAGGCCAACAGACACGGAGCTGAAAGGGACAACAAGAGGAGGAAAAAGAAGCCAAGAAATCGTAAACCTTGGGAGCTCGGCAGTGAGGGAGAGGAAACATCAGATGGCTCCTCGACTGAAAAGGTGCGTTTGTGTTTTTTATTGTCTCTTTTTTTTTTTTTTTGCAATCAACAAAATACAACATAAAGTTAAGAGCAAGAACTCGCATAACTGAGTCCTTTGGAAACCAGTTTATATTAAATGTATTTATCTAAATCGTAACATGCATATAAATCTGAATGTTTTGGTGCATATGCATGTAAGTTGTTGGATATTTCATTTGTTTTGTGTTTGCTCAGAATTGTGTTCTTGCTCATATTGGTTGCTAGATGGCAGCATTTCACTGTGATCTTTTAGTGTTTTAACTATGACTTTTTTTTATTTGTAGGAGGATGAAGAAAGTGAAAAGGAGTCTGATGGTAAATCTCAACCCATAATTGCTATGTCTGTATTTACTCTGTTAAGGCTGTAATGAAACCAAATATATTTTTTCCTTTTTTTTTTTAAGATGATGCCCTTAGTGTTGATAGTGATGATGAGAGCCTCTCTTCGTCCTCTGAGGGCTCTTCCTCCTCAGCATCCTCGTCTTCGTCTTCAACTGAAGATGAGGATGAAGAGGAAGGAGAGAGGGCCGAGAGTGAAGGGCCAGATAGCATGGATGACTCGACCATGGACAGCACAACCGAGAAAGATGCCAGGTATGAAGTTTTGGGGTGTTGCTAACGTCTTTGCTAATAAATTAGTAACTAGGTCAACTTTTCATTGTGTCATCAATATTGCTGACTTCAATGTTTTCTTCTGTTTTTCTCAGGGAAAATAGTGCAGCTGCTGTTTCAAAGGCAGAGGTCAAAACAGGTTAGTCCTCCTCATCATCATTATCAAATGCAAAAATAAACCACAAAGACCAGACATTCAAGGAAGATCGTGACTTAATCTAAACAGCTGCGTTGCTAAGTTTGGAACATTCTTTTAAAACTCTCATATTTTCTCTCAGGCGAAGCCAAGGACAACAAGGCAGATGCAACAGCAGCACCTACCAAGCGTCCTCCATCGCCGCCGTACCCGCGTCCCTCGTCCCCTATTGTTCTTGTTCCCCCCCTCAAGAAACGCAGGAAGACCGTCTCGTTCTCCACAGGCGAGATCGACAGCAAAACGCAGCTGCCGACTACCCCCGCACCGCTGTCTCCATCTCCCTCTCCCTCTCAACTGGCGGGTGAATCTCCCCTCCTCTCCCCTTGCAGGCCCCCAGACTCCCCCGCTACTTCTTCCCCATCCCCCTCGGCTCGTCCCACTCTGGGCATCCAACTGCTCCCCTTTGCCTCCAAACCAGGTGAAGGCAATGCCCTCATCGTGCCCCCGTCTGGACGCATCCAAGATCTGGATGAGTCCAAAAGGGGACTTGTTGTTTCTCCTCAGACCACCCCGGTCAAATCCCCTGGAAAACGGGGTGCCGGCAAAGACTCTCCCAAATCTCCCGTCCCTCCTGTTATGGTGTGCCGCACCGTGCAGAACCTGCCGTTGGACCACGCGTCTATGTGCAGGATGGCCTTCGAGGAGGCCCCTCCTCCACCTCCCGTCAGCAAACGGTCCAGAGGCAGGCCTCGGACGACCAGCTTGTCTGCGTCGTCCTGTCACTCCCTCAGAGAGGAAGACGAGGATGAGGAAGAAAGAGAGCAGAGGTTGAGACTCAGAGAGCAGCTGGGGGTTACGAGCCTCCTGCAGCTGGCCTCCGCTTCAACCACCGACCTGTCTGTGTTGGCGGACGTAGCCCTGAAAATGGACCCTGACGCCGGGGACTCGGAGGAGACGGAGACGTCTGATGAGGCGGAGGAGCAGAAGATGGAGGAAGATCTCTTCTCTCCAGAGTCACTGGCCCTGGTTATGAGCCCAGAGGGTGTCATTGTCCGCATGGAGCACAACTACTGCAAACCCCCTGTTCTCACAGTACCATCTGGTACCAAAAGGACTTCCTCCAAACAGGACTCCTCTGTCTTACTCCCAGCGGACCTCAACACTATTTCTGGAGTTCTCGAAGCTCCAGAGGAGGTCATCGGTGAGGCGCTACCTTCCAGAGGAGATACAGGAGAATACTTGTCGACATTGGGGGTGCTTTGTGAGTCTGAGGATGTGGGCCAGGCTGGAGCTCTGCCTCCATCGTCAAAGAAGAAGATGGTGGTTGGCAAAGGTTTTGAACTTGAAAAGGACAACAGCAAAAAGAGGCGAAGAAAAGACAAAGACAACCTTGAGGCTCATCTCACACAAAAAATGAAGGATCAGCCGGGCAAGAAACAGAGGAAGCGGAAACCAGAGGTGCGTGGGATTTCTGCTTTATTTCTGTAAATGTGTGTGCGTGTGTGTGGAGTCTTAACCGTAAATGGTGTGAGCAATCTGTCACAATGTATTTTGCACGTAAGAGATGTGACTCATCCGTCGGTCCAGGTTCAGGTTTATGTTATAATTGCACGTTATCTTCTGGTAATGTCGCCAGGTCTTTCCCCAGGAAAGAAATGACTTCCTGTGTCTCGTACATCCCCAACATCTCCCAGCTATTTTTGATTTATATTATTGGGCTTTTAGTCAATGGGAAAACCAACACGCTGCAGAACTACAATATATTTAGAGGTAAAAGCTTTGTATCACATTGTATTCATTGTGGATTGTGGCCGGAGGATGTTTTTAATGGATGTTGTCCTCTCTACAACAACAACACTGAGTCTTTACAGACCCGCTGACAATGACTCCGTGTTTTATGTAAATCTTCAGGTGGTGTAATGTCACCAGCACCTGTCGACACATGTATACTTGTCGAGTGACTTTTTCCTTTGGTGTGTCAGGCTGATTGTGACAGATTGAGCCGTTTGCTTCTGACTAGAAAAAACATGTAGACGGTTTCTTGTTTTGCAGCTTGTTTTTTAATTAATTTATGCAAAACAAACGTTCAGGGCTGATGAGTACGTTTCATCTACTGAACGTTTGCTTTGCAGAAATGTATTGGAAAAATGGTGTGATGTCACCAGCACCTGTCCGATCCTGAAGCATCTCTTCTCCTGTGATCTGTTTAGCAAAAAGATGATGAAACGATATTATTTTGACTTATTTGAATGTTTGGTTATAACAGGCCCTGTGCTTGCTTCCCATGAAAATAATGTTATATATCATAAAAAATGTAATGACCTTGCATATGTACGTACATTTAAGTAAATCTCTCAAAATGTGAATAACTCAGTTGACAAAAATTAGTCTTGCAGATGACTGTAATAGTCCGATAATACCAGCTTAGTGTTGCCAACTCGTTTCCAGTGAAAGTAGTTGCTGAATCTCATGAGAAAGTGGTCAAGTCGTCTCCACTGACCCTTCAGGTCTCCCTCGAAAGCCACTCCCTCGAAAATTATCATTATGAACGTAAACGACAAACTATTATTAGTACTCGCAGCTTGTGGAGACTCTGGTGACGAGCAATGTGTGCAGACAGGTAGACAGGCTGGTAGCCCGTCCAATCATTTCACAGATACCTGAATAGACCCCTTAACCCCGGCTTTAATGTGCACAAGATGTGAAGGTGTAAATGTTAAACAAAGTAAGAGGCAACATTGGATGATTAAAACTTAGTGCTTGTCCTTAAATGTGTTCGATCACAGTTCATTGGTTGTGACATTCCTCTTCCTCTGTGCAGGACTCTGAGGAAGATGTGGACGTGGAGGAGCTTGAGTCCGGGGAGCTGTCCAGCTCCGACACAGAGGACGAGATGGCTGACGACTTGAGGAAGAGCGAGCGGCTCTTCCTGCAGGAGGCGGGGGTAACGTCATCCCAGCGCTGGCCGAAACCCGTCCCAGCCGCACCCGAGCTACCAGCCAAGAAGTTCGACAACCGCAGTGAGTTTGAGCAGATGACCATCCTGTACGACATCTGGAACTCCGGTCTGGACGGCGAAGACTTGAGTTTGCTGAGGAAGACGTACGAGAAGCTGCTACAGGACAACCACAGCTCTGACTGGCTCAATGATACTCACTGGGTCACCCACACTGATATCCTTTTCCGTGACTGACCTACATTAAATGTGATACCTTTGGAAATGAACCGCCCATTTCCCATTGTCCAAACAACCTCCATCTGTTTTCAATCAATAAGTAGCTACATAATGTTTTTGTTTGTGTGTGTGTGTGTTCATATCACTGTGTGGTTTCCTGCTATTGTTCTTGACCTTTGAGCTGCACTTACCAATTTGCCAAACCCTCGGAGGAAGAAGAAGAATGCAGGAGGACAGCTTCGTGAGCATGTGACCGGTTGTGCCAGGAGTGAGGGCTACTACGCCATCAGCCGCAAGGAGAAGGACGTCTACCTGGACCTGGACCTGCCCGAGCAGGTCATACGGGAGGTGGAGAATGTCGACAGCTCGGTAAGCATCCTCCCAATTTCTTTCTCTGGATCTGTGATCCTTAGTGTAGAGGGCTGCAGAGTGAGTCCCAAAACCCAGAAAGCACTTCTGGTTCCCTCGTCTGAAAGTCCATGCTTAAGAGATTTTCACGTTTTGTTATCTCGTGAATTCTGAATATTTGACCCGTCTTTAAAAGCTAACAAGTGGCTAAATAAGACTACAGAGGTTGTCTTGGACATTTGAACGTCATCACGCCATCGTCTACTCACTAGTCCGCCTTCATAGCATCATTGTGTCGATACTCGCACTCTTGCAAACTGTTCTAACACAATGTTTTCCTAAAAAATAACCTAGATATAGCTACTATAATCCTACTCACCAAATCAAAGTTATTTTTTGTGCAATTTCTTGTTTGAGAAATAAAAAGTCAGCTAGCATAAGCCGACCAGTTTTATTTATGTAAGAGGCAGCATTTTTACATAAAAGATATTTTAGAAGACTTTTGAAATAATGCAATTGTCTTAACTAAAGTTACTTAAAGGGAAAATTCACCAACTTTCATGTGGACTATGTTGAGTATGCTACTGAGAAAGCTGATCTCTCCTGATAAAAAGCTGATCATTTTCTTCATTGATAAAATATCAATGAAGAAAATTACACCGTGACCAAAAAAACCGTACACCTTCTCCAGCACAGTTCTGTCCCAGTGAGGAGGAAAACCTTTATGCGTAGTAACATGTGGCTCTCTCTCTCTCTCTCTCTCTCTCTCTCTCTCTCTCTCTCTCTCTCTCTCTCTCTCTCTCTCTCTCTCTCTCTCTGGGTTGTCGTTGGCAACAGCTTCCAACAAAAACATTCAAAGCTTACATTCATTACTGGGTAATGATTCAGTTTCTGTTGGCAATTTAATCAAATGCCCCATCTAAAAAAAAATCATTAACATCCTCTGCACTCATATTTAGGTATGTTATTCTCGCTGTTGGAAACGTAACGCAAGCGACCAGAACGAAGACGTTTTTGAACGACGTTGCTCCTCAGAGTAGCGCTCTGTAGTTCTTCCTCATACCAATTAACAACTGCAGGTGTTTTCACGCTGTATGCCTGACTTGGATCGGTGGACATAAGATACGATGTATTGACAGTTGCTGTGAAAGATAGAGGAGTTTGACTGTGTGGAAACTCACAAACAAATCCAAACGTGGTTCCAGATGAATACACTGTGGAAAGAATGATGTTGACCCTCTCTGTGCGCTGCCTCCGTACACAGACCTCAGGAGATCGAGTAGTTGCTCAATATGATTATTGTATTGATGGTTTATATGACGCTTGATACCCCTCAGGAATTCAAGTAACTGCAATCTGCCCACAGCAGTTTGGCTCAGAATACCTGGAGGTTTGGGAGTAATGAGTGTTTCCAAAGGAGAGGAATGTTTATAGATTTGTGGAACAGTGATGTGTCTTTTCCAAGTAGCGGATCACCACAAAGCACAATGCAGTCAAGTCTAGGAGTTTTGGACATTTAGACGATATAGTAACTTAATGTTGGAAACAGGACATTACATGAGACATTTCATATCTTCTTCACATCAAAAAGAGGCACGAATCTGTCTTAACGGGGCAGTCTAGCAGTAATCCAACAGCACCATGAATTACATTTATAGAACTACAATAACAAAACAAAAACTGTAAAGAATGTCGTTCAGTAAAGCCCTGGTGGTTTTTAAAACCTCAAACCCACTGCTATACATGCATATGTATGCCAGGTGCCTCTTTAAGTTATTTAGGTACTTCTTTCACTCTCACTCTCTCACACACACACACACACACACACACACACACACACGCTATGACTTTAATCATTTCAACCTTCATCCTTTTTGCTATTGTCAGCATTTAGTTCTTTTGTTTTCTCAAGAAAAGTATTTGCTCTTCTTGTTTAATGTTGGGAATTAAAGTTTATTGAGTTACAGCCTCCATGTGACACCAGCTTGTTGTTAGTGAAAGTAGTACAGTTTGGATATTAAGGTCATCTGCAGGCAACTGCTGATAGCTTGGCATTTTTGAGGGGAAAACACTCACATCGTTGCGTTGCTATGCAACATTTGGATTCCCCAATAATGTGTTTTCCATTCTGGCCTTGAGCTGTGGCTAAAAGACTCCGATTTGTAGTTACCCAAGGCATATTGTTTGGATTTCTTACTGACTCAAAGTAAAAAGAGATGTAATTGGCGGGTGTGATGTCCTGGTCAAAGCAGCACAGCAGCTGTCTCAGGTACTCTGTGATGAGGGTGGTTCTTCCTGCAGGAGTTAACTGGGGAAATGTCATCAAAGCACAGACTGTAGTGCTCTTCATTGGGGGGACAGGTGATATGCTGGTGGACTGTCTTTTTAATTACACAGCTGTTCAGGTTGGCTGTTTTGAACTTTTAATGCCACCCTCCTTCTTTTCAGTCAGTCAAGTTATTGTTTAAAAACGTGGTGTCCATCCATAAAGCTGTCAGCTATTTAAATATGCACAAAAGCAACAAATAAAAAGTGCCAGAGATGCACATTAACATGACTCTTTTTGTTCTTGCTGTTTCTAGACTTTCATCTGCAACATTGAGTTATTAAGTATAGAAGGAAAATCTTTTTACTACTAACATTAGAGCATGAGCTATAACAGCCATTGGCTACACGGTTAGTACTTGTTAGTGGGATCATTTCATTGATTTTGGCCTTTTTTTGTAATTTGTAAGGAAAAATATAAAATAACATCCTGTTATTTGTCGGTTGGTTAATGTGCTCGTGTAAACTATGAGCTGTGGTGAAGTGATTGGGTCAGCATACAGAAGAGAAACTTCCTCTAAGCATTTCCTCACTGCCTTCGCATAAACCTCGCATGAACCTCGCCCACGCTAACATTGTTGCAAATTAAGGTAAAAGTTTTTCAGTTCACGGCAATGCTATAAAGTGAGACTGATAGTGGCCCCTTTGTAACACTCTGTTCTGTCTGTTTCCTGCCAGGGAGCCAACCGGGTCCTATCAGAGAGGCGCTCAGAGCAGCGCCGCCTCCTCACCGCCATCGGCACCACGGCTGTTATGGACTCCGACCTGCTCAAACTCAATCAGCTCAAGGTGAAGACAGTTACAACCATCCTATCTCATGGAGCCCTTCAGTCATATTACATTTACAACACTGTAATACCTGCCAGTGTTTCTATTTCACAATATAATTATCATGATGTAGGAAATTATTTAAATAATTCCTGGAAAATGATGATATCATATTTCGGCATCACACAATAACACAAACAAATTAACCTATTGACCAGCAACCCCTGTGTTCTGTCAGGTAAAATTACTGTTTTTGTCAAAGGAGTCTTAACGGCTTCACTTCCCCATCATAAAGAGCTGGTTAACGCAGTAAACATATTCTAAATATATCATACACACAAACTGATATTTTGTTTCTAAAATGCATTTTGCTGCTGGCCTCGTCCGCAGCAGTACTTTACTTTGCTCCCGTGCTGGTACTTTATTTTACTCCTGTCTGTTTCGCCAAACTGGGGACGTGCCAACTGTCATTTACTGCAGTTATACACTGACCGTGTACTGGCTGAGTACCTCATACAAACCCACTTCAAAACATCCGAACTATCCCTTTAAGTTTTGACTGACCAAACATTGCGATCTCCTCTCATTGCCAGGACACGGTTCAGTTGTTGCCCAGTGTGTTATACAAAGAAAATACTGAAAACTGGAGTAAACTGCTTCCCTAACTTTTGTCTACAGTGACTCCTCACCGTAAAACTATTTAAAGTACAAATTGCACGTGCGTGTCTTACACATGCTGTTTAATCACCAGTTTGCTGACACATTAGAGCTTTTTCTTGACCAACAAAAGCTGCACCTGGTGCCTTTCAGAGGGACTGTAGTCGCTAACTGCACACTTTTGAGTCGTGGACATTATCAGTGATGAGCTTGTTCGATAGGAAGGCGTTAATCCTTCAACGCAGGCTGCCTGTTTCTCCTTAACACGTCCCAGAGCTCACCCTGTGTTAAGCACACAGACAGGAACTCAGTCTCGTAACCAGCAACAGCCTAAAGGGTGGTGGCCATATTTTAGGGTGTTGGCTGTTTTTCACTGGAACAAATCAGAATCTACTCCCTAACGCCAAAACATTTTTATCTAATTTATGATGTTTGTTTTTACCCAGACCTTTTGTTACAGTGAGTCTTTTTTGTCCTTTTGCAGTACCGCAAGAAGAAGCTTCGCTTTGGCCGCAGCAGGATCCACGAGTGGGGCCTGTTCGCCATGGAGCCCATCGCTGCTGATGAGATGGTCATCGAGTACGTGGGTCAAAACATCAGACAGGTACTGCTTCAACACACGCACAACTTACTACACATCCCATGCACTCGGTATAATGTCCAACAGTTTATTAACAGCTGTGTCCATTATTGCTGCTTTTAATGACACAAAACACACCTTTTTGGACTCCTTGCTGTTGGTTTAACATCGAATCGGTGAACAAATGTTTGTGTGTGTCCAGATGGTGGCCGACAATCGAGAGAAGCGGTACGCGCAGCAGGGCATCGGGAGCAGCTACTTGTTCCGAGTGGACCACGACACAATTATAGATGCCACCAAGTGTGGCAACCTGGCACGATTCATCAACCACTGCTGCACTGTGAGTCTGAAACATCCTCAGTCAACACCTGTCCAACAAGTAGCGATTAAAAATTATGCTTTGTTTTGATACTTTGTGTGAATGAAAAGCTCATTGCCTAATTAGACCAACTATGTACGTTCTAGAAATGCCGACCGCTCATTTCTCTACAATAAGTAAAGTTGTGTAATGTGTTGAGTAGTAAAAATGTAAACAGCCTGTCATTGTGAATGACGAGAGGGATTAAAATATTTTAGCTTATTGCAAAACCAACATGTTGCAACATCAAAAGAAAATAACCCAATTAAGCACCCCACCAACATCTGTTCAACACTTTAAAGTTTATTTTAATATCTGTCCGTCACTTGTCCAAACATTTATGTCACTTTTTTAAATCCACATGAACCACTTTTCCTCTTCGACATGGATTAGATCCATCCCACAGCACTACGTAACTTTTAAAACTGCTTGCTGACACACAATGTCGAAATGAAAAGTCTGTTTCATAAACAGTCCGGCGCAGTGCCCTCTGTGTGTGTGTGTGTGTGTGTGTGCGTGCTGTGCTTTTTGCTAAGTTTGATTTTGAGAATCGTTTCACAATCATTAATATAGCGCGCGCTGCATCAATGATTGTGAAACGATTCTCAGAATCATTGGTACGGCCTGCGCTGCATCAATGATTGTGAAACGATTCTCAGAATCAAACATGTTTCTGATTTTGCTTGCAGGTGAAGGTAGGTCTTGTTTTCTCCACTTTTAAGGAAATAGCGCAATTGCTGTAAAGCACCAGAATTTGGCCCGTTTTTGGATGGCTGGTAGGACCGTCGTCTTGATACCAGCCCTTAAATGTGGGTCATAGCTTACAGGCTATGACTAATTCTAATTAATGTAATGTTTTTCTGGAGCTCATCGGTGTCTCGTTGCTTTGTTCCTCCAGCCGAGCTGCTACGCCAAGGTGATCACCATCGAGTCCCAGAAGAAGATTGTGATCTACTCAAAGCAGGCCATCGCCGTCAACGAAGAGATCACCTACGACTACAAATTCCCTCTGGAGGAGAACAAGATTCCTTGCTTGTGTGGAACGGAGAACTGCCGCGGGACACTGAACTAGCAGACGCACTTCTCTTCCTCACTTGCCAACGGACAGCTGGACCCGGACCCCCGTCCGGTTCCCCCTCCTCAGCGCATACCTCGAAAACAAAGCCACCCTCTGGTTCCTCCTCCTCCCCCTCACATCCCCGTCCTCACAATACCCAGGAAACAGAGACACACACACACACACACACATTTGCACTTTTCATGCACACTTCTCATTCACTTGGCCTTTTCACAAGCCGGTGTGTGTGAGAGGTTTATTGAGGGGGGGCCTCTGCTTCAGCATTAGCTCTTCTGTGGCAGTATTGACTCCATCGGGTGACCTGTTCCAACCAGGAGGCTCCGTGCAGCCAGGCATGAAAGGTCTTTATATTCCCATGCCGACCCCCGTGTGAAGGAAGACACCAGAACAGAACACCAGTATTGTACTTCTGCGTCAGCTCACGTAATCTTACAGCCTCGTTCATTCTTCCAGTGTCAAATCCCGCCCTCCCACCCAGCCACCCAGCCACCCATCCACCCATCCACCCATCCACCCATCCATCCACCCAGATCCGCACACAGACGCACAGGAATATCTGACGAATTCAGGGTTTTTAAAAGCGCTTGTCAAGGGCGCACTTTTAAGACGACAACTTCAATCAATTTGGTCTTCGGTAAGGCAAGATTTCAAAGTGTGAAGGTTGTTTTGGAGCTTTTTTTTTTTTTTTTTTTTTTTTTAAAGATTTCATTTCATAGTGTTATATAATATTACTATTGCTGTTGTTAATGGTATTGTTATTTAGTTGCATTAGCTGTAAGTATCTTACAGTGAAATGAGCTTCAGTGTATCCACCGCCCACGTAAAACTATAATTTCTCCGCTGTGCGTTACTCTCCTAATCGGTCTGGATGAGAGCAAAGTCCTTTGAACTGTTGTTTTTAACCCACCGTGAAAAAAAGTCACTTAGGTTGTAGCTAAAAGTGTTTTATTTTTACATGGCTGCTGAATTTTTGTCTGCAGGATCAGCACAACAGATAATTGGCCTGTGTTTTTTGTCCCCTCCCCTCCAAGTTGAAGCTACGTTAACAAAGTCTTGTGCTGAGAACCCGTTATGTGTTTGGTAGGATCTCGCCGCCTGTTTGTGTTTAGTTTCATGGAAGCAAATGTTGACGTTTCCTATTTCAACAGTTTGCTTCATCTTCCGTCAGCTTTTAAAAGCTTTTACCACCAAACTCACGCAGGTCCTAGTAAAAAATGTGCGGTCAGTGTTTAACTTAGTCAGTCTGTGTGCGACACATGTTTTTTAAAAAGCACATTTATTTGAGTCGGTCAGGTCTTTTCAAAAGGTTTAGTTTTGCAACGTTTCTTTTTTTTGTGGGCCTTTTCAGAATGCATTATTTTATTTGAGAGCGTGGAGTCGTTCGCCCCAAACAAAACATCCCTCGCCCCGACAAATGGATCCGCTGAATGCAAACAAAAGTCCTGCTTACGACCTGTTTGTGGTGTCGATGGGTGGAAGGTATCCAGAGATGCGCTGCAGACAGCAGGATGTAAATGGCCCTTGTGTTGTGTCTCTGTTTTTCAAATGGCTATGGCCGTCCAAAGTTTGACTTTCATTTTCAACTTGTAACCAGAAGACTTGTTTTCTTTTGTTCCCTCCCAAACAGGAGCCTGTGTAAGATAATTCTTGTTGCAATGAAAGCCTTTCAGTACAAACCAACCCTCTTTACTACAGGATAAAAAGATGAAAGGAAAAAAAAAAAAAATCAAAGAAGTACATGTAAATATTGTAGAGGTGTTTGTTTCTCGTAGAAACACACTGACTTCAAGCTGTAAATATGTCGTTCCTTTTCCTCTCTCGATGAGGAGGAAACATGTACATACCTTCCATTCATTTATTTTTTATTGTTTTTCCTTTTAATTTGATGATTATTTTAATATTATTTGCAATATTTCTCTTGTATTAATGCGTTGGACCCTTTATTAATGGTGCATTAAAATATTTTTTAAATAAATGAAAACGTCATGTTTTTCCTGTAACAGTGTGTCTCACTACTGCTCTGAGCTTCAGAGGATTAGTTTCGTCTCAAGTGTTTTACAAGATCAAAGCTACGTCAATGACTTGCTGATTTAAATACAGGAAGTTGCTTGCATAGTGGAAACTGACATTTCCTCTTTTGAAAGAGTTGAAATTGGCTCCTGAAATGCACCTGCAACTTTGATATTTCCTGTTTAGAGAAAACAAGAGAGGAAGTGTCAAAAGTCACCCGATGAAGAAAGGACAATCCGTCTGAGCTCACAGGTGGTGACGGAGTTTAAAATAGGATCTGGCTGAGAAACGTTTGGTAGGCCTTTTGTTCTGTGTAAAAGGGGCTGTGACTGGTATTTTCAAGGTGCACTTTTTACCAGAACTGAGCTGAACTGGAAATCACTTGTTTTTTTCCGTTTATTGGCTTTTCTTTCTTCCTTTTGAATAAACGGAACAAATTAACAAAAATACCCAATAACTCAACATTCTCAGTAAAAAGAGAATTTAAGAAACATAACATTATATTGAAATTTTATATACATAAGTAGTAATATTTAAATTAGGATAATAAGATAATCTATACATAATCAATATATATATATATATATATATATATATATATAAAAAACTACATATATATACACTATATATATATATATATATATATATAGTGTATGTGTGTGTGTATATATATATATATATATATATATATATATATATATATATAGTGTATATATATATATATGTATGTATGTATTATATATATGTATATATATGTATGTGTGTGATATATATATATATATATATATATATATATATATATATATATATATACATATTACATTATATATATATATATATATATATACACATCATATATATATATATATATATACACACATACATATATATATATATATATTATATATACCACACATATATATATATATATATATATATATATATATATATATATATATATATATGTATGTATGTGTGTATATATATATATTGTGTGTGTGTATATATATGTGTGTATATATATATATATATATATATATATATATATATATATATATGTGTTTGTGTTGGACGTTTGACCGATCCTTGCATCCTTACTAGGGTCTTCTACCCCAGACACAGAATCAATACTTACATTCATGACAGGATTAGATATGTCTTAATCATACAAACAAGGAGGCTTCACACATGATAAAGAACCTGGAACTTTCCAAAATGAAGGCACCCTCTTGGCTTGGACAGACAGGAAAACGTTAATGTGCAGACTAGGCTATATTTCAATCTCACATCAGTGTGGTTTACAGATTAGGCATTGTAGTGATCAACACAGTTCGTATGCAAAGAAAAAGTTTTAGTAGAAAGGGAAAGGGAATCAGATGTCAGCAGTTCAGTCGAAATTCAGTGAAATCAGACAAGACGTCAGTGGTTCAGTCGAAGTTCAACTGAAGGGACCAGTCATGCTTTCCCCCAGGCCATAAGAACAGTAAAACACAGAGTAATATTTAATACAAAGATTAATGATAATTTTTTCTCTACATATAAAAGAGAGCCAAAGCAAAACATCTGGGTTTTGCTCCCAAGAAAAAACTTCTCATTGACATTTATTACTAATCACACAACTAAAAATCTAACTTTGGAACAGTCAGTGTGTCGTGTATATATATAAACACACATGCATATATAAACACATATGCATGCATACACGTACCAAAAATGATACAAACTAATCTGAAGTGTGCGGTTCAGTCTTCATCCTCTTCTCTCTTCTCATTACTAACATTATTACTCCGGCTGTTGTATAAACTACCAGCTACCAATCTTTGTCTGGTCTCAGACACCTACACAGGCTGTTCATGAAAAAACAAAGGTGTTCACATCTTTACTTACAAGTAAAGTGAAAATGTATTTCACAACCTCTTGCGTGTTGACTAATAATCACATTATAATGTTTTATAACTGATTATAACGCATTATAAAATGATTGTAATGTATTACAACACTCGTCATAGAAAATGTTACCAGAAACTCCTCTGATTTTAAACATGAAGTACGTTTCTCGGTCTCAGTGAGAATTACTGCGTATGTGAAGTTGTTTACAGCCTTCTGTTACTCCAGAGGGAACTAGTCGTTCCTAAATCAGAAACAGAGTAAAGTCTACTGTACTTTGCTCATCCTCGATTAATGTGTGACCTGAAGGGGTGGTGTGACCTTGACAGTTTACTCAAGGTAACTCATTTGTGGAGTACGGACACAAACATCTTACTTTCACATCTCAGAACATCTTGGCCCTTTGTGGAAGAATATTACTATAGACAATGAAATGTATTATTACTTCATTTTACTACTTTTATAAAGTAAGACTTATCACAGAGCAATCCATCCAATAATGATCTAATCACTATAATTTTGTATTACAACTAATTTATTCTATAGTCCCTAATGCTAGAGCTGCTAGATGTGGAAGAAGTACTCAGATCTTATATGTTATATAGATCTTATATATTAAATATGTGTATTTCTAATACTCCGTTGCAAGTAAAAGTCCTGCATGCAAAAATGTACTTTAGTAAAAGTAGTAATACCACAGAGAAACACAAATAACACAAAATACTAGTTTTACAAGTTTTACAAGTACAAGTCCTGCATTCAAAAACTTACCCAAATTAAAGAACAAAAGTATTAGCAACAGAATATAGTCAAAGTGTGCAGAATGACTTATTTCAGAATAATACATCTTATATTCCTGTATTATATTTATTAATGTGTTTATCGCTTTAATGTTGCAGCTGGTAAAGATGGGGCTACTTTTAAATACTATATATATATATATATATATATAGTATTTAAATATACACAGTATATATATATACATATATATATATATATATATATATATGTATTTAAATAAATATATATATATATATATATATATATATATATATATATATATATATTTATATATATATATATTACTGGTTGTACCTATAGCCTCATAATAAAATAGTATGTAATAGTAACCAAAGCTATAAATGTAGTTCAGTAAAAAGTACATACCTTTGAATGAAAATGGAAATACTCTCGTAAAGTACAAGAACCTCAAAATTGTCCAGTTACTTGAGTCCATTTACTTTCCACCACTGGCTGCGATGTATGTACTATAAAGTTAGTTCATTTATCAGAACGACCCTGAAGGCAAATGTCTCCCATCTGAGCAGACGTGAGTCTGTTAAGCTGTATGTGTCAATAAAGGTTTTTAAAAAAGAAATAAAAAAAAAAAAAAAAAAAAAAAAAAGGACCCTCCTCTTACTGTTTGGATAAATGTGCTCGCTCGGCTGCAGCCTGCAGAGAGCAACTGTCGCCTCTCAGCGTCATGGCCGCTCCCGTGTATCTGCTCACCGGAGGTTGCGGCTTCCTCGGCCGGCATCTGCTGCGGGTTTTACTGGAGAAGGAGGACAGGCTGGCGGAGATCCGGGTGTTTGACAAACACGTAGACTTAAGTTTAACTGGACTCAGCACAGGTAAGACTCACTGCGTCCTGTACAGTCTGACCTAATGTCGGCGAAGCTGGTCTCTCTCTCTCTCTCAACGCTGGTGTCTCTCTCTTGCTTGCTTTAGTCTTACTTTAATTTAATGCCAGGCTTTATAGTTGCGTAGTTCACAACGTATCGTAGACTATTTATGCTTGACGATTCTGTCATCTTTTAAATGAAAAATGGTTCCTGATAGTCGATGGGCGTCATGCAACTTTTCTCAAATTACATGTTTGTGGTGGATTCACTTTTTTTTTTTTTTAATTTTTTTTTAGCGTTCATTTGCGTGTTTTCTCGCTACACCTCCCTCTTTTAGTCCAATAGGGTTACTGTGATACTGAGGAACCTCCATAATAAGTAATAATAAGTTATGGACGGATTATTGAAGGGGACGACAGGTGAGGGGGCCCAACAGGTGGTGGAGCGGGGCCCTGAGCCAGGGCTTCTGTTGGAAGTTACTGCTTGGGATATGTCTTGCTGGACAGTCTGGAAAAGTCTCAAAGAGACACAAAACAACCAAAAAATAATGCAAAATGACTACAATCTGAAGCAAAATGACCAAACTTGTTCTTGGCGTGGGGCCCTTTCCATGCCAATGTCCAGGGGCCCATTGTCTCCTTATCTGTCCATGAGCGTTAGGTTTCTATTAGTTTTCAGGAACACGAGAGGAGGTGATGGGGCGTTTACAGCCCTGACCTGCGTCGCGACATGGAAACAACATTATCGTCATTTCCCTCACATGGCGTGCGGTCACCGGGTCAAACTGCAGAGCTGACATCTGTGCTGTGAATACCCACACTCCCTGTTCCAGGATAAAGATGGCATAACTTGTCTTTGCTGCCTTTTTTTTTTTTTTTTTTTTTTTTTGGAAGGGGAGAAACAAACACACCAATCAAAATGTCAAGCAGTGTGTTTATCTTTCCTGTTGATACTTTAAACAATAGTAGGAGTTTTCTTCTTATCAGTGTAGGGAATGCGCTCAACCACCAGTCACGCTTCCTGTGCCATCTTGGGAAATGCTTTTGTAGAGGTTTTATTATTTATTGTCAGAGAGGACTGAGGCCGGCTGTTAGTTTGTGGCCCCTGATGGATCAGCTAATAGTCACAAGTCCATGAAGTCCATGTCATTTCAAGGTCAGTGCAATCTTACAATCTGTACACAAACACACAACATTCTCTGTCCCAAGTACCTCCCTCGCAACTATCCCAAAAAGTGAGGCCAAGTTGAACGTGGTGGTGATGGTATTTAAGATATGTGTTTAAGAAGCAGGGAAGGAACTGCGCCCCCTTTCATATCAATGGAAGGAATTGTAATCCTTGTTAATTTTGAAGATTTCTTTTTTTTTTTCCCCAAGTTGCTGGTGTATGATTTATTATTTTGATAATAAATAGCAATTCAGTACATTTATATAATATTAATGATAATACAATTAACAAGTTTTATTTGTACAGTGCTTTTAAAAGGTACTAAAAGACACTTTATATTGTAAAAACACAAACGGTAAAAGCAAAGGCAATGTAAGAAAAACAAAACGGATAACATACCAGTATAAATTAGAACAACATTACATTGATTATTACATGATGAGGAACAGATTTAAATGGTTGGGTTTTGACTCCGCGGTGACAAAAGCAAAGCAGAGACCGTTTCACTTCAGACACTTTCTAGATATCTCCTCAAATACTGAGGAATTTCAACTCTTGCACCATCGAGAGCGTTTCAAATTACATTGACAGAAGACGATCCAGATAATCTGCAAACATGACGCAAAGCGTCTCTTTGATCAACATTTGGGTGGGGGGCAATGTTCGAATGAGAGTTTTGTGATTTTTCAAACAAACTAAGTGAGTTCTTTCTTCCCGGAGTTTGTCGAGCTCTTAGGAAGACCTCCCTGATCCAGGGTCCGATGCATCCCCACCGAGTTTTGACTTTGTGTCTTCCTGCTTCTCCCTCAGAGCGGACGAAGGTCGTGGTCATCCAGGGCGACATCACAGACTACAGCAGCGTGCTGGAGGCCTCCCGGGGGGCCGAAGTCGTCATCCACACGGCCAGCTTGGTGGACGTTTGGTACAAAGTCCCAGAGACCCTCATCGTCTCCGTCAACGTCACAGGTGAGACTTCGAGGCAGAGGTGGCCTGAGGGATGACACCGGGAGGAAACGTGACACGGGTTACTCAGTTTTAGGAATGTTTTACTGCGGGGAAACCATAAAACGGAGGAAACTCACGCCTTCTCCTGTTTTTGTAATGACTTTCAAGGACATGACGTCACCCAAGTTTAAAAAAAAAAGTGTTGGCCATAATTAAGTTGGTGACTAGTGAGACAGCATTGGCTGTTTGACTGTCGTGCTGCCAGGAAGTATTGTGTGCAACAAGATTCTTCGTTGGAAGACAGAGAAACGTCCAGTAACATCGAGTGAATATGACAAAGGGCTAGTTTTCATCACATTCTGTAATGTAATTTATGGCAGAGTTTCTTTGTGCAGTGAAAAAGCATGTTGAGTCATCGTGCTCCAAACTGGTTAACCCTATTAGTGTGAGTTACACGGGAGTGTCACATGATTGTTTAAATGCTGTTTGAGGGGATTTCTTTCAGCCTGACAGGAATTCAACTTTCATAAATACAGAAAATAAATCCTACATAATCCATAAGCAGCTTTTAGCGTCCTCTTTTTGGGAACATGGTTATAATAGGGCTTACATTAACTTTCTACGACTTAAACTTGTTGTGAGTTACATCTTGATGAAGCCTGTGAGATGAGCGTCACTTGTGATGGACCGTGGGGCTGTTTGTGAGAGAGTCACGAGTGTCAGCCGGTGTTTACCCTGAATAATGTCTGGGTGCCACACCAAGTAACAAGACAACGTCCAAACCGAGTATATGTTCAAGAGATGGTCAGTGGTTGTGCTCCTGGATATTAAATGTTCATCTGCAATAGTCTAATAATTATTCATTAAGTGTTCTGAAGTAGTAAATCACACAGTGAAGCGCGTCACATAGTTGCATCCAAACTTGAACAACCGTATAAAGTCTGAGTGTCATTTTTAGGAATCTTGTGCAGTGTTATTTCAAATGAACAGGCACCAAACAAATAGAATAAATGAATCCCTTCCCTTTTGTTATTGGAGCTCTGTACCACTTTGGTTGTAGCCATTGAAGTACGCGTGTACAAGGAGCACCTGAATGCAGCAAGATTTGTATCACTGACGACTGCATTTTGATAGTTTTAGTTTATGGCTATTGAAATTAATCCAATAGATTGTCTGTGGCCTTCAGCTCACAGCAGAGGTTATCTTGGTTTCGTAGGAAGAGACACGTGAGGGTGGAGTATAACTGAAAGCTAAATGAGTCATTTTTAAGTGACCAAAATGTTACACTTTCATAAATTGAAAACACACTGTGAAAGGGTTGAAGACAAAAACACGGACAATTCTCAGACCGGACAACACCGTGGTAGAGACCCGTGAATCACAAGGTAGCCACGTCCGAAAGCATACTGTGCTTTAACGTCTATTTTAATCTAAATGGGACCATAATTTACTAAATGTACATCATACTGTATGGAAGAAGACTTGTTACTGGTGATTTAAGACCATGAACTCATGTTTACTGAGGGAATACATCAAGCAGCGTAATTTTCTCGTAGACTTCTATACAATCGGCGTTCTTTTTGCAACCAGAGTCGCCGCCCCCTGCTGGCCATTAGAGAGAATGCAGGTTTATATCACCTCAGCATTGACCCGGAAGGTTTCAAGACCGCTCCAGACTGAGGATGCTGGTCACGTTAATGGAGCAGAGGACGAAAACAGTTTACATATTCAATGTCTGGGTTTATGTTCGTGGGTCGAGGCTATAGTTGGTGTCTGGCCTTTTAAAGTGCTTCAGCTTATGGACAAAACCCCCTTTTGCCATTTGTTTGTTGAAAGTAAGCTCAAGTCATTTTTAAATAGTCTCTCCAAAAATACAGAGCTGTATAAATGACTCACATCTGCCTGGAAGTTGTTTAGTGTTTTGACGTGCCAGAACTTCCTCAGCTAAATAATATTTAATGTTGTACTAAGGCCATCAAACCTCGATAGAATTCAAGTTTTGTCCATCTGTCTTAAGCCGAGGAAGTGATTTCATTCTGAGGACGGTACGGTCTAGATTCCTTAGCCTTAGAAATATTACAAGAATTTTATATCCTCTCTCCTGGGTTGGTTTCATGTTAACTCCCTCTTCAGTCTCACAAACATAAACTCACTCTTCCACCCAGAATTAGTAGGAATTGCAGGCGCAGGACACTTAACTCAGTACACGAGTTCAGAACGTTATAACGTGTCTAGGCTTTGTTTTCCAGTCAGAATTTATTATACTGTAAACGTTAAAGGCTCTGTGATTTCTGGCCTTCAGCTTCAGTACATACTGGAGATTTTAACTCTGCTGTGAACCAGAGTGTGGGCTCAGGTCTTCAGAGACAGAAACTCCAAAAACAGCTGGTTGCTGTACCTGGATTGTATTTATTCACTTATACTGAGCAGGTGATTGCTTGTGGTGGAACATATTTTTCTACATTGTGTTTTCGCAGTAAGATCAAAGAGCAGCGAGCACGGCTATAGAATCTTTCTCTTGTTTGTTTAGCAGTCAAACCAAATCTTAGACTTAAATATATAGAATAACATGTATTTATATAATTACAGTTATCTTTATGCCGGTGTTCTGTACAGCAGTGGTTGTTTGGTTCTGTCACTGCAGCTAAAAACAGTTTTTAGACATTTTGGGCTTCTTTCTGACAGAGAGAAAACCTTCAGAATACACATTATGTTGTTTATTTTACTACTTTTAAATATTTGTGTCTGTAGATCCTAAATTCACCAAAAGTTACCATTAGCTAAGGCCTCATTAGCATATTTCTACATAACATTTCAGAAAACTTGTAATACCAAAAGGAATTGTCTCAATGTCAGTGATCAACTGGGGAAGTTGCATGGTGATTATCTATATCTACTTACACGCACCAAACTTTCCAGTTTCATTCCAATCTCTATTCTGAAGGTTTTTACTGAGGAGAATGCTCGTATATCATTCATAGCCTGATTTTATACAACATTTTATTCTTTAAAACGTGGAGCAGATTGCACATTTAAACGTTACATTTCAGAGAACTTGCAAATAATTGCCTTAATGTTGGTAATTAACTGAGGAAGTTTCATGGTGATGTCTATGTATCAGGTATCAAACTCTTTGGCATAATCTTTGGCATGGTTCAGATAACAAGTTAAAGTAAACCGTTTCATCTCATTCATTAAACATATTAGTGCGCTCTCGTCGGGACTTGTTTTGATCCTCTGCTGTAACGACATGTAGCTGCAGCCTGCACACTGTGGCCTCTTTGCCAGAGTTTTGACCAATACAAAAACTAGAGATACCGCCTCACCTTCTCCAACCAATAAAGTTTCAGATTATATCACTTCATGGACTTTATCCTTCTTGTGAGGCTGTATTCTGTTTTATGGCCCTAAACTGATTATTTTAGTTTTTCGCTCACTATTCCTTGATCCTTGTTTTCCTGTTTTTGTTCAGCACTTTAGGCTACATCCTTGCATGAAATGTGCTTTTCAAATAAAGTTATAGTTATTATCATGTCCCAAGTTAAACTTCAGGTCACTTAAAGTTTAAAAAGTCTTATTGTGGAAGACTGGAAAGACCTTAAAAGTATTCCCCTCCACTTTGCAATGGCCGTATTTCTTTCCACCACCGGTCCAATTTTCCATAATTTGAGACCAGGTTTGAGAAAAACACGTTTTCTTCTTATACCGGCGAACCGGAACACGTGGCTCTCTCGTTGGCATTCTTTTCCTGTTGACCTGTGTGTCCAATTATACTTTCATCTTGTTTTGTGTGATTTTTCTTTTTTTTTTTTTTTTTTTTTAAATAACATCCAACTGTATCAAAGTCAGTCCTGTGGCTTTGGTTACGCAATCAGCTTTAGTGTGTTCTTTTCCAACCCCTGTATCCTCCATCTCCGAGATGACTGAAAAGTGTTCTCTCTGCTCAGGAACGGAGAACGTGATCAACGCCTGCGTGGAGTGTGGCATCCAGTGCCTGGTCTACACCAGCAGCATGGAGGTGATCGGGCCCAACGTCCACGGAGACAACTTTATCAGGTGAAGCTTAAAAACAAAAATGTCTTTCTGGTTTTACTCGTCTCTGTTCAGTTGTGTTCTGTGTTTTCCTCCCCGAGCACACAGCCCGTCTGGTTACGCTCAGAAGTGCTTAGGCTCTTGCCGTTCTGTTTCTGTGGTCACTATCTTGTATTCGTTCCTTCTTTTTTTTTTTTTTTTTTTCTCATGAATGCACCATCATGGAAAACATGAAGGCCTGTTCAGAATAGATATTATCGGGTGTAGACTAAAGTACACCACACACATTACCCAGCTCCCTCGTGGTATAATCAAAGGGCTTTCAAAGACTCGCTCACTACCTCACTGTTCCTCGGTAATGTTTTGCATGAGACCGTCTGGTATGTCAGACATGTGTTGCGTGATGCTGCCGGCAATATGTCTGCAACTTTAACTTAAAACACGCATGAGCAGTTGTCATGCTATTATGTAAGAATAGGTTTCCATCTCCGAGGAAGGCTGTGTAACTCAGTAGAGATCATTGTTCTTATCTGAAAGATATGGGGAATGTATTTGGTGCATGGCTGCACAGAAACCATAACAGAAACCATGACGAAATGATGGAAATAGAGTTTACAGCTGAAGCCCGTTTCAGAAAATTCAATGGAGCACCGAGACCACGATTCACCATGGCAACGGGTAAATAGAAGGCAGAGCTTCCATTTGTATCCAGAACCCGAAGTGCTATTAATACATTTAGAAATGTCAATAAGTTAACACAATAAAGTTTTATTCTGTCTTTATAATTTCATCTTATTCCAGACTTGCATTTCCTCAATTGATGATAAACTGGAATCTGACTTAAAGTTGAAGATTTAAAAAAAAATATGTAGATCCAAGACGTATTCTGATCAAGTAGTAATGTTTTAGGTGATTTTAAAGGTTAAAATGCAGTCAATTTGAAACCTCTATTTGGATCAGGGCATAACCGCATTCTGTGGCTTTATTTAAGTTACTTAAACAAATGTTAAAACACGTTCAGACTATACGCAGCCTATTAAACACAAACTTATGTAAACCTACATTCTGCAGCTGCACCACCATCCTGCTACCGCAGAAATATTATAGATTATTTTTATACATAATGTGAAATAAACCTCTTTAGTGGAGCTTCTCTAACCAACAGACAGCTGTGTCGTGTGCAGAGTCCGTGTTATGACAGAGAAGGACACGCAGAGGTTTTATGACTTGACGCTGTGTGATATTTGAATGTGAGGGCAAAAACCGTGAAGCAGTAACTTCAGAAAAGCCTAAATGACAAACTAATATACAACCAGGATTAAGAGTCTGACACACAGTAAACCTTCGATACTGAATCAAAGATAAAAGCATGTCTGCCTCTGTGAGAAATCTGCCTGTGAAAATGTTAGGTCACTACGGTAACTGACCCAGAGTTTACTTCCCCTCTTGCTGGCCCAGTTTACTTTTTTTAGCTCAGTTGTCACTAAACCTGCCTTCTGAACAGTCATGATGCTGTGAGTCAGAGGTGTCTGATTACCTCACAGAGTGAGTCTGTCTTCAAGCACTGTCTATTTACTGAAGGTATAGGCAGTGACTCTATACATGGCAGTAACTATATACATGTGTGTGACGGAGAAACCAGCTTTTGGATTCTGGTCAGCCTCTAAATACTTAACGTTTCCAACAAATGTAAAATTCAATTTTAGAATTTCTTTTTTTTTTTTTTTTTTTTTTTTTTTGGTGTCTCTGTTGGTTCATCTGTTTGCTCGTTGGTAATATAGCTTAAAAACTCAACTCACAGATTTAAATTATATTTGTTGGAAACTGAATTACTGGATTTGCTTATATGGGACAATTCTTTTTTGCATTTGTATCAAACTATTGTTTTTTTACTATATGTATTTTGTTGCAGATCTGGATTAATAATAATAATAATAAAAAATCCCTCTTTTCCTTTGAACCTTCTTGCTGGAGCTTTGCGCTGGGTGATATTGCCCCATAATGTAAAATCAATATGTGAAGATTACAAATGTGAACATAACAAATGACAGTTAATATGCATAAAGTTTGCACTTATTGTTGAACAAGTAATGTTATCATTGTTATGATGTTATTATGCTTTTTTACAGATAGAATTACTATATTTACCACTTAATGAGTTTTGTAACATTCATTCAATAAATGGAAAAAGAGGTTAAAACACCAAGGAATTCTTTGAAAGATGGTAACGGTATGTTAAATCAAAATATCCATAATTACTAGTAATTGGATAAAAATGTACAACAACAGCATGAAGAGTAAAAGATGTGGAAGGAAGGGAACAAATGACTACTTTTGGTGGCAACCGCCCAGCGTCCACCTGCTTTGATCGTCAGTCATGACCTTCTTCCAGATGGTGTGTGTGTGTTTTTTTTATTGCACGTTGTGTGCGTGCGTGTGCTTTTGAATAACATTCATCATATCAATGGGAAAGAATGAGCTTTGGTCGTCTCTTGTTGAAACACTGGCTTCTGTCCCTTTTTTCCTCTCTGTCCTTCGCTCTGTTCCTCTCTGTCTGTCATCAGATAAAAACATTCCTCAAGATAACATTATGTTCTTACTCCTGAGTGTCCCCTGACTGTTTAACTCTTTCTCTGCAGGGGCAATGAAGACACGCCTTACAGAGTGGAGCACACGATGGCCTATCCTCAGAGCAAGGCGAAGGCAGAGAAAATCGTCCTTGAAGCTAATGGCACCAAGGTACTTAATGTTTAACAGTGTTTATGGTTTTGGGTGTTTTTTTTTTTGTTTTTGTTATTGAGCCAGATTTATTTAAAGCACATAAGCAAGCAAATAAATATCATAAAATAGTGATACAGATGCAGAATAGAAAGAATATTTATTGCCATCCAGATTGTATATTCATGTTTATTACGGAGTACTATATTGCTAAATATTAGATTTTATAATGTATTACATCATAGCTAAACGCTTGTGCCCCTCTTGGCACATTTTTGTCTTACATGATGTAAATATACTGACATTTAAAAGGTTAAAATTCAGAAACGGAATGAATATTTATTAGTTGATGATTCATGATGTTTTAAGTGAAGCAAAAGGGTTAAGACTGGGTAACACAATGAGAAAGCTGTAGATGTTTACTGTAAACATTATGAGGAAACTTCTTTGCCACAAAATACCAGATCATCCCCTTGTGGTGTAACTCTGCTTTTTACAGTCAAATTCCACATAAATCTACCCTTTGACTGCTCTGTGTGTATGTTTGTTTTCTGTGTGCCTACTATCTGATTTCCCAACACCGGCTCTTGGTTTTGTCTCCTGTCCAGGTGAAAGGTGGGAAGTGTTTATACACATGCTCTCTGAGGCCGACGGGGATCTATGGCGAGGGGCACCAGCTACTGAAAGATTTCTACAAGCAGGCTGAAGAAAGGGGAGGCTTGATCGTCGGGGGTGTCCCAGATGACTCTGAACATGGACGGGTCTATGCAGGTAAGATTACTGTTTTCTTTAAAGACACATCAAAGTTAACCAAAGTAGCCTGAGAACCCGAACAAACCTCGTAGTTTTGTGTCTCTTATTATATTATGCCTCTTTGTGGTTATTTTGTCGTCTCTCTGTGACTTACCAGGGGGCCCCTAACCTGTTGACCCCCCGGTCGTGTCCCCGCCCACTAGGCCCGTTGAGTAAACCGTCCATTGTGATAACAATACCATGTGATAGTATCAGCACACAAATCTTTACAGCAGTATGAACACGTTAAATAAATCTCCTTCAAGGAGTGCTGGTGACATTTTTAAACCAGAACTGTAAGATCAGAAGGATCTACAGTTGATAAATGTTATCTATTTATGATGGAAATTGCCTGTTGGTATGTCAGACACTGGAGATATTTTGTAATTTGTAGCCTGTGCTCGGCTGACATCTGGTTGATGTCAGTGTAATGCGGTCACAGCTGTGAAATAACTTAGCATATTTACTCAAGTGTTGTACTTGCGCACAACTTCGTCAGAGATTTTGTCTTTTACGCCATTGGATTTTATTTCACTAGTTTAAGTGAAGATTATTTTTTCTTATTCAACTTTGGTTAATGGCATGAATATGAAGTAAAAGGGCCAGGAATAAGGAAAAAATTAGGAGATAGATAGATAGATAGATCGCTCGATCATTTCGAGAATAAAGTCAAAATGTCAGTATATGCGCTAATGCTTGTAGTTTGATTTATTCTTAACATTTACATTTTATCTCAAAATGCAAAAAACATCCTCTTCCTCCTTTCCCTTATTTTTTCTCCTGTCTAGCACTAAAACTGAAAGTTTGACCTTATTCTCGACATTTCAACTCTCCTCTTGTTTGTGTTTCCAGGTAATGTGGCCTGGATGCATGTACTTGCAGCCCGAGCCTTGAGAGATCACCCACAGACAGTCGGGGGTGAAGCTTTCTTCTGCTATGATGACTCGCCCTACAAGAGCTATGAGAATTTCAACATGCAGTTCCTCTCCGCATTCAACTTCAGAAGGGTGCGCATACCCTCACTGGTGCTCTGGTTCATGGCCATGCTTAATGACGTGGTCCGCTGGATAATGAGCCCCTTTTACAACTACACGCCGTTGCTCAACCGTTACACTTTGGCTGTGGCTCGTACCTCCTTCACTATCAGCTCAGATAAAGCCCAGCGCCACTTCCAGTACCGCCCTCTGTACGACTGGGACCAGTGTCGCATTCGCACACAGAAATGGATGGACACGCTTCCTCTGGATAACCCCAAAGACTCCTAATGTGACTACAACACACTTTAGAAGTTGCTACGTAGACATGCAGGACGCCAGATGTACACGGGTAATAAGTAACCTGCAATAAAAGCAAGGTGTATTTGCAGTATGAAAAAAATTTAATTTCTTTTTGTCTGCAATTTTAAAGCATTTATTCGGACGAAGCACAAACATTAATAGCCTTGTTAAAGAAGATATGATTCATTATTTCATTCAATTGGATTCAGTTCATTTGAGTTTACTGGCTACAACCAACAACCAGGGATGATGCTTTCTGTTAAGAATGTGCTTTATTCAGATATTAAACATTTTCACATCAGCATGAGTAATTATGTAAATTATGATGAATGTAAACCCAATTTACAAGTATTTACTGGACTTTATATAGACGTAATACCTGTATTTCTGTAATATATTACTATTGATAGCAATGTTTTATGTTGCATAATTTAAAGAATGTTTTATAATGACATTATTGATGAAATGTATCATGTTTAGTTTCTCTAATTTTGTTTCATTTCTTTTCAATAAAATTGTATTTAATATATTCCATATGGCTTTGCTGTTCATGGTTTTGTACTTGATTCATATTCCAGGGAGAGGTTGAATTTCTTTTTCTTTCCATAACTGATCTCATTTCATCACGATGTGCACTACGTCATAATGACTGAGTCGTGCTCTTAAATCATTGGGTTCTGGTCAATAAGACTTTGTTTACATTGACACATGGTTACTGGGAGTTCTCTGCCTCTGGGTTTCCGTGGAGACCATGCACTTTGTTTACATACAGTGCAAAGGGCTCAGTCTTCCTCTATACTCTTGTGGAAACTTGCTGTCAGATTCTGACGACTAGCTGGATAGCATGAAGTTGTCTGAGTAAGACCACGTGGATGGGAGTTCCCTTGTACAATTGCTGGTGTCCCCCAAATTCTTGTGGTTTTTTTTACCATGGCAATCCTCACAACAATCACATGCCTGCTAGTGAAAAAAAATAAAGCTGAGAAATGACTCACAAAACCCACACACAAACTATGGTCTCCCCAAACAAAAGTTCAAATTATCTTTGATTTGTCTGCTAACATAGGCCTACGGCATAATGTTGGTAAATACGTTTGGTAAGAATGCATGTGTATGTTTAACAGATGTTTTGGTGGCTCATCAAAACCTTCATTTTTAGGGTTACTTGAATTTAAATGGGATTGCGCCATCTACTGGTGCTCTGAAAACATACCCGTATGGTGAAACACAGAAGACACTGATAATTTAATGCGTTTTCAATCAATTGTATTTATTTACCTTCCCATCCTTGTTTTAATTTTGGAAATGTATGTTTTTCTCTTTAAGTAACTCCTTGGTTAATAATTTCTTATTCAAAAATTATGTTGAGGGTGCTTTACAAATATTATGTGTATATGTGTGTATGTATATATGTGTGTATGTATGTATGTGTATATGTATATATATATATGTATATGTATATGTGTATATATATATATATATATATATATATATGTATATATGTATATATATGTGTGTGTATATATATATGTGGCAAGGCAAGTTTATTTGTATAGCACTTTTCAACAACAAGGCAATTCAAAGTGCTTCACATAAAACTATTAAGCATCAAAACATAACAGTTAGTAAAACTAAAAAAAAAATAGAATAAAAGTTGCAGTGCAGTTTAAGAAATAAAATACAGTAGTGAGATGCAGAAATTGATTAAGATCCTTGAATCTGGTTCAATTAAAGGCAACAGCAAACAAGAGTCTTCAATCTGGATTTAAAGGAGTTTAGGGTCTCAGCAGACCTGCAGCTTTCAGGGACCTTGTTCCAGATATGTGGAGCAGAAAAACTGAAGCCTTCTTCTCCATGTTTAGTTCTGACTCTTGGAACAGAAAGTAGAGCAGTCCCAGACGACCTCAGGGGTCGGGATGGTTCATAAGGTAGCAGCATATCAGAAATGTATTTAGGCCCTAAACCATTCACTGCTTTATAAACCAATAGCAGGATTTTAAAGTCAATTCTTTGTTGGACAGGAAGCCAGTGCAAAGACCTCAGAACTGGAGTGATGTGATCCACTTTCTTAGTTAGTGAGGACTCGAGCTGCAGCTGCAGCTTTCTCACTGACTTTTTACAGAGACCTGTAAACACACCGTTACAGTAGTCGAGTCTACTGAAGATAAAAGCGTGGACAAGTTTTTCCAAATCCTGTTGAGACATAAGTCCTCTAATCCTTGCTATATTCTTCAGGTGATAGTAGGCTGATTTTGTAATTGTCTTGATATGGCTGTTCAGGTTGAGGTCTGAATCCATAACTACACCTAGATTTCTGGCTTGGTTTGTGGTTTTTAACATCAGTGATTGAAGCTGAGCGTATGTATGTATATATGTATATATATATATATATATATATATATATATGTGTGTGTATATGTATATATATATACATATATATATATATATATATATATGTGTGTGTATATGTATATATATACACACACATACAGTAGTGTGAAAAAGTACTTTCCCCCTTCCTGAACATTTGCACATTTGTCACACTTAAATGATTCAGATCATCAAACAAATTTTAATATTAGACAAAGATAACCCGAGTAAATACAAAATGCAGTTTAAATGATTTCATTTATTAAGGGAAAAAAGCTATTCAAACCCACTTAGCCTTATGTGAAAAAGTAATTGCCCTCCCCCCTTGATAAATCATGATGAAACATTTAAGTGTGACAAATATGCAAAAAAATAAGAAACCAAGAAGGGGGCAAATACTTTTCCCCAGCATTGTATATATAACATATTTGAGCCTTGTAATGAATGTGTGTGTGATTATGGTAAAAATTAAATAAATAAAATCTGAGGAAATATAAATGCATTAACATATAATCAGTGGAGAAATAGTCTTAATATCTTATACTTATGTAAAAGTAGCAAAACAACAGTGTAGAAATACTCTGTTACAAGTAAAAGTCATGCATTCAAAGAGTTTAAACATATAAGAGTCACAATATACTTTTAGGTAAAATTACTCACAATGCAGAAGGATCCATTTCAGAATAATACATATATATAATTGGAATATAATTAGTAAAGCATTTACGTATACATAAAATTAATGTTGCAGCTGGTAAAGGCAGTGCTTATCTAACACATGTATATAAAGCCAGATTATATGTAATAATATATATGTATTAATTTGTTAATCATATTTAGTATTGCTAATCTGAATCTGCAAGGTAATTGGTGACTAAAGCTATCAGATAGACCAAACTGTTGTGGAGTAATAAAATAGAACTAATCAAGTAAATCAAGTTTAAAAAAACAAACTCAAAAGTGTTCTTAAGCACAGTACTTGAGTAAATGTACTTAGTTACTTTCCACCACTGTGTCTAATGCACAATGCATCGTTTGTGTACAATAGCATGTTTCTGCTGTGGAAGGGAGGCTCCTGTGCTGGTGCGTGCGTGTGCACGACGACATTGACGAGAACGCGCACGCAGCTGTCAGTAGGAAATGCAGGCTGCTGGTGTTGGACGAACCCCGACCGCTGTGCCTGGATACATTAAACAAAGAAAGTCAATTTTGTTTCAGAATGAAGACTATTCGTTAGAAGCTCGCTGGCGTTTAGCGGGTATCGTTGCAGCAAAACGTCCAACTGAGGCAAACCGACACATTCTGCCAGCTAACAGCTAGCTAGCTAACAGAACACTAGCGGCGCTAATGCTAATAGGTACGTTAAGCTAACAGAGCTAACTTAGGTTAGCTGGTAACTTAGCCAGCAAAGCTCGACTCGATTTCAAGCGTTCAGCGGGTTCCTGCCGTGGTCTTCACCTTGTTTTTTTTTTTTGTTTTTTTTTTCGTGACTTCATTTCTCTGAGGAGTTTGCGGAACCGGAGCAGTGGCGGGGGGAGCGTACGGATAGGATCCCCCCCCCCTCCCCTGGACGTCCAGGCGGACGGATCACAGTCACACGCCGGTTGTGGGTGAGTCGAGCAGCCGAGCCCAAGTTGTGGTTGACCGGGGCAGCGGGGTGGACAAGGCCGTGGACGCTGCTCGTCCCAGGGCCTGGCAGCAGTCAGGGGCAGGGAGAGAGGAGGAGTAGGGTGTTGACTATTAGCTGTTAGTAAACCACATTGCTCCTGTGTGCTGAATCGGGAAGTTGAGTCGCTTCGAGAAAGGCCTCTAGAGAGGATATGACAACAAAGTGGCTGGTGTCGTTAGCTGCTAGCTAAGTAACCAGTAACCTGCTTCATCAGCAAAACACTGGATCACTGGGTTTGGTCGGAAGGTGCTTTGTTGATAACGTTAAATATCAGTTAACTGTTATATCTGTAGAAGAGACACATCATCGGGAATGAAATTGTGTTAAAGCTGGATGTTATATTATAGTTGAAAGCGTTTTTTTCTACTCTGTCTGCTGGGTGTTGAGTTATGTGCTTTCATGTTTAATCTAGGATACAGTTGCTGATGTATGCTATTGTAAAGTAATTTGACTATGATTTTAGAAAAAAGAGAAATTGTAACTAGATACATTTATTGCTGCAAACATGATTATTTTGCAGAAATAATACATCAAAAACATCACATTTGAAGTTGCATGTAAAACCAGTTAAGTCTGAAAGTGGATAGTTATGAGGCTTGTTAATGTCTGCAGACTGTCTCCCAAGAATTTTAATGATTTCAAAGTATGGTCCACTTCTTTTGCTGCTTCTCCGATTGTCTGATCCAGTTTTAAGAAGAGGAACTTCTTATAGAAAACGGCTCAAAGTCAGATTTTCATAAACACTTTAGTCATCTGTTTTGCATCAAGCGTTAACTGTTAAAAGTTGCCAGGGTCATGACTTGTTGCTGATTTGCAATAAAATAAATAGTTTATGATCCAAGTTGTAGGTTTTATTTATTGACTGAACTGATGGCTAAAAAGAAAACTTACGTCTGTTTTCTCTCTATTTGTAAAGAAGAGATCAGAGTGGAATCATGGCCGAACTCTTCACCCTATCCCCGTCACCCCCTGCATTGGGTGATCCTCATGCAGTTCCATCCATCCCTACATCCTCATCAGTGCACCCTGCTACCAACAGCCCTGCTCCAGAGTCTTCCAGGGAGATGCCCATGCCCAAGTCTTCCCTCTACAATGACAGCGCTTTGACTGGAAAGACTCCTGCAGCACACTCAGAGGTTTCACCCTTTACTCCCCACCCATCCTTGAGTCCTCCCAAACTCCCTGCGGAGACCCCCCTCACATTATTGGTACACGAGGCTTCTCCACAGACAGAGGACTCAGGAGGGATAGTTGCAGAGACTGGAGCTCATGTTATTGAGCAGGAAACAATGACCAGTGACCCACCAGCTGTAGAGCCCTTTAATACTGAAATGGAAACCCCAGCACTGTCAAGTGACCCATCAGCTCAGAGTGAGGTGCAACAGGCATCCCCCTCTCCTGATCTCGATCCTGGTCCTAATCTCTACCCCAACGTGCATGTCACGCACAATCCAAATCCTGTCATGGATGATGGTCAATGTACAGCGGGCCAACCCCAAATCGCTGCAGCTTCCAATCTCACGCCTGCTCCCGCAGAATCCACCGATACGGCAGCATCAGCAACAACCGAAGAGGAGAAACCACAGCCACTTCAACAAGCACAATACCCTCAAGGTCAGCCTCCTCCAGTCTCCCCAAAGCCTGACACTCCCAGTGAAGCAAGGAAAGCAGAACTGCCCAGAACCCCCACAAGAGCCGAACACCCTAGCCCGACTGTCCCACTGATCCAAGAGCCAACCTTCCCGATGCCCAAAGCCCGGCCGGCCCCTGACTCCCTCAGCTACCTAGAGTCAGCCAGCCTGATGTCGGGGACATTGGAGTCTCTATCTGGGCTGGGGGAGGACGGCAGCTCTGTGGGCTCAGACTCAGAGGTCAATGGCATGAGTGTTAGACGCACTGATAAATATGGCTTCCTAGGTGGGAATCAGTACAGTGACGCAGGGTGAGTAATATGACATTACCTAATGACTCCCCCGTCCACTGTGCAAACTATTGATCACTGTGTGAAGTCATTATGTCTAACAGATAGGTCTGATATATTCTGAAATTAGAGACTCCTAATCAGTATGGCTTTAAGGTTCCATGTAGACATTGCACTATTTGCAATATGAGACATCATTAGATTAGGGCTACAGAATTGGTTTACACAAATGTAAATGTAAATCCTGCCTATCTTCCTTTTTTAATCGGTCACTTTGCTTTAAACAAACATCTCGCTCACTCTGTCATCCATCGGCAGCAAAGTGATAGTCCTCTCTTTCCTGTCTTCTTCTTCTTCTCTGCTACTCTAAACATATCTGTTCATCCTTTATCTACCCTTGGTCTGACTCAGATAATGCTGAGAGCGTTTTTGTGACTCAATATGTACTGACTGTGTGTCTCTGTCGTATCGTAACGCCCATCTGCCCTCTTTCTCTCTTTTCTGTCAGATTTGCTTCTACTTTTCTGACACGCTAATTGCTCTTCCTCTGTTGAATAATTAAAAAAATATTGATTTACCGTCAGTAGTAGCAGTGCATTCTGGTCAATGTTCTGTATCTGAGCAGTTCATCATAAGAGAGTGAGGTAATTCATTCATGCCATTAGATTAGAATTACAAATGCCGAAACATATCGTAGTGCAACATGTAGAGGTGTAAAAAGAAAAAGAGTACTTCCCAGCTCTGTCAGCGATGGAGTAATTTTGTATTTCTCACTATCACAGTGAAAAGGAAGTTCGAGTGGAAGTCGCCAGACAAAGGGAGGTAAAATGGCTTGATATGTTCTACAACTGGGATAAATGGGTCAAACATCGCTTCCAGAAGGTACGCATCAGCCTTTCAGATGTGTTTTACTTATACTTGGATTGGTTATACTTGTCGTAATGCCAGAGCTGATACCCTATGTGTCTTTTTGTGCGTTAAAGGTGAAGTTGCGCTGCAGGAAGGGGATTCCATCTTCTCTCAGATCCAAAGCCTGGCAGCTGCTGTCAAACAGCCAAGAGCTCCTGGATGCCAACCCGGGAAAATTTGAGGTATCACTGGTACCATGTTGTCTTTTCTTTTAAAGTTTTCTTTTTAATAACATTTAAAAATGTATCACGGAGGGTGAATGGTATAACAAAAAACACGAGGTCAACGATGCTGTCATCAAATACACTGGTACAATTCATTATGAAATGAATGGACTTTGACTGACTTCACACTTGGAGGGTGTATTGCTGAGGACCTGAGGAAGTGCTGTGAGTGCAAGCTGTTAACATTCTTCTTACTTGCAGCTGTGGTGATCTTCAGGAGTTAGATATCACTTTACACAAACCTCTTGTCACATTTCCAACCCTCTTGTCACATCTCCAACCCTCTTGCCACATTTTCAACAACACTAATTGCTAGCATTAAATTGTCATCGTCCTGAAAGTGCTTTTGGAAATAGTCTTCCACAGATGCACTTACATGGAAATATGAACATTTAGTTTGATCTTCTATTCTTCTGCTCTCTTAATCCCTGAGCTTGTCTCTCTCTCTCTTTGTATGCAGTTGATTGAAGCTGGGTTGAGAATATTTAAGGACATTGAAGAAGCTTCAATATTTTGGTTGAGCAACTGGCTTAAAGTGGGGACGATTGTAATGGGACGTTGTGCCTGAGCAGGGTAATTTCAGCTCCGGAGTGCTAAAAAGGCGCAGGCGCAGACCTAGCGAGCTGTAAGCCTCTTATCAGGACCGGTAATCCTGCCTCCGTGTCCACGTGGGAGGGGGATCTGGCCTCGGCTGGGTCTGGGTCCCAGCAGTCTGCTCAGTATTGTTTGTGTTGTCTGACTCTCCAATGTGTTTTCATACGGGGGTTTGCTGTCTAATCCACTTTGATGGCTAATTTGGAAACTGATTCTATGAGTTGATGAGAATTGTTTTGAAAACTTTTGAAATTCTTTTCTTCTTCTGCAGGAGCTGGAGAGAGAGCCGGGAGAAGCTAAATGGCTGGACATTATAGAGAAAGATCTCCACAGACAGTTTCCCTTCCATGAGATGTTTGCTGCTCGTGGTGGCCACGGGTAAAAAAATAAATAAAAAAAAAAACACACACACACACCCTCAGACTTTTTTTTACATCTGAGTAAACACACATGATTGACAAGAGGAAAACCTGCACACTGACTGCAATCTTAAAAATAATGTCAGCACTGGCAGACAGTGTTTGATCCTGGAGTAACTGAAACAACCAAGAAAAGGGTGTTAATTAGAAGTAAATATATAAAAGATAGTTGAATAATTATAATTAAAATGTGACTGTCATACAGAAAATTCTACCAATAGAAGATACTGAAAATTTGAAAATAAATGAAAAGTATGAAAAGACAAGACATTTGTTTTCTTTTAGTGGATAAGCAATTCATATTTTCTGATACTTTTGTCTGCAGGTTTTTTTGATTTGCATAGTTGCCCTCATGAGTCAATGAGAGGTGCATAACCTGGTCAAGTATCTTGATGGATTTGGCCACCGGATAATAGTTTGCACCATTTAAATTGACTGAAGTAGCTGAATCGGGTATCGGTAACAATGTGGCTGATCTATTCAATTTAATTCTATATTTATATACGAAATACATTATTATTAATACAATTATTCAACACTGGTATCGGTTCGGTATTGTCTGATACCCAAAGCCCAGGTACTGATATCGGTATCAGAACTTAAAAAGGTTGGATTGGTGCATCCCTAACAAGTTCATTGTTTGTTCCTGCAGGCAACAGGATCTGTACCGGATCCTGAAGGCCTACACCATTTACCGGCCTGACGAGGGCTACTGCCAGGCCCAGGCTCCGGTGGCTGCAGTGCTGCTCATGCATATGCCTGCTGAGGTGAGGGGCTGAACCATCGAGGGGACAGGTTCCCACTCAGTGGGGAAATGAAAAGGTTTCACAAGTGTCAGGATACTTTACAAAGCGTCACAAATACACGGGCCGATTTTGAGTTGTGTTGAATTTCTGCTGCCACCAATGGACCTTACGGTTTACTTTTGTGTTACTTGATCACAAAATGCCTCCGTACACGAACGCACATCACACAAGACTGTATCGTAAGTCAAATACCCACTGCATGATTTTACATGAGACAATTTCCAACTAGATTCCAGGCCAGTGGGCTCTCAGGAAGAGAAGTTAACATCAGCATGGTGCAGTTTGTTTTTGAGTAGCGATGCTTAATCAGAAATCACATTATGTTTTTGTTTTTAAAGCGGGATGTCTCTTCCTGTTTATCCCTCTTCGCTGGCCACATTAATTGAGAGAGAGAGAGAGAGAGATAGAGAGAGAGTGGGCGTGCGAGAAAACGAAACAAAGCACTAAATTAAAAATAGTAGCAGACAGCAGAGCTGCTGAAACTTCACTGACCAGACTGAAACAATCGACAGGGTGTCCTGCAAATAGTGTCTGTGCTACAGACGAGACTCGAGTTTCAGTTGCTTTGCTCGGTCGACAGTTTTACAGCAAGGTTACCACACAGACCGGCCTAATCTGTTTGAAACCGGAGTTCATTCAGTACCTGATATAAATGGGTGTCTGTGTGAGGTTCTTCTGATCTGATGTAGTGATACTGAAGTAGCTGGGTGTTTTATTTTCTTATGACACATCGCTGGAGTGTGTCTTTATCTACTGTGAGTTTTCTCACGGTTTCTCACTATACACACACACACACACATATTCTTCCTCATTCTTTTTCACACATTCTTTTTCTTTTCTTTTTCATACATAACTATATATCTCCAGAGGAAGGAAGCATGAGAAGATCTAGTCAATTATTAATGTGAACATTGTTCTATTTATTTTTTTATTTATTTATTTTAAAAGCCCCAAAAAGGAGCAGGAAAGAAAAGTAGGAGTTGATGCCGTTATCGGTGCAATCATAACCTTAACTGTTGTACTTTCGCTTCTGGTTTCACAGCAAGCTTTTTGGTGCCTCGTCCAGATATGCGAGAAGTATCTTCCCGGCTATTACAGCGCTGGGCTGGTGAGTGCAACAACCAACTCTTTTGTCAGGACTACCTGTCAGTTTTCTCAGCTTTATTGACGCCATCACTTCTGTCTTTTTAGGAGGCGATCCAGCTGGATGGTGAGATCTTCTTCTCCCTGTTGCGGCGTACGTGTCCAATGGCGTACCGTCATCTTAAGAAGTTCAAGATTGACCCGATTCTCTACATGACTGAGTGGTTCATGTGCATCTTCTCACGCACCTTGCCATGGGCCAGTGTTCTGCGTGTATGGGACATGTTCTTCTGTGAAGGTATCATTCATATTCATATCCATATCAGCCATCTGCTGTCTGTTTATAACTGAACTGGTTACCCACATTTACCTCTAGTTGGGGATGAATTCTAACGGTCTAATAAGAATTTGGATCAATATTTGTACTTGCTTGAGTAGAAACGTTCCCTCTCCGTAGCGTGACAGAAACCTGACGTAAGTCTCTGGTTGTAGGGGTGAAGATAGTGTTCCGTGTGGGACTGGTGCTACTGAAACAGATGCTCGGCTCTGTGGATAAACTGCGGGAACTACAGGGCATGTATGAAACCATGGAGCGTCTCAGGAACATTTCACCCGACGCTATCAGAGAGGACATATTGGTACAGGAGGTGGGTGTCTTTCTCTTCTCGTCTCAGTGCATGCACATAAACAAAAGCTGCTTCTGTTTTTACTCAGCGGCACGAGTTTTGAGTCACTTTGTCCTGTAGTGCCGAGTCTAGTAATCATCACTTCCTCTGTCTGTCTCGCCCTCGTCTGATGTGTCATCCAGATTATCATCCTCCCGGTGACGGAGGCGCTCATAGAGAGGGAGTGCAACGTCCAAGTGAGGAAGTGGAGGGAGTCCAGAGGGGAGCTGACGCACCAGCCCGGCCGGCGCCTCCACGGTACGAGGGCCATCTTCGAGTTCAAACGCCGCGCCGCCTCCATCAGCTCCGGCGGCAGCTTCTCGTTCCTGGGAAGCTCGATCCCGCCGCCAGGACCCCTCAGGGCCTCCTCCAGCCTCCTCTCACTCCCTGGCTTCCGCAGGTCCAAGACCCCGTTCCACTCCCAAAACAAGAAGGGCTCCTTCTCGGGGCCCTCGGGGATGGAGGGCCTGACGCATCAGTCATCGAGCCCGGATCGAGGCCCCAGTAATAAACCACCTATTCCTCCGGGGGCCGTTCAGAGGGCACCGGCACCCCACATTCGGAGCCCCTTGGTCAGAGGTGCATCTGGTGCATCATGTGGACCTGCTCAGGCCTCAGAAGACCCCTCAGCACAGGGCCAGCCTCCTGCTTTGGCCCCAAAACAAAGAGCAGCACCGCAGCCGCCCAGCACTCTAGCTCCCTCCCCGATGATCGTCTCTGAGCAAATCACTCCCACCATCCCCTCTCCAACGGCAAACAACTCCCCTCTTCCGCCAATTACAGATTCAAAAAAAGAAGCGGCGCCGGCGGCCGACGTCACAACTGGAGAGGAAGAGGTGAAGAAGAAGAAGAAGAGCAAAGATGACAAGAAGAAGGAAAAGGAAGACGAGAAGAAAAAAATGAAGGAAAAGAAAGATAAGGACAAGACTGAAAAGGAGAGGCTCAGGAAGGAGAGAGAGAGGTTAGAAAAAGAGAAGAAGAGAGGAGGGAAGAAAAAGGACAAAGGGGGAGGAGACTCCGAGGACAAGAATGGAGCTGCAGCAGCAAGAGATTCGGCCTAGTTCCCCCACTCGTCATTCCAGGACAATGAGAAGGGGCGCTGGACAAAAGAAGAGGTCAGGGGAACAAAAGACACCCCGACACACACGGAGAGTGATTAATATGAATAAAAAGAGGTGGCTTCCTAACACATCATTTCAAAGACCTAACATAGTCCCAGGACTATGGTGGAGAAAACTGGATTATGGTTTTAATAGCACCTCGAGGGCCTTTTTGGCCCCTCGCTCAATGCTTTTTTTCTTTTAGTAAAATGGGACAATTTTTTCTTTTTTCAACTGGAGCACGGACTGTCAATTACAGATTACAGTCTTTATCTCTCTTAGTGTTTTATTTTAAAATTTTTGTTGTCATTTTTATTATTTTTATCAGATTGATGGCAGTGTTTAGAGAAACAACCGAAGGTTTGCAGAACTAGTTCTGGTGCCATAGAGTATGTAAATATAAAGTCTACCTGCAGCACATAGGATCCTGTTAGCGCTCCACATGCCCCCTTCATTTCTCGTCTGTGGACTTGTTAGAAAAAAAGAAAACCATTTGAAGTCGTCTCAAACACAGGCACTGAAAGCAGAAATGCTAGTAATGTTGTTGAGGATGTATTTATTGTCATGTTAAATGTTGTGAGTGAGTGTGTGCCTTAGTAGTGTAGTGATATGTGTTGCTCTTCTATGTGGCCTCCCTGTTTTCAGTCTCCCTCTGGCTGCTTTTTTTATTTTTATTTAAAACCCTGAGTGGTTTTCCCCAAATTCTTCTTGCAGTGGAATAAATCTGAAGGGGGAAATGGAGCGAAGTACACGGACGTACAGAGGGAGAACATTAAGAATACAACCAGGCACCATGAAGTGTATGTGTGTGTTTTCTTTTGTCTCTGACAAAAGAAAACACAGGGAGCATTTTCTTGTTTTTATTTAAATTTATTGTGTCTGAGGTTGATTTTTTTTCATAAAAAGCAGGTGCAACATAATTGATAAACCTGTTGCGTGAAAACTTGCAATCCCCGGCAGTGACCGTGCACGAGTCCTGCAGACCAAATCTGTAAAATTAATATTATTTTTTGCTTTTGACGAACAAAATCGTACGTATGTATTTTTATTTAGCCAAATTTCAGCATGGGTAAGAACTCAAGTTCATTAACCGATTAGAATGTGATTTCAAGTATCTAAAAGAGAATGAAGGAAGATTTTTGCACTTGTGATCCGGTCACAAAGTACCACTGAAGTCGACCACTCCATTAGTGTAGTGACGTAGAGAAGGAGTCTCAGCCGGCCGCCTCCGTAGTGGGGAGTCGGCCCGGAGGACCTATAGGAAGCCACTTGACTGGAGGTGCCAGGTGTGCCAATGTAGCATTAACCTCTGATCTTTGACCTTCGGGCTCTGGTGTATTTATGTACAAAGTGGTTAATTTAATCAAATATAGTATATTATTATTATTGTTATTATTATTTTGCATCTGACTATTTTTCTATGTGAGTAAGAGACACCTGGTTGACTGGAACGATGGCCGACTACACGCACTGTAGTTGCACGGGGATCATCTTAAGTGTTTATTTTTTATTTCTTTTCTTTGCACGCCAAGTCCTCTGCTTCTACACGACAAACTCGATGCATGTCTTTGCTATTATTTAAGTTTACTGTCACTGTTGGCGAGGTCAACTAAAGGTTCACGAGTCTCCAGTTCACTGAAGGGCAGTATTAAATAGACGTGAGTAAGACGGGCCTCCGACAGAACAAACGGTGAGACGAGGGACTCAGACAGAATATTTGGGAGTTGAAGGTCTTAATCGTACTGTATAATATACTAAGAAGTGATTTATGAGTTTTGAATAGTTCTTTAATTGGAGATCTTGAGTGTCTGTCTCACCCAGTTGTGTTGTAACATTCAAGATGACTTCTGGACTAACTCCCTAACTATTTACACTCAGTGTTCTGTACTGTAACATATTTATGCATACATTAAACTGCACTGAACCCCATCAGTATACGATGAATAGTGCCAGGTAGTTAGTGTAAAACCATTTGATGGCAAAAAAAAAACATTGATGCTCTTTAACTGTACTGTTTTTGTAGTTAAGGATTAGAGGGACTTTCGTGTAATTGTAGCCAACAAATGTCCTGCATTCTCATTGTTCTTCACTTATTTCCAGTCTTTACAAGGCTGTCGTTTAGATATACAAACCCCACGCGCTCTCCCGCTTTTCTTTTGACGCCGGTGCATTCACAGGCACATAGTGTAGTGTTAGTGAGGATACCCTGAACACATCTATGCAAACCCGCCTCCTTCACGACTGCTGTTGGCGTGCGGGCGACGGCAGCACTGACTTCCCCTCCGAGCGTGAGGATCAGTTTGGTGCCGTGGGGAGAATGAATGTTTGTGCTTCAGTCGGCTTTTTTCTGAGCACGCTTTCATTCCCGAGGACGACAATATTTAATGAGCAATACGTCCTCGCAGCTCAATGTCTCGGTGATGATGTAATTTCTCTCATTTCAGAGGGCTTCGAGATTGCCTTGATGATCAAAACTAATAATCTCGCTAGCTTGCGGAATCAGCGCTGCAACATTGAGGACGAATCAAGAAATCCATTTCTGTCAGGTCCTTTTGTGCATTTCGGCATCGACCCTGAAGCCGTCGTTCTTGATTGCAGTTGATTGAGAACGACTTCCCACTGATGCAAACGTTTTAGGAAGCGTTTCAGCTGTTTGTTGTTTTCTCCCCATGCCGTTACATCTTTTGTGTTTTTAAGTTTACATTGTCACCCTCTGGCAAAAGTGAAATAAAAATCATATAGCTAATTGAATTCATTCCTTCAGATCTACAACTGATGTATTTAATTGATGATGATAATGACATTTGTGATGAGTAATAAACCATAATATATTAAATCATCATGTTGTTTTTGGTCTTTCTTGGCGTTTTGAAATGTGGACAATGTTTTGTGTGCGTAAGAGTGATGAATTCAACCTTGAGATCTGCTGATCGTATTCTTGGAAACATTATGTATTTTGATGGATTGAAATAATCTGCATTTATTTATAACCAGCCGTCACCTCCCCAATATAAGAGGTTCGGTCATTTAGATACATCGAGCTGCTGATCTGTGTAGATCTCCTATTTGTACATCCAGATGTAAAGACGCTCCACTAGATGTCACTATGGGTTCAAGAGGGATTTAGGTATTTAGTCCACCAGACTGGTTTCCTCCCACAGAGCCACTGAACAGAGACACTGTTGTACAAAAGGAGATTTTATTCACAGTTTGTCCCTTTTATTTTTACAGAAGAAAGGCTAGGAAGAGTCCTGCTTATGGAAAACAAAAGATGATTTCATGGTTGCAGAAAGGAGCGGAGGGAAAGAAATCGAAGACTTGAATGTTTTCTTTCGGCCCTTTCCCTCCCCTCCTTCAATCGGTTTTTTTTTTGGTTTTTTTTTACCACTTTTCAAGGAAGAAAAGTTGTCATCCTCCTTTAAGGAGGCAACTTTTCCCTTTCTAACCTGCAACCGCTCTCCCTCCTCCCCCCTTTTTACACCCGAGAGGACTTCTTCAAAATTTGGAATGAGGTCCTCGTACTGTGTGCTTCCCCCCCTCCCAGTAGTAAACCGGTCTTCGCCTCAGATGCTGAGGGAAGCAGAGGGACACAGTTCATTCACACACACACACCTCAGAGGCGGACGTGACCGGGCCGACAGAGATAGAGAGAGGTGAGAAGACAGAAGATGGTTGCAAGGAAAGAAAAGGTTTTTGAGAAAAGCTTGTGGATGGAAATGGTGTTACAGGATCCTTTTATTGGAAATCACCCCTATTCCCCATAAGCAAACACAGACACCCCATGGGCATCAGACCTCTCATGTGTCAATGTGACAAGTCTTTGGTTTGACCACGAACGGCTGAACACATGGGTTTACACAGAAGGTGGGCGAGGAGGAAGAGGAGGAAAGGAGAGGGCAGGGAAGGCAGAAAAGCAAAGGGATTGCTGTCTTTCTTGTCTTCTAGCGTTCTCTTTACTCCTCCTTCTCCTCTCCGTGTGTGATGACGTAGCAGATGTTCTTGTAGTCTACGTTGCCGGCAACATCTGGAGGGAAGGCGGACCACATGTTCTTGATCTGAGGGAGAAAATTAGGGATGGATATTCAGCACGGCTATTATCTGGCTGATATTTAGAAGAATGCACCATGTTTTTGAGACACTGGTCCAGTTGTCCTCTCACTGTTACAGACAGCTCCCACGTTAACGCAGCTTACTCTACCAAACGGTTTAGTTTTGAGCACAAGTTTTAACAACTAAACCTCTCAGTCGCGATCAATGGATGGATATAGTTTGCAAAACATACTGAACTCACATTTTCCCTGTGGAATAAGTGAAAATTATCTGCAAACGTCGAGGCATTTTTATAGTCACTATAAAGGCAGTTGACCATTTGGATCCCACGATTCGTTCACTTTTGACCTTTCGTCTGTAAAATATTACGAATTCATTGCCGAATTAACGCATTAAAAGCAAATCTATATGTTCCAGGTGGATGATTGTCTGACTATTAGCGCTTCAGAATATGTTGAATATAAGACCAGTCTGCCAAAAACATGCAGTTCTCCAGTAACTTTACCTCCTCCTTGGAGAACCTGTCGCACTGAGTGGTCAGGAGCTCCTCAAGGCTGCAGTGAGTGAACAGACAGATTTTGGGAGTCAAACAATGAACCGGACATGTGTGGTGAACTTTGAAATCATTTTTCAAAAGATTGCTCACAATTCCTTCTTGATGGATCCGGTACCCTCGGGGTCCAGAACCTTGAAGGCGGTCAGAATGACGTCCTCGGGGTCAGCACCTGACGAGGGCAAGACAGGGAGGTTAGCTCATCTTTACACCGACTAACACCGAACGGGCCCAACCGGATAGGGGGCCCCAGGGCCAGAGCCTCTGCATTCAACATGTTAAGTAACTATTGTGCATATTTCTATAGAATTGGATCTATTGATATGTAAGCAGCCTTTTAATGTCGCAATGGACCTTATTTTAAATACTTCAGACACTAATTGGGAGGTTTAATCTATAAGAATGCATCACATGTTTTGTATATGAAATTTTAAAAGTAACTATTGTTGTAGATAAATACAGTGGAGTAAAAAGTAGTTTAAAGTAGCAGAAAATAGAAATACTCAAGTACAAGTAGCTCAAAATTGTACCTAGGAAGAGTCCACTGTCCACTGAATGTACTTTTTGTTTACGGTATAATGTAAATTATGTCTAAAACTTTCGGAGAAACAGCTGGTGAAAATGAGACGCCCACCCTTCAGCTTCTCTCCGAACATGGTGAGGAAGACGGTGAAGTTGATGGGGCCGCTGGCCTCCTTGATCATGGCGTCCAGCTCCTCATTCTTGGTGTTCAGCTGGCCTGAACAGCATCCAAAAAGAAATTTGAATCAGTACAAGAGGCCAGAGAATAAGAAACCACACATGCTCTCCCACTGTAGATTCATCCCACCACCGCTCACCCATTGAAGCCAGCACGTCCCTCAAATCATCTTTGCTGATGATACCATCTCTGTTCTGGTCAATGATTGTGAAAGCCTACAAAGAGGAGAAGCAGACTGGGATTATTACATGAAGGAAGTACTTACAACTGATGGGGAGAGTCCTCTTTCAGGGGCTCTCCTTGTGAGTATCTATGACAGGGTGCTTTACAAATGTTGTTAGAGGATATTGTGTAAGAAAAAGGCTGGACCTGAAAAGTCCCCTCTAACTGTAGTGGCCTTATGGGGGGAGCTGGGGGTGCTTAAGGTAACCCTGAGTCTTTCCTTACATGTTAATTTGGGAAAGCATCATTAGAGAACAGCTGTCTGATCCACTCTGAAACTTAACCTCTTGAACTTGAACTCACTTGTCATCTCTCCCCCTGCCATCCTATTTCTTACTCTCTCTCTCTCTCTCTCGCTCACACACACACACACACACACACTTCTCCTCGTTTTGACGGATACGAAACACATCCCCGATATCTTTCCATCGGTACAACGTGCTAAGATCACCGCAATCATCGTGTCATACATTCCCAAAGTGGCATTCAAGACGGCCGTATCACTTATCGCAGGAGGCATGTTTCCTCTGTTGCCAGCACATATCCCTTGACAACACATTAAAAACACCGAGACCATCTTTATCCCATCTCTTGGCAGCACGTTGTTATAAAATCTAATCTTCATGACCTCACTGAACCACAACACTCGCCCTTCATACTTTCTGCTTTTGCCTTTTGGTCTTTCTTTCTGCTCGTCAAAAATAACGTTCAATAGAGAGTAAACACACATGTTCTGTTCTGCACCACAACAGAGGTCCAGTTGCTCTGCTTGTTTCAGCCTTAAGAAGATGTTTGAGTGACAGCTGGGAGTTGGGGGGGGGTGGGGGGGGGGAGTTCAAAGGGGCACGAAATGTGGAGCGCTTCAGATGGTGACAGAAATTTCGGAGCTCCTCCTAATGACATTCTTGTGCTTATTGAATTGTCAGGGGAGAAGAGGAGCTGCATGCAAAATAGCAACTGCTGTGAAAATGGATCCAAGAGCTGCATAACCAAACTCTAATTTTGGTCCAAGAAATTTTACTGAAATTACAGCAGCTTTAAGTCTGGCTCTTTACGTCTATGTGTCCGTCCATTATCTAGAAGAAACGCAGGCGTCTGATGCTTCCTGATGCTCATACAGTAGAAAATAAGGAGCTCCTGTAGCGATGGAGTGTCGCTGTGTGGCCGGACAAACCTCACCTCTTTGTACTCCTGAATCTGGCTCTGCTCAAACATGGAGAACACGTTGGAGGAACCACTGTCTCCTGCTGCCTGCCTCCTCTTTGCCTTCTTTGGTGCCTGGAGGACAAACACATGAGGGAAAACTTCAAGAAAAACTCACAGTGATGCTACTGAGTCCCAAGCCTTTTGGGCTTGTGGCCCCTAACGATTAAACGATGTAGACATGCATATATCCACCAGAAATAGGGACTTTCTCCATTAAACATCTTTCATTTTCATTGTTTCATTTGAGTAGTTGTTAGAAGCCCAAAAACAAAGATTAAAGAAAAGGCAGATATAAAAATTGTGTCGCAGAACAATATTTTTCTTCAAATCAATCGTGTCATGATCTCCCAGATTTACGTCGAGAGGTCATAACATCTGGTTGAGAATACGAGATATACTTGGTTTGTTTTTTAATCCTCCAGATGTTTGAGTTTGACATGCAATCTGAAGTGCAAACTAGAATTTAACAAACCCAAGCATCCTTAAAACTGCATCACCAAGAACTGCAATTATCCAAAAATCCACAAAAAAATCCCACAAAATGATTTACTGGAAGCGATGACAAAGGCTCCCATCTTGTTTAAGTTAATATTATTTCAAGCTTCGACAAAAACAAAATGCAGATAAGAGTTAAATCCATGGGGTTGGTTTGATATTTCCACCAGAAGATGCAGAGATGTGGGAAACCTGGTACTCACCATCTTGAGAGGGTGAGAGTGGTGGTTTGGCTGATCAAGGAGGAGAAGACACTGTGAAGCCGCGCTATTCGGCCATCCCCGGGGGCTTATATACCCCTCCGCAGGCCGGTCTAACTTTAGCCGCAGCCTCAAGTTTGGATGGGGATAAAAAAGAGAGAGAGGGTGAGCTGGAGAGAGAGAGAAAGGGGAGGAGAGAGAGAGGATGGTCAAGGATGAACTGATGGCTAAAGGGAAGGAGACAGAATGGCGGGGGAGCGTATCACCTTACAGGAGATCAGAAATAGACCCAGGAGTCTTGGAATTAAGTAAACCTGATAGCTGAGGGACCATACTGCAGGTCTGCAGTCCCACGTGGACTAATAAGGACATTCGGGACATAGATGCTTGTTGGACCAGTGGACACTGTCTCTCCACCCTCCTTCTGTCCTCCTCCATCTGCATGCAGAGTCGAAGCAGCCTCTGGCTGACTTTATTTTTGGTTTGTGATGTCCATTGCTATATTACGGATTGAGATACAAGCTTTCTATACGCTCAGCAGCCGATGGAGCTCTTACCCTGTATGTGCACAGCTCGGGCCACTTATTTTAAGTTGTTAATGATGCTAACGTCAAATCTGGGATTTTGCCATTGCTGATATGATGGAGGAAGATATGTAGTAACACCTAGTATCAACTAATTATCATCTAATGTATCATCCATCAACATTTCTCTTCACACAACAAACAACATGGAAGAACAAATATTACTAGTTTGTCTTGGAAAAACTGCACATGGCGTTATTTAAAATAAATTAAATTATAAAATCTATCTTTGGATATGCATGCTCACACAGAGTTATATTTGTGTAAACATAATGTAACTTCCTGATGCATTAATGCTTACTGGGCTTCACTTTATCAAGGACACATCTTTAGTTTTTCTTTTTTACCTCTTATTTATCATAATGAATTGGGGGTATTGATATAATGTATTTATATAATTAATGACAATTAATTATACAAAATACAGAAAATAATTATAAATTTAGTTAACATCTTGAAAAAGTTGTAAAATGTAATCAATCTCAACTTTTAAAAGTCTATAATTAGTTGTTATTATTTCAAGTTTTGATTAAATGGAATGAATTAAGAAGGACTTTCTGTTAATTAACAGAATATTACTCAAAATCATAATATTTTAAATCTTTGTCATTAACATCATTATCTTAGACTTTGAAGCAAGAAATACATTAAAGTCCTAGAGGCAAAAAAACAATAAAAGCTGAATAGAAATATTAAAAAGCCCTAATTTAAATACTCGAAATAAAATATAGAATACAATTCACTGTGTGCTATAAGATAAAAAGGCAGTATTGAGGAGTGTACAAAGATCTAAAGTAAAATAAAAATGATTATAATGAAAAATAAATCACAAGCCCAAAAAGTTGGGAGCCTTCGATGCTTGTATTTTATATAATTTATGTTATAATTATTTATTTTTAAATTTGATTTAAATTTAAATTCAATATTTACTATATAAACGCTAACTTGCTAAAGCAACATGTAACTTTAACTGTCAGGTCGTAAAAAGTAGACATATAAGGACACGTGAAATGTTAATACAAAAAGTATTCCAAAAGCCATCCAAGTGCATGTCATTTCATGTGTTTTCTTTATCAGCAGTAATTTATGTCAAAGTGCTTCTCTTGAGTCTGTCTTGTTTTTCTTGAGGACGGGGTGAGTCGAGTCGTCAGCGTTAAACGACAGACAAGTGAACGCACCATTAACCCCTGGCTGCAGTCCTGCTTTCTCATTACTACAAAGGTGTGTGTGTTTGGTCATGAACACTTTCCCACCTGTTTGTCCTCCCGACCCCCCGACCCCCCCCCCCCTCTTCCCCCCCTATCTACCCCCCCCTCGTCATTCCTCCCCCTTAAATACACGGGGATTACTTGTCAGGGTGATGGCAGCAGCATTCCCAGAGGAGCATAAAAGGGACAGCTGAGGTCGACCAAAATAGCTAAATAAACTTGACAGTCTGCCAATGCGCCGGGCCCTGAGAACAAAATGCTTTCCTTCATTAGTTTTTTCAGGTTTTATATCCAAATTTACCTCAGAGATAATCTGCTTTCATTTCATTAACAACTTTGTTAATCTTCTGCATTGGAGGACTTTATTTCTGTCCCCTGTCTCAGCTCTGTGGTCCTGATTGTTTGTGTTTCCACTCTGATGGCCCACTGGTCGTGTCTCTGGCCTTTCCTGGTTTCCACTGCCGCGGTAATTTGGATCAGACAGAAGTTTGTTTGTCTTTATATTCAGGACATTCAGAGCCCGACGCTATAGCTGTCAGGCCCCTTGTTTTACTGGCGACCTTTGACCCCAGGTTTACTAGCTTATCAACACCTCCTTACAGGAATGAAATATGTATTTTCCACTTTTAAGAAAGAGGTGCAAGTTTAGATAGATGCTCGAGTCCATAATATATTTTTTAGACTTTGGCTTTACATTCGATATAAAACAAAAAAAACTAAATTAAAATTCTGTCCCTTAAACGTTTCAAATTAAAATTAAGGTGAATGTGTGTGGAAGCAGTAATTTTAAGGGAAATATTAGGCACTATGTTCAGCAATCCAACATAAGATAAGATAAGTTAAGATGTAAGATAAGATAAGATAAGATAATAATTATTGATCCCCAGAGGGGATATTCAGGTGTTACAGCAGCACAGAAACAGAACAAGTACCAATAAATATAGAAGTGAAAATCAAAGATAAGAAAAATCCAAATAGGAATATACAACTAGTATAAGAATAGAAACTATACAAAACTGTACAAGACACAAGAACAAAACAAGACAAACGTACTTGGTAGTGACAAGTTAAAGTGATTAACAGCAGCAAGGCCAGTAAATGTCAACAGTGTACACCAGAATAATAACTACTGTTAGTAAGTAATGATACTTAATTAATATAGCAAATACAAATATAAATGTAATATTGTGTTTGATGCAGTAAGACAGTTCAACATATTAACATAAAATAGAATGAAGTAGTACAGTTTAGTATGGTATGAGGTATAAGATACAGTACAATTGTAATGATAACAATAATGATAATGTTGATAATGATAATGATAATAAAATTATTATATATTATATACATCAATATGATAATAATTTAGAGCATATTATATCTACATTAAACAGAACAACTTATTCCTTGAAGCCATTTTTCATTCTGTACATTTGGCACTTGATATAATTATTTGATAATTATGATAAATGATCAATATAATAAAATAAACTAACTGTTTTGTCTTTTCTTTATGTGACAAGATTTGAGGAGAAAAGATAAGTTTGTTGTATAAAGACATTTTCTGAGAAGAAACAATAACTATCTCTCTATAAACTCCTAGATATTACTGCAATATGATTTAGTACCCAATATAAGTCACAGTTATCCCCATGAGAATAAGCTGTGACATCTCAACCTTTTTGCTGACTTAACAAGTGTTTCCATCCAGATGTGGAAACACTTGTACGGTCGCTGCTGTAACGTGACGCGTGTCGCCACGCTCCCCTGGAGCCATCTATCACTTTTTAGGTGGATGGTATGTCTGTCTGTAGGGTTAGGAATGTGGAGAAGCTCCCAGCTGATCCTATGGAGGAAGACGAACCTTTGTGAAATGTCAGATGTCAGAGAGTTGTATATTATTCTCTGGTGTGTGTAAGGACCTACTGGCCTCAGGTTGCCCTGTTTTGTTATTCAACTCCATTTTGCTTCATAAATCACCATGCAGTTTATTTTATGTTTAGGTCAGATCTTAGATTTGCTTTTTTCTCTTTTTTTTTTTTTCAGTCTGCCGGCATTGAACTTGGAGGAGGCTGATTATTAAGCTTCTTAAACTTACACATATTTTGTTGCTTTGTCTAATTAATTCAGTTGAATCTATTTAAATGACAGTCAAACATGTTGGAGTGAGCGGATAACTTAATTTAAGGCCCTTCATTCCCCAAAAACACCAGCAGCATTACGTTTGTCTCTACCTCATAAATCACTGAGCTATTCCTGCCTAAACCACGCTGCTTACACTCTGAATCAGGTGTTTCCCTGCAGCACACTGTGCCTGCAGCGCCCTCTGCTGTTTGCCCTCCTCCACTGACATCTCTCCTCCACCTCGTGTCTCTGATTAGTGATTGTGCTGCCAGTAAACGGCAGAGCAAAGTCACATCCTAAGCTCTCTGTGTTTCCCACACATTGCCTCTTGAAGTAGCTTCAAGGTCATATGAAATATTTTCCCCACTGCGGAAAAGATTCTACTGAAAGAAATTAATTGAGATCAATATTCAAACACAAGTTCCCATTTCTCTATGACAAATCATGTCTGTCTGGTTTTATGCTTCCTTGTAATTTCAACTGGAAATATTTCAACTTTATGAACTTGACTAGCAACCAAAGTTGTGTTCCCCTTTCTTTACCTCTTACTTGGACACCAGATGCATGGATGGACTACTGGACGGGCCTATTGGGCCCAGGTCCAGGGGCCCATCAGGTAAACCCCTTTCAGCCCACCCTCCCCCCGCTCACCTGTTCCCACATCAGCCCCGCAGCTCATAAACCAGCCCCTCTTGTCAATGCTGCTTTGTTTTATTGCATTTGAACCTTTATTTGTTTTCACCAGAAACATTATCGTTTATCAAATTTCACAATCTGGACTAAAATTTGAAATAGTGGTTTCTCATTGTATTTTGTGTATCGGCATGTTATTTTATATCGCATATATATGGCTCAACGAACTAATGAGACATTTAAGTGAACAATTTTTTATTTTTCATGCAATTTAAAAATATATAATACTCTTTGCTTGATACTGCATCAGAAAGCCTTTCTATGCCATAGATATTATTTTTAAATGACATAATTTGAATGCTAAACTGCTCAGCAGGGAACTGTACAGGAATATCTTCAATGCAATTAGTAGCAGGTGTTCCAGATCCAAGTAGCAGAACAAATAAGGATAGAGGACCTTTTTCATGGATGACATCTTGACATGTAAATTATAAAATTGGTGTTATGATGCCTTCTGATTCTTCAGTAACATCTTTTTTATGATCTGAACTAGAAAGTAATGTTTGTCTAACAGGATCTAGATTAACAGAATTTATGTTTTCAATTAATGCAAATTATATAATACTCTTTGCTTAACACTGCTTCTTCATGAAGTATTTTTAGACCATGGACAAACTTATTAATTGCACCATGTGAATAACTGCTTGCTTTATGTCCAAAAGGTGCAGATGTGCAGACACCAGCTGCACTTCTCACACTTTGTGTGCAGCTTCTTGCTTGTTCTTTGATGCATCCCATAAACACTTTAAGGCTGTCTTGGATGAAGAAATGTACAACATAGAAATGATCTAAACTCAACATGGGAACTGGAGGAACATTTAGCACATTTACAGGTGGCTGGGCCTCAGACTCTTTGTTCTTAAATATAGTTAAACCCACAACACTTCAGGTTCAGTTCCTTTTTGACACATTATTTCACTTCCTCTTAAATGGTAGTGAGACGTAGGTTTTCTTTCACCCCAGGTCGATGAGATCTCCATCAATGTGTTCCTCTTCTGCTCGTTGATTCCTCAGCCATTCCTCTCTGGCTTTCTTCACTTCCTGGCCATAGTAATCGTGAAGTTTGCTAAAGTCCTCGAGTGGATCAAAGCCCACCAGAGGCCATTCGCCGTACAAAGGTGCCGGTCCGTTGAGTGGCGTGACGTGAGCGTTTCTCCTGGGCCAAAGTTTAGGAGACTTTTTAGCCACCACTCTGGTGGGTGTCGACTGTGCTTGTAACACGGTGCTGGCGCTGTAGCTTCTCCCCTCTCTGACCTCAGCTGCTGGCCCCGGCACAGGGAAGAAGAAGTTGGTGGTGGACTGTTTGATGAAGGCGCTGTGACAGGACTCACCAGAGCCTTGTTGCCGTTTAGCTTCTGCAGATGGAAAACAGGAAATTAACATTAAGCTTATATTAACATATGTATCTAGCATCTTTCGCAAAAGGAAAAGTTTGACATTTTTTGTAAAAAATCTGGCAGAGAGTTGGATGAGAAGATTGAAATCACACTTGTTTGGGTGCCATCTGTGGCCAGTTAGCTTAGCTTAGCACAACAGAGGGAAACTGGCAACAAAAAGTATCTATCAGCCTCAGTAAAGGTATCTTACCTTGATTGTTTTACAACAAAGTTTAAAAAAATTCAAGTTTTTTTTTCCAGGGGATTATGTGCTTGATTACAATCTTTGCTGGGAGCTGTAACTTCCTGAAGTAGCTGCTTGTCACCTTGCAACTGTTTAAAGCCAAGAACTAGTCCTGCACATAACCAACTTAAAACGGTTTCATGGTGCCGGTAGGCAGATTTCCTTACCATTGGTCAGAGCCAGGATAGTGGTTTCCCCCTGATTTCATTATTTATGCTAAGCTAAGCTAACTGTCAGCTGGCTGTAGCTGGTTGCAATGATCTTATCAACTAATTGCTCACCAAAAAAATAACAGTCTACAAAAGACAAAAGATATGAAAAAGGCACAAAAAAAACATGAACTTCTGTCTATAGAAATGTACATTGGCACCAGGAAACAGAACACACCTTCATACTGCCTCCCCAAGTCTCTCACCAGCAGGGAGAGGTAACAGTGGCTGGCTGAGAGCAGAGCTTTCACCCAGCTCTCTCTAGTCTGACCATCCCCTGCTGCAAATCTGTAGGTTTTGAGTCCCGGCCCTTCAAACACCAGGGAAAAGGCAAACTGTACATCAGACTCTAAGCGCCGGACTGCACACCCCTCCAGCACGATGACCCCCAGCAGGTGTCGGTCAGCTGGACGCTCCTGGTAGAAAAGCAGGTTTGCCTTCAGGACGAACCAGCGCCGCTGGTAGGTGGCATTTCTCTCTTTCTGTTAGGAAAGTTGGTCAAAGTAAAGCAGGAGTATTGCATTAGCCACCAAATCAGCTCTTAATATTCAGTTACTTCATGTTGTCCATCTTTTGTTTCGTCAAACCTTTTTGTAGAGATATCCCTCTTTATCTACCGGAGAGGTGCATGAAAGGTAATGGGTCAAAATCTTCTCATGGAGCTTCATCCCAACACCTGAAGAGAAAGTGCTTTTATGTGCAGAATGTAAAATACTAAAAACTGCATATGTAGAAGAACTTATTCCAGAAATTAAGACATGATTTTACTGTAACTATAAACCCTCATCACTTTTCTATTAATTTCAATGCCATTGATCTTTGACTTTATCCTTCAATTCTCCTCACACTTCAGGTTTGAAAGCAGCAGCCGGCCCATGTAGCTAGTTGTACACTATAATAAGTAGAACCAAGCACTGCATATTTATTGTTCCACCATTTGTACTTTTGCTGGAGTGTAAGTTACTGCTGTTAGCTTTATGCACAATCTTTATTTGTACTTCATGCAATCGCTGGCGTGCATCGGTGAGTGATTGAGTGTGCACCTCTGTCTGTTCACGGCTAATCTCGCATTCTGCTGCAGCAAACTGCATTATATTTTATTGTTATGGCTGCATCTCAAGGACCCCTCATATTAGTGATTAACTCTCTCAAACATTTGCATTTTTCAATAATTTTTTGCTTGTGACCCTTCTTCTATTTGGATCTTTTACCATCTAAACTTCTCTGGTGTTTTCATTTGAATAATTGTTTGAGGCCCAATGTCGTGAAGTTACTTAAAATTTCACAAAGATAACTTTTTCTTCAAAGAGAATTTTTCTACAATTAATTATCTCTCCACCCCTCAGATTTATGTTGTGACCCTTTAGGGGTCTGACCCCTTGGTGGAAACTGTATATGAAGAGTAAAAATGATCCCATCGCGATCGGCTCACAGTAAAGAACTTCTTACATATTGATACAATGTTATAAATCGTTTAATTAAAAATGATTAATATTGAATAATTAACAGAGGCCACTTTGATGCAAAACAAGTACTTTTACTTTTGATACTTTAAGCACATTTTGCTTGTAATACTGCTGCACTCTTACTTCTTAATGGATTCTTTTGTCATTAACACATTGGTACTTTTACTTGAGTAAAAGATTACAAAAAATAAATATATACACTGAAAACTGTATGATTCTTTTAAGCTAAACATTGGTTGAAATCATCAAGCAACTTAAAACTTTTTTCACTCTCCTATCGAGTTCAATTTAGTAGATTTGTACTTTTATTATTAACAATAATAATAGTTGGATATTATTTTAAGGAAACTACTATTAAATCCATTAGGCTTCAGGTTTAAAAGCAGTGTTACCAAATGAACTAAAGACCAGGACCATACCGTTACTCTCTAAATACACTTAATAAAATTAGTCAAATAATACAGGTTGCATTTATAAATAACGACTGTAAATGAAGTTATAATGACCACACCGGTAATCATTTAACCAACACCAATAAAACATGTCTCATCCTCCTTCCATATAGTTGTTGTTGTGAATCAGACAGCAGTGACAGCATAGAAACAGTGACTCAGACTTACCTCTGCCAATGTTGAATTCCTCACAGGGCCGCTGTCTTTACATTATTTACATATACAGATATCCTCTTGGTCCTCACCGGTCCTCAACATGAAGCCAATTGTTCTCTACCAGTTCGATGCATCCAGAACCAGACAATGTTTGAACATATATGGTTTCAGGTTACTACCACTGGTTCTCCCTCGGGTACGAAAGGACGAGTGTTGAAATATAAATAACTCGACCCACTTCCTGGTAACAAAATCCTGACATATAATATTCTCTCTCTCCTCTCCGCATGAGTCGAGCCTGAGCTAGCGGATCAGCCGAACCGAGCAGGCACCAACATCAACTGCTACCTGGAAGTGAGATGCTGGATGTTGAAGTGAGTGGTCTGATGCGTTTGCATCAGGTCTCACTTCTGCATTTTTAGTTACTTTTTTTTGATTTCATAGTTTTATTTTAATCTCTGGTGGTGTGGAGAGCAAAGGTCCCTTGGTAGATGAAAGATTCTTTAGAGAGATGTGCAGCTTATTTTCAGACATACTGAATACTTGTTTATGAAACAAACTATGCTTTTAAAGCAATGTAATCTGTCCCTTTTTCTTCATTTTGAAATAAGTTTTGTATCAATTAAAAAGGGAGGAAACATGACCTCTTGAAAATGTGCAGCTACATTTCTGCCTGTTGTATCTATTTTTGACACACTCATCCTTTTTATCCTGAAGGACCGCAAGGAATTCAAAATCTAAAAGGGTCCAAGGTGAAGAGATTTAGAGGGATTTATATACTATGCAGCACGTCTGCACACTCTGAATCATGGGCCAAAATCAACTTAAGGTCATAGGTCGAAACAAAAACTGAATGCCAAGGGTTTTCTTTTTCTGTGTTCGTGTTTAAGTATTGAATTTCTGCACACTGTCATTACCTTTATTTATTTAAGTCTAACATTTCAGTCACAGAGATTGCGACAGCTGGAACAAGCCATAACAGCAACCGGGCAAAGTGAAGCTGATGTTTCCCAGTTCTGTTAATTAAGCAACGCCTTGATAAAGGAACTAAAGACACTTGTTCAGCCCACTTCATATTTCTATATAAATATTGCGTTAAGGTAATAAAAGTGTTAACAGACTTTCCTATCAGTTACCTGTAGCCGACCATCCTGAAAGAAAGACTGTGCTGCTGCAGCACACCTGCCTAAGTAGATTGGCCTGGATAATCGGACTGTGCCACTCTAGTAAATCTAGAGGGGTGTCCTCAGCAGCCACTGCATCTGCACCACTGAGGAGTGAGGTCTTCTCTCCCCTCCAATCAACTATGGACTGACCAGCAGAGTATATATCCTGCTGTTGGAAGATGGCGGGAAGGCAGTGTAGCTTGTTCAATAGAGCTAAAATAAGTTTTGTTTAATAGGTTTGTGTAGACTTTAGCACAATTGTGTTAAACTTATATATTTATTCTAATGTATCACTTTGGTCTGATTTTGTTCCCCATCTTAATAATTGTAAATATTATTGGGTGAATAAAATCCCTATTTTTTTTTTCCACCTTTACCTGCTCTCCCAGTTCTATGCGTACCCTGGTCCTTCAGACTTCAAGCATTAAATTCTCATTATGAGGTTATAACATCTCTATACTATACTTTACAATATAACCAATACAAAATTGAGACAAATCACAAATAGAGAGACTGAATATCAAACACGATATATATATATATTTTTGCATTTTTCGGATTAGTATTTTACATATACAACATGATCAATTCGTGAAATATGATTAACTATAATTTTACCACTGTAGTAGCTTGTTAAAGTGGTGCTCAAACATAAATGCATCAGTAATAATTAATATAAAATATAAAGGACCGTTTTGGGATTATTCTGCTGCATGAGTACTTTTACTTCAATACTTTGAGTACAATCTGCTTGTAAAACTTTTGCTATAACTACCCAGTTAAGTAAAATCATAAATGCACATGTATTTGTGATGGAGTATTTGTATAGTGTGGTATATTTCACTTAACCTAAGTAACCTCAATTCTTCTTCCCCCAGAGTTAGCAGCTGTCAGTGTCACCCCAAGGGAACTGAAAAACAGGAACAAACTGTTTCTCCAAATACACTGAATTATAGAACTCCAGTCAAATACTATGAATTTCATTTATTAATAAGTTATAATGACAATAACTGTAATAAAGTCAAGCTAATACCAAGGAAAATATGCCCTTGTCTTCCTTCCATAGTTGTTGTATAGTGACAGAATAGAAAATAGTGACTCAGACTTACCTCCGCTGCGTTGGGTCTAACTATAATTTGCTTGTAAAACTTTTACACAACTACGTCAGTAAACTTTTAAATGCAGGATTTGTATTTCGATGGCCAAAACCTCCTATCTGCAAAATGACCCAGGAAAGTGGGGAATAACCTCTTATCTGCATTTTGTATATATATAATATATTATATATATATATAATAATATATATATATATATATATATAATATATATATATATATTATTTTTTTATTTTGTATTATGTATTGGGTATCCTTAACAAATATCATTCAATAGCATTCATTTTGTATTCTCAAAAAAGTGCATTTTTCAGATAGGAGGTTTTGCTCTTCGAGCATCGATTTGTGATAATAAAAATGTGGTATTTGTTTTACTTCACACTGTCTTCCACCACCAGGGTTAGTGTGCAGCTCAATGAAGTACATATGCAATCCACCCTTCTCGCCAGGTGGTGGCGGTCATGCGTCGTATCGTTGTTTACTAACAAGCACAGACATTAAGAAACAGAAGAAGAAGAAGAAGACGAAGAAGAAACGAAAACGAACGTCGTTTGAATTGTTTTTTACCAGGTCTCGACTCACTTTCCGGCTAAATATCAATGCGTTTGCCTTGTTTTGCATATTTCCACACCAACGTAATATACAAGTTGTATTGTAATAGTTAACTAAATGCGATCTCAGCTCTAAAATGAACCTGGACTGTGATAAATGGTTTATTTGCTCTACACGCGCTGGCTAAAGCTAACGTGAGCTCACATTCACGACGTCACGAGACTCCGCGACGTGATTTTTTGTGAAGTGTTTTAGAGCCTCTCGCCGACATTAGTGAGGTGTGAGTAATAAAAGAGTCCCTGTCTTCTCTTGTGCAGCACCATGCCGAAGAGGAAAGTTACGTTTGAGGACGGGGAGGGAGAGCTGGAGGTGGAGGAAGACCTCCCAAGCAAAAAGGTACCGCGAGCTCTGCCCCGCCATTCACACCCTTGAATACAAACGAGATGTCTCATTACATCACTGGTTAGTAAGTTAGGGCTTCGTAGGTGTAACTATCCATGCAATCACTGGTGGAAGAGGTATTTAAACCTGAGTACCTGAGTAAAAGTACTAAATCCACACTGTGAAAGTTCTGCATTCAAAACCTTACTTCAGTAAAAGTATGGAAGTAACTTACTGTCATCAAAATGTACTTATGGATAGAAAAAATAGTCATTGTGCAGGGAATTGTACCTGACAGGGTGTTATTATTATATTTTATGTTTTTGAATTAAAAGTACTGCTGCATTAATGTTACATTTTACTGCTGCAGCTGTTTAAAGTTGTGCTCATTTTAAATAATGTATATACTGTTGTAGTTTAATCCACAACAATGCATCATATCCTATAAAATCATCACATTTATCTCTAAAAAGTGAACTCAGTCAAAACAGCTTTGGTTTCAGATTTGTGACGATGCATTTTCCAGCTGATCCAAGAGGCTTTTTAAATAGTTTAACGCATTAGAGGAACACTTCATCCTTCAGTTTATCCCAAACATTCAATATCAATACATCTGGAATTATGTGGTTTTCATTGTAAAGGAAGGGGATAAAAAGTTTAATCTGAAAAGTAACTAAAGCTGTCAGCCAAATGTAGTGGAGTAAAAAGTACAATGTTTACCTTTTGAGGTGTAGTGGATTAGAAGTATAAAGTTGACTACAATGGTACTTCAAATTTGTACTTAAGTACAGTAGTTGAGTAAAAGTACTTGGGTACATTCCACCACTGCAAATATATAGTTTGGCAACTGAATGGTCACAGGGGGAAAAAAAACCCTTTTATAAGACATTAACAAACAGCCCTGGATTGCCTTTGGTCCAGTGAGGCCGATACCGATTGCAGTAATGACTTCTGAAGCTCTGCTTGAGTCCCATGAAAGTGAAATGATCTATAAGGAGGAGCTTGTCATCATGTTGGCCTGTTCTTGCTGCATGCTTTAGACAGGTGCAGGATCCCCTGACTTATCCTTTATGGGGGCTGTTTTGGGGCACCAATCCCTGAAGACTTGAACATGCAGAAGTAAACTTTCTACCCGTCAGACTGCGATTCTTTTTAAATGAGCACATGGACAGGTCACCTGCCATAAAGCTAAATTAGTGACAGTGTTGTCAGGACATGGAAATACATAAAGCAAGAAATGGGATGCCTGTATCACTTTTAATGTTAAATAATGTTATATTTTCTCTTCTCTTCTTTTTTTCTACTGTTGAACCAGACTTGCGAGGCTGTGGCTGGACCAGGCTCCAGGTTTAAGGGCAAACATTCCCTTGATAGCGATGAAGAGGATGAAGGGGAAGACGTGAAAAGCACCAGCAAATATGACATCCTGGCCAGTGATGATGTGGAGGGTATGTCTTGTTTAACATTTGAACTGCAACTATGAAGTATTTGATGGCCGAGAGGTGATCTTGCTTACTTGAATATGACGTATATTACTTCAAATATACACTTATTGAATATAAAAACATGCACATACGCTCTTGAGTATATATTTACAAGATCTTCACAAGTATAAATCTATGATTTTCCCAATCATGCAAATTTGAATTACGTGTTAAGGAAGCAGGCTCTTAACAAGAAGGGGCTGAATTCTTTGCCGCTGGAGATTTTGTTGTCCACTTCTGCTACATACAAGTGCCATGAATGTAGCGAGTTAGTGTTTTACCTAAACATGTAGTGTCATTGATCACGTCACCTGAGATCACGTTAACTTTGTTTTCAGGCCAAGAGGGAGCGACAATCGACTACGACGAGGGAGTTTCTATTACACCTTTCAACCTGGACGAGGAGATGCAGGAAGGATACTTTGACTCTGAGGGAAACTACTTCATCAAAAAGGAAGAACAGATTAGAGACAACTGGCTTGACAACATTGATTGGGTAATTGTATTTTAGGGACTTTTAAGTCTTGTCTGAAAATGTTTTTCAGGCCACGTGCAATAATACACGTTACTTCTTCCAGGTGAGAGTAAAAGAACAACCTTTCAAACAAAAGAAGAAAGGTCTTGGAGCCAAACGGAAACGCAGAGCCGGGGATGAGGATGAGGCGGAGGAAGAGAAACAGAGAGAAGAGAAGCAGGCAGACAAAGGAAACGACGAAGGAGAAGAGGAAGAGGAGGAGATGGAGCCCGCAGAGGACCCGCTGGCCTCCTTCACTCAGCACCAGCTCACCGAAGCTGTGATCGAACTGTTGCTACCTGGGGAGACCGTTGCCACGGCGCTGCGTCGGTTAGGAGGCCTTGGAGGACGGAGGAAGGGGAAGCTGAGGGAAGAGAGTGAACCCACAGAGGAGACCAAAAGGGATACAGAGAAGCTCGACAGGCTCACCGCACTCGCTGACAGATTGGTTGGATCTGGGATGTTTGAGATCTATCAGCAAACGTATGAAAAACTGGCCTATTTGATGAAGAGCATGAGCAGCAAGCGACCAGCTCTGGAGAAGAAACGAGGTGGTGGTGGTGGTGATGATGATGATGAGGAAGAAGATGAACTTGATATGTTCGCAGATAAATTTGACGAGACGCAGCCAGGCAAAGCAGAGGAGGAAGAAGACAAAATAGGTTTGCTAAGCGTTACTTTTAAGCATTTTCCTCCCAATAGTACAAAATATTTGGTTTTGTTTAATCCTGTTTTGTTTTCTTCTCAGTGAGTGATGAAGTGATGTGGGAGTACAAATGGGAAAACAAGGATGAGTCAGAGATTTTCGGCCCTTTCACGAGTCAGCAGATGCAGGTATTTCTCTTACAGTTCTTGAGTTTTTAGTTGTGTTCCAGGGGTAATGCATGGTTTTCTTTTGAGTTCATGGATAAACTGTATATTGCAAAAATATGGCACAAAATGGTCTCAACTTCAAGTGTTTCTCATCGCTTTTGTTTAGACCTTCTGGTTTTGTAAGCAAGTGTTACAAATATTCTGAACAAACTTGCTGGTAGCAGTTTGGGGCGATGATGAGGTGGCAAAGCGAGTGTAACTGGACTAATAGAGTTAAGTCTGGGTTTATGTCCCAAGACCAACTTAAGCTGGTCTCAGTGCAGTTAATTTGGTCCACACCTTAGAATGATTGTTATGACGACTTATTTTGACATCCACAAATGCACCAAACCAAGACTGTGCTTGTGTTACAATCTTGTCCAATAACAGCTCACCCCAAAGTGAAGCAAATAAGGATGTGTACTAAATCCTTTGAGTATACTTGATTTGGGGACTTTTCAAGTGGGAATGATTGCTCAAAACAGAATTTGTTTGTTAGAAATAATATGTGGTATGGATTTGGTATTCTGCTTATTATCGCAATCAAACATAACAAGTAAAGAAACGGTAACTTTAAAAAATAGTTATAGAAAAGTGTGGGTTATAGTTTAGGCCAGGGCTCAGAACCAATTCATTAAGAAGTACATTCTCAGAATACCATTTGTTTATTTGTGATGTTTTCAAGTATGGAATCGGGACATAGTTCAGGTTTTTATGCTTATCATCATATTATAAATGTATGTGTGTTTTAAAGCATGAACAAGTAAATGCACAAACTTAAAGGGATAGTTTGGATATATTATATATTGAAGGTATTGTATGAGGTACTTCTCCAGTCATTGCATTACTCACAGTAGATGGAGTTTGGAGAAACAGCAGAGTACCAGTACACCAGCAAAGCAACGTACTGCTGTAGACGTATTTTAGACACCTAAAAAAAATCAATATCAGTTTATGTGTACAATATTTTTAGTTTGTGTTATTGTGTGACTTTGGTGTTTTTAAGTGTTAGGTCAGATTCACCAAAGTCACACAACAACACAAACAAACTGACCGATTGAGGCAGACCAGCAGCTGCTGTGTTCTGCAAGCTGAAATTGTCAAAGGAGTCTGGCTGTTTTGAAGAGAGCATTGATAACTGCTTCGGTTTTTATTTTGAAAAGGGCTTTTGGGACAGCAAGGTTACGGGGTGAAACTATTCTTTGAAAAAGCATACACTCAAACTGACATTGATTTTTTTTTTTTTTTGTGGGGGGGTTCTAAAATTAATTTCGCCGCTACCCTCGTCCACAGCATTACATTACTTTGCCTCTGTGCTTTACTCCTCTGTTTCTCCAAACCGGTGGAGTGCCGAGCGCCATCTACTGTAGCTAATACACTGACTACGGTTAAGTACCTCATACGACCCCGATTAAAAACATCGGAACTATCCTTTTAATAACTTGTGCCAACAGACACATTAAATAGCAACTTTATTTTGTCATTCGCCCAATTATGTAGCTTTTTCTCCTCCATACTTGTGCATCTGTATTAGTAAATCCTATTATGTTTACTAGATGATTGGGCTGCAGGCTGGTTCTAGCTTTAACCTCAAATCTGGCCACTTGGGTTTTAATCTTCTTGTCTGTTTTCCAGGGTTGGGTGGACGAAGGCTATTTCAGCACCGGTGTTTACTGCAAGAGGATCGACCAGAAGGGAACTCAGTTCTACAACTCAAAGAGACTAGATTTTGAGCTGTATACATGATTTATGTCCAGCAGTAAATGAATCGCAACCATCACGGTCATGAAACAGTTTCATTGTTTGCTGGCTTTGGTGTCAAATCTATAATTTGAACAGGGGCTTTGTTTTCTGTACATTGTTTTTAAATAAATAACTCATGTATGTCGTGTTGCTATCAGACATTTTTTTGTCTTTGTTTTTGTATTTTTTTTAGAACCAAATCACATTGTGGGATCATTTTACGGTTAATTAAGAATTCATTATTTTAATTATTTTGTTACTTTGGAGTATTTCTCACTCGTGTACTTACTACAATAGTACTCTACTAGCTTGTATTGAATGTCACTTATGCTGCAAAGAATTTCATGTTCTCAGTGAATATAATACAGAGATGTTAAACACACAGCTTCAAGTATTCACAGTTGGATACCTTTGGCAGTTATTAGATTATATCTAGTTTGCATATAGTCACAAATCCATCAGTTACCTCCAAGGATTTATAAAATATCAGGCCAGTTAAAGTTATTTATATTCTTTCAATATTCTGAGTATGCAAAAATTCAATCTGGACATGTTTTTGTGTCAGAAGTGATAAGATGGGATACTGAATGTTGACAGTACAAGTGAGTGTAATAAGTAGTTGATCAAAAGAAAAGAAAACCTCATTTAAATCACTTTTAGAGCAAAAATGGCCAACTCTTTATGCTCCCAGGTTGTTGAATGTGAGAATTCCTTGCTTTTATTTATCTTACATTATAGTGAATTGAATGTTTTTAGGTTGACTGTTGGTGACTAATCATCTTGTGCTTTAGACCAAATGATAAATTGAGAAAACAATGGCCAGATTCATATTTAATTGAAATAATCCTAATTTGTATCAAATTTTAATTTAATGTGTGACTGAAATATATATATATATATTTTTAATATTAGAAGTTACAACAATGAAACTAGTTACAAGGCAATTGTAATTGAATCATAGATGGGTTATGAGACAATCTGCCCCTGGGAACAGGCATGTAAAAGTCTTTGCACAGAGTTGCAAGACCTCCGGACTGAAAGTAACCATCGATTTGTGTCTCATTGAAGTCGTTCAATGTGTCTTTGTAGTCATTTTGTGTTTCTTTGTGGTTGTTTTGCTTCTCTGTACTTGTTTCGTACATGTCTTACTTAGTCCTGTGTCTCTGACACAGATCTGATTGTTTTGTGTGTGTTTGTAGTTGTTTGTGTCTCTTTGTGGTTGTTTTCCTTCCTGTACTTGTACTTTGTACATGTTGTGTGTGTGTTTGCAATTGTTTTGTGTCCCTTTGTAGTTCTTTTGTGTCTCTTTTTGTCCGTCTTGTGTCTCCTTGTAGTCGTTTAGTTATTTTATGTCTATTTGTATTAGTTTTGTGAGTCTTTGTAGCAATGTATTAGATTTAGTAATGTAAAAACATTTACTTTCCAACAACAAACGTTAACACCCACTTCATTGGCTCTGGGGCCCCTGGGTGCCCGGTAGGCCCCTTGAGTCATCCATCAGTGTGACAAATCCCTACGTCACTGGTGATAATGTTATTGCGACTAAGATGCTCTTACTTACTCTTGTTGTCAAATTAAATCCAACACCTAAAATTAATTAAAAAAAGATGGGTCTTCAAGGGCTTTAAAGATAGTAGGTCACCCGAGGACATAAAGAAGACTGTAATTTTCTTTTTTTATTTAGCCGTTTTGTCCTCACTTCCCTATTGGCCACCCTCCACCTACGTCATCCCAAAGTCTTCTCTAATTGGTCAGATTTCAACAAGACTTTCCGGGCGGAAAAGAACACGTGCTGTGATTGGTCCGCCCGTCTGTCTGGTTGTCGGATTCGTAAAACGGACACACACTTGCGAACCGCTGTAGGGCGCCGTCCAGGGCATGCCTTGTTTACGTTGAGGTCGGAACACGAGCCTGTTGGTCCCGCTCAACGTTTCTGGTAAGTCCGTTCACTATGCATTAGCCCCGGTAACCGTTTGCAACCAAACTGTCAAACCGGGGTCCGTCTAGTTCCGCCGGAGACGGCTCTTGAACGTTAGAGGGGAGATGACAGCTCCCGGCTACGGCTATTCCCCGGTGCAGAAACTATATCACGACTGTCGGCGTAGGTCCAACCACGCAGTGTGGTACGGAGTGCTAGTAAAGCTCCGCTCAGACGCGTCCAACGGACGATATGTTTTAGCTGTTGGTCCACTGAAGAATAACGCTGGCGGTTGATATCATATTTCGGCTCGCGTGCACCGTTAAAAGTTTGAATGTGAAACAGTTCCATTCCAGCATTTAGACCTCGCGCAGCTTTAATCAAACCGCCGCTTTAATTAGAGTGAAAACATCCACTGAGAAGCATTTACGTCTAATTAACGTCATACTAAGTGTTTTAAGTAAGATTATGAGCTAATCTAACGTTAGGCTTAACGTGAGTAACGTTACCAACGTTCATATTTTTAAGAGCAAACGACAAAGAGATGACATTCGGAAGATGAATGTTTTTTTTTGTTTTTTTCACCCCTCATCATGCTGATTATTGTTGCGATGTTGACTATAAAGGGCGTCTTTTGGTTTTGCATCATTGTTACAATCTTAAAGATTAAAACCAACATTTCACCATACATTTAATTAACGTTAATGTAATGCATCTCGAGAAAGTTACATATTGTTTGAAAACAAGTGCAAAACCTTGGCAACAATTTAATTAGCTAGCTCTATGGAAGATACCTCTCTCAACCACATGTATAATTATATTATAAGTTCCTCATGAATGGTCTCACTAATGTGTAAATATGTATCTAAATCTTTACTTAGTCTCGTTTCTCTTGTTTTCCTAATCTTCAGTCCAAACCCCTAAGAATATCAATTAAATATCACAAAACAGGAAAAATGAGAGGGACATTTTTTCACTTTTTCCTGACATTTTATATACGATGATGAATATTGTTCAATTTTGAAAAAGAAAATATTAAAAGATGTTACTATTCCTCATTTCAGAATAAACCGCCATCCCAGAGATCAGAAAAGTAAGTGAAAATTATTTTTTAAGACCTTTTTCGAAGTCCTTTCATGCTGATTTGACGGCCTGCATGTTTGTTTGTTTTTCCGTTGTTATTTACAGAGAAGGACAGACAAGGAGAGACAGAGAGAGCAAGGGGATGTTGACTTATCCCTCTGACTCACTCCATCAGATAGTTTGTCCAATGGATGAACATGCTATTCCCCCAAACAGTTTCTGTAGTGCACCTCCCCACAGTGAACCTCCACCACCTCTCCTCCCCTTTTCCTCCGTCACTCCCAGGTATAGTTGTTGTGGCACCTTTTCTTTCTTTTGCTGTAGATGTTTATTCCCCTCCTTGCTTTTTTCCCTTTTTATGGATTGAATGATTTAGGACGTACGAGTACATTCTACGGAAAATGTCTGATAAATGTAAATTTCCATCAGTGCTGAGATTAGGAAAATGTATTTTCTCCTTTTATTTGTTGTGCTGCTATTCATCATGCAGATTTAGATGTCTGCAAAACACATTGTGGTCTCGGCACCTGATTACAAAAGACTGAATTGTTTTTCCCAAGTGTCTTCAGTCACCAATGGAGACGAGCAACACAAAGGCCTGAATGCAGCCTGTAACATTTAATTTGGAAAGCTTTAATGTCGATGTTAACAGTCCCGCTAAAGATTACTGTAATTGTTTTAAGTGCATCTGTTCCCTTCAGTCGCCACAAAACATATGTAAGACATACAAAAGTAATCGTCAGTTCACAGTGGGCTAGTAATTATCACATTTAAGCAGATTAGGTTATCAAAAGGATTCATTTGAACTTATTGATGCTTGATATGTTGCATGTTCGTCATAACTTAAGATATTGGTTCTGGTAAGGATAATGTATTTTTAAGCAATTTGTTGCTGATATTTAAAACAGATTAGGGATTACCCCAGTCGATCCAATGGTATCAGTTCAGCTAAAATAAAGATGATCAAAATCTGATCCTTTCTCTACTGAATGGTGTTTTGTCCACCTCAGCCTGCTTAATGACAGCCAGGCTGTGCAGTGCACTGCATATCAAAATGAAAATTAGAGTGTGTGAATGTAAAAAAATGTACAAAATTTGTTTGCACCTCTGAGTGACTCTGTTCTGACACCCGGGTTGGCGAAATACACTGATTCACTAAACTCCGACTCTTCTCTCAAATTGGCAAAGAGCACTGTGCAAAAATATTCAGCTCGCAGTTTCTCATTTTTAGCCGGCACCGACCGTTGCTTTCGCAGTTTAAAATGACGAATGAAGTGGCGGCCGGTCGTTTCAGCTGTCACCGCTTAACGGTTATTCCCGTTTGTCACTTGATGGGAGACCAAAATAAAACTTGGCTGTTGTCTGGTTTGTGTGCAATCTGTCTGTACTCGGCCAAAGGATGTTCAAGCGGTAGTGTGTTTTTGTAGTCCCAAGAACTCCAACGGAGTGATACGTCCTCTCTCTCGTTGATGGCTTCACGTTAATTTCAGGAGTCGCGTTCTTCCAGTTAAATTTTCATCCACAGCATATCAATAATTTAAGCTCATCAACTTCCATTTTTGATTCAGTATGTTCAGCATTTAGATCAAGAAGCTTGTAAAGAATTAAGTAAGCCAAACTTGGAAGACTCCATGTGTTATTTAAGTGTGATGTTTATTAAACATATACAAGTACTCTGATCGGGACATCCTTTATACAGATGCTGATGCATCGGGCATCAAAATCTACAGCACTGTTTGTTTTTTTCTCACTGTATTTGAAACCAAAAATACTGCATATTGACTTGATTTTCATGATTCACAGCTGTGCGAAAAATGGAATATCTGGACACAAAAGGAGTGACTGCATTCAAGAGATCCAAGCACAACCCCCTAAAAAGCAGAGCGTTACAGACAACAGAGCAGCTCAGAAACCATCCAGGGAGAATCTGGCCCCCACAAAGAGACAAGGGGAGAGTGAGAACATGGTAGGAGTTCAATTTAAAACACTATTTTTTTTTTCAGGTAATCTTTAATAATCTGATGAGACGCTGCTCATACATCTCTCTGATTTGTAGGTGTCACAGTCCAAGCAGCAAACAGTTGAAGGCACCCATGCACATGAGAAACAAACGGAGGTCAGTGACTTCTTTCCTTGCTCTAGTCTAGATGTTCCACGCTCGACTAAACCCTCTCTGTGACTTTGATGTCATTTTTCATGTACTAAAGCTTTCAGTGACTAATCTGTTGGTGCAGCAGCTGTGCTTTATGTCCGTGTATGTCAACATTGGAGACCGGTACTGTGAACGGGGTGTGAGGGTTAATTGAGTGATTTTAATCCTCCTTCACGGTCTGCTGCATCCGACACAGACTAGCAATCGAGTGTCTTCATGTGACCGAGTAACGCAGAAACGCGATCTGTCTTCACTGTCTTCTCTTTCCCTTAGTTGTGGAAATTGTAGAGGTGAACCAGAACCAGTGTTTCACAATCAACAAAAATGACTGAATTGAATAAACAAGTAACTTGGCTGTTATAGTAACACGTCTTTGAACAGTTTAAAGTGCTTTATTTAAATTTGACCAAAAGTGAATCCAGTTAAAAAATATATATTTTTATAAATGTAAAAAAAAAGCTGATAATTATTTTTTGCAAAAGCAGCATTTTATTGTTGAGTGTTGATTTGGTTGTAGTACAACACTGCTTAATTTTCTGAAAATAACTGTAAACTGTTTATGTATTTATGTTTGCAGGATGGATTTGATGTGAGTTTTGCAGCAGAATGCCAAAATAAGTAAGTGTTATAGAACATTCTTCTCAGCTTGTGTATACAGGATTATCATTTAGTTGAGATGAATCAAAATTGATGTGGTGTTTGTTTTCTTACATATTTTTAATTATCTGGAAAACCTGCTCACACCCAGTCATGTCTGTTGGGTAACCGTGGTCAGTAATGATGTGGGTTAACCCAGCCGCTGGTTTGGGCGGGTTTGAGTTAAGCTTATTGGAAAATGTCCTGGGTTTGGTGGGTGGGTCAAAAAGTGACAAATCAGGATTCCAAGTAAGTTACTAATAACTTAGAGAAACATTGTGAGCTCTCGCTCTACCTCCCTCTACCTCTCTCTCTCTCTACTGCAGCAGCACTCATTCCTGTCTCTTGTGCTGCTGTAATGCATAAAGTTATCTGTTTGGGTGGTTGATTAATGCATAGTTTTGCAGATTGACTCCTATAACGGGTCGGGTGGTTGTGGGTATAAAAACCCTGACCCATGCATCACTGGTGGTCTAGTCTGTGATGCAGGCATGGTTTGAGTAGTTTTCCATATGACCTACAATATCAGGTCTGTGGGAAAGGGGCATTTGGATGTTTTTATTAACAGAGAACTAGAGAGGTAGGATGCCTGATACAAGATGTTTTATTCACACCATATGTAGGTATTTTTATTTGACATCATGACACATTCTGCCTTGTGATTTGTGTTTTGAAAGTCTAACTTCCCCATTTCATTTAGGCCAAATGACCAGGGAATCCCAGAGACTGAAGAAAATGTGGTTGAGCAGTTTGCTGTCGATGCCACACAGAATCTTGTCACCACAAAATCTGACATGGATACATTGGATCCAGGCGGGGGATTGTCTGGTGGACACTCTTTTGAAACTGCCCCAAAGGGATGGGTGATCGGCCCCTTGTTTCAGTCATTCAAGTCGAAGATGGCCAGTTTCACAGAGATAGTCATGAGTCCTGTTAAGCTCTTCAGAACTAACACTCCCCCACCATGCATGGACCTTCCTGACAAACTCGATGAATCTGAACTACTGGCCACTGAAACCTCTGATGTTGAACACTCAGAGCCAAGCCATGTGTTTCATTCAGAAGCACAAAGTGAGAATGAGAATCAGGAGAGGCTCAGTGAAGTAGAAAGTGCACAAAACTCAAAAACTGTTGCATTGAAATATTCAAAAATATTATCTTTTGATGTAGAGTTGCCAACACATAACTCCGAACAGGCGGAGGAATGTGCAAAAATCCAAAAGGAAAATAACTCTCCTGATTCTGTGCCTTTGCAACACATTGTTTCTGAGGAAGTTTCAGAATCTGTAGGGTCTTCTATATTGTTACAGCCCTCTCTCAATATAAGTGCCTCACATGAAACCAAGTTAAATATGTCTGGTGCTATCAAGGACCAAAAAGGCAATCTGTCTGCCCAGCTGAAACCACTGCCAAGGAAATGTTCAGTAAATAGATCAGGAGCAAAGAAGGTTACCGCTAAGACTTCATCATCTAAAGTGAAAAAGGTGGAGTCTGAGGTTTGTGATGAGCAGTTTTCTCACATGAATTCAGTCAAATCAAACAAAGCTGATTCTGTCTGTTACGCTCAGCCCGACCTTGACTGTCCTCAGCCTGATGATGGTGAGGATGATGGCGGGAAAATAGAAAGTTTGGATCGCCCAAGCCACCTGAAAAACTTAACTGACAGTGCTAATGGAGGGACGCTGAAGCCTTCTTCGGATGCTCAGCTGCTGGATTGTCAGCTAAACCCTGAAACTTATTCAGCTTCAGGTCTTGGGAGAGCAAAGAGAGGCGTGGAACTGGACTGCCATTCCCAAGACTTTGTGAAGAGGAAGAGATTAACAGCAGATACATGTACAGAGGATACAAAAAAACAAGAGTTATTAAACGTGGCTTCGGATATTGGCATAATGAGACCACCAAGAAGAGAAGTTGTGTCGACAAATCCCATTGTGCATAAGGAAGAAACGCTGAAGCCTGTTAGAAGAAGACCGACTGTTTCAACAAGAGCAAATAGGAAAGGAAAAAATGAACAAGAAATAATTGCCACAATAAATGAAACTGTGGTAATCACACAGACCGAAAGTTACTCACTGGATAAAAGCAGTGGTGTGTCAGAGAATAACCTAAAGGGCAGCAGCAGCAAGGGGAAGCCCAGCGGTTCGTGCAAAAAGCTGAAGACAAGAACAGGCCTTGGTAAACCGGATGTGAACATCGATAACGTTATGGAACTGGAAACCAGCATGGCCATCGCCTCCACAGAACAAGCCGAGCAGGAAACGCTATCAGAAGTCCTTGCTTGTGCTGCTATAAAGCCCCTCCAGAGCTCAAGCAAGCGCAGGAATATAAACAAGAAGCCGGTCAAGCGGAAATCGCCGAGCCAATCGAGCTCCACTACAGAATCAGAAAGCACTTTGTTTTCTACCTCCTCAGCCCTATCAATGGAGCCATTAGATCTCACGCCCACAGATGCGAACGCCTCTCAGTGCGTTCAAAAAGAGGACGACTCGAAAAAGGGACTGAACCAGCCGTCCAAGAGAACCAAGAAGGGTTTTAGAGCTGACGATAAATCGTCTGCGTCAGGTGGGAGTCAAGAGACGAAGCAGTGCACCCATGACCTTCATTTGATAGCCAAAGAAAACCAGCCTAATGAAAGCGGAGGTAAAATCTCAACGGACCCTGTTTATTTTGAAATGACACCTTTTGAAAGTAATCAACAGCCTTCGTCCTCCCAACCTAATTTAAACGGTTCTGTACAATCAAATAATGAAGTTGAGCACGTCACCGCTGGGAAAGAAAGGAGTACTGCTCCTGTATCAGAGGAGTTATTTCCCACTGACGTTGAAGCCAGTAACCACAGCAGCATTAGCGTCTCTGGGTCCAGTGCAAGAAGGTTTAATATTAGGCCACGAAAGTCAGATAAAAAGAAGAGAAAATGCAGGGTTTTGCATAGCAGGACATGTAAAGGTGAAGAGGGGACTAAGTCCATCACTATGGACAATGCAGACCTGGCTACAGGAAGTTCACACTCAAGGTGCCTGTTGCGCAGCTACTCTTGCCCGGAGATCCCCTCCCTTCATCTCCATGACGCCCACTGGACTTCTGCTCTGCATTCACCCCATCACAGCAGGATCCACACAACACACCAGTCTTTCCACACTCCTGTCCATCAAGCCCAAAACTCCCTGCGGAGGGCTCGTCGACACACAGTCTGCAGCGTAGAAGTGGAGAGGGAGATCGCCCCACTCTGCCTTCGTAAGGAGGTGTACCCGTCCAGAAGATCTCTCCCATGTGATGGAGCCACCTATCTCCAAGGGTTGTCTCCTAGTCTTTCACTTTCTCCCAGCACTTCCCTCTCCGCTCTTGCTTCCTGTTTCCTCTCAAGCCCCCTGGCTTTCCTCTCTAAGAAAGTCGACAGCCGAGGCTCCACCAGCCCCAGCACTTCCAGTCATGTCGCCTCTGCCTGTTCTCCGATGTACCCGACGGTATTCCTCAAAAGAATTGACTCGTCTAGTTCTACTACATTGGACTATAGTAGCAGGTAACACTCTTTTTTTATTTATTTTTTATAATATGTTTTATGATAATGCCAATGATGCTGTGCTGATATTTCCTCCTGGTTTCTTTGCAGTGGGAATCTGTTGGCGTGTGAGATGAAGAGAAGACAACAGAGTGAAGAGGAGGATGATGGCGAGGACACAAGCTCATCCAGTCATGAGTTTGAAGACGTTGGGATGAGAGAAGAAAAGGCTTTGTCCGATTCTGAAATCAAGGTATACTTTCACCTAAATATGATGACATTGTGTAATAACACGATGTCTTTGAGCATCTTTTTATTTTGAATCCTTTTACATTTTTGGTCTGTTTATTATGCTAAAATTAGCAGTTTGAAGACCTGACACTGGCATTTGTCATTTATTTAATAACTTGAACATTTTTATTCATAGAGCACATGTGAAATGTCTTTGTCTGGATTTACACTCAGTTGCCAGTTAATTAGGTACTCCTAGATCACGCCTTTGCAGTCAAAGGCCCCGATCACACCGAGACGCGTCGCTAGAAACGCAAAACCTTTGTTTTCGTATTGTATGGCGCGCCTGGCATGTGCTCCTCTCATGCACTTTGCACGCCGCGCCGTCGTTTTTTTTTTTTGACACGCATAAAAGTTTAAATATTTTGAACTTGTCAGCACCGCGTGCGGAGTCGCACCGCTCGTCAATGTCATACTTGACAGACGCAGCCAATCAAATCAAGCAAGAGGCAGGTTTTACTAAGTTACCATTGACTTCCTGTTTTGAATGCCGGTAGATGCACGAACGTTTGCACGAACAATGGCAAATACAGATGAAAGGTTTATATTGGCAGTTTTTAATTACAAAGAACTATATAATTCAAGCTCACCTCATGATTCAAACACTGAGTGAAGAACACATGCATGGAGTACTAGTTCTACTCTGTCCGGGCTGATATGTTCATATGTTATGTAGATTCTTCTTATTACTATATAATTTAACTTTTGTCGCAACAATGTTTTGTAATGGTTTCAGAACGATTTGGGTTACTAATCCTCTTGTTCATCATCACAGGTGGCGCAAAAGAATGAGGAACGAGGGAAAGTGTCAACGATAAGAATTCGGAAAACTTTACCCAAACCTCAGAACAACCTGACACCCATGGGCCTGCCCCGAGCCGTCAGGTAAATACCCAAATGAATGAGCGGGGGAGATCACTCTAGACCTCGTGAACAATATGTGTGACAAATGAATCTCAACTCAAAGGTCCACATATACTTTTAACTGAATCTCAACACCTAGGAATTTATGTTTTCCCCAAAAATAAATGTTTTGTCCCGATAGCAGACACTCTCTCAGGAACTTGACTTGTTTATACGGGACAACACAAAAGTCCCCTGTTATTTTTGCTGAGTACTCCTCCTTCCTGCTGTATTAATAGACGAGTTTCATCGAAGAATAGCCTCTAACAAAGCTCCCAAATTCTGATAAACACATTTCCTTTTCTATATATTCTATAAACACAATAAATGTTCCCTGTTATTTGAAAGCTTTTAGTTTTGAAGCAACGTATTCAGGTAGCAACCACTATGTGTAACTGAATGTGCTGAATTAATTCATGCTCCAATCATTTACATTATTTCTGCCTCATTGTTGGCAAACAAAGTAAAAAGATGTGTTTTTCTCCTTGACCTCCCTCCTCATAAGCAAGATGAGCAATTTCAGGCGTTGATTATTGACCTGGAAGGTGAATAGTAACAGTCGGCAAGTTCAAAGGGAAATGCCTGTCTGGCTGATTACCAAACAATGAGTCAAATGCATAAGTCTAAAAGGTCTTTACAGATGCAGCCTTTAGGGAAAAGATCTTCTGTGCTGATTATAAATACACACGGTCATGTTTGATCATAAATAGTAAAGTCAAACATGTTTGAAAGTAGGAGAAATTCTATCGGCTCACACTTTCAACTGCCATTGAGGGTTAATTTATGTCTGTGTCAATACATGTCTGTTGTCTATTGATCCCTCTGCTCAATATTCAGACCGATTGCAACAGTGTTTTTTTTCTTATGTCGCACCACAGGCTGAAAAAGAAGGAGTTTAGTTTGGAAGAAATTTACACCAATAAGAATTTCAGCAAACCCCCTGAAAGGTAAGGTCAACTTTACAACATTTACTGTAAACTCACGTTATAAGATTCATACAAACACAAATGTACACACATACAATAGGTATTTCATGAAAGTCATTAATCTTTAACAAATATATAAAAACAGCTGTACAACATAGATTACAGCTTCACCACCTTTTTCCCTTTTTAGACTTTGGAACAGTAAAACCAACTTTATAAACCACAGCTCTACGTTGTCCCTGGACATACAGAGCTGCAGAGTTTACTTCTTTAAATAATGAGTCAGACGTAAAATATATAAATATAAATATAAATATTACTTAACATTGAAATGTATGGGATTACAACACAAAATGTATCTGTATAAGGGGATTTGTCACACACCTGTGATGCAGACACTTCTTACACACCGCAAAACCAAACTGTTGGATGGATGAAAAAATGGAGGCACACACTGTGTCCCAATTCTATATTATACATCTTTATAGTATACTGTTTTTGAACTAAGTTTACATACTTAAATGGATAGTTTGGATATTTTGAAGCAGGGTTGTATCAGGTACTTATCCATAGTCAGTTTATTACCTACAGTAGATGGCGGTCAAACTCGGCACGCCGCAGTTTGGATAAACCAACAGGAGTAACAACACAGGAGCAAAGCAATGTACTGCTGTGGACGGGGGCAGCAGCTAAACTTATTTTAGACCCCTAAAAATAATCAATATCAATATTGTTTGGGTTATTGTGCGACTTTGGTGTTTTTAAGGGGCTAATTCGGATTCACCAAGGTCAAACGATAACACAAACTACTTTATTGAGGCAGCAACTTTGTGGACAGCGAGGTAAAATTAATATTTTTGTCAATAACATAATTTCAGTTTTGCGATTCGAAATGGCTGTCTTGCTGAAAATATTCTAAATAAAGCATAAGCTGAAACAGATTTTTTTTTTTTTTTTTTTTAAGTGTCTAAAATTCTTTTTGCTGCTGCCCCCGTCCAAAGCAGTACATTACTTTGTTCCTGTCTTCCTTCTGTGTCTCCAAACTCAACTCTAATGTAGATACACCGACCACGGAAGAGTACCTCATACAACCCTACTTATTATCATTTAAACCTTTTTTAACTAACAGGAAATAATACAATACTCGGCCATCAAACTTTGACTTAAGAAAGCACCAGAGTAAAGATCAGTTACTTAACTCAGAGTTCTGTACTAATGTAATAACTACTAAGTATCAACCTGCTCTACTGCCTTAACTCCGTGAACTCCCTCGTTGATTAGAATTTGTTACTCTGGTTTCAGCCGGCTGGAGACCATATTCGAGGTGCCTCTCAGTCGCCGGGATGGCTCTGAGTCCTGGTACGGCCAGAGGCGTGTCAAACGATTTTTGGAGTTCCTGGATGCCGGCGAGGTCAGAAAACCAAAGAAGCCACTTGTTGGTGTTGGAAAGGCAGGTATTTCTTCTTCCAGGACGAGACGAGGGGGCTTCCCTAAAGACGAGCCGGCCCTCAGCGTGCAGGATGTGGACTCGCTTCTCTGTTCCAAGCTCGAGCAGCTGAATCTGTGGTTGATAAATGATCACAAAGACAGTTGACAGACGCCTCTTAAAAGGCGATTGTTTGGCAGCCATTAAAAAAAACAAACTGAAAACACTGCGGAAGATAATTCTGTTCATTTGACTGTTTCTAATGTGTTTTCAACCTCTGCGCTTTTTTCATCAGCACAATCTGCGTCCGATTGTTGTGGTGACAAGTTGTTATTGAAGAATTATGTTCCGTAGCCTGCAAGTTGCAGGACGACACATCAAAGCCCCAGAAGAGATCGCCTAAGTCGCTTACTTGACATTAAACCTCTGCCGTCCATTTTTCCCTGGCAGCTTTCCGTCTGAGACGAGTGGAACCGTTTAGAAACAAACATTGTTGTTTGAAGCACTTGTACAGTATCATAACTTTTTCAGTATATCTAAGGTTGTTGTTTTTTTTTTTTTAAATCTCCGACTTACCCAGAGAGTTACACATCTGCACATCCTCCCTGGGTGAGTGACCATGCCGTTTTTGTTGCAGACTGTTTCCTTTCTTAAAATGCATCCGATTACCTTTTCACTGTCGCGTTTGAGAGAAAGCGTCGTATTACATGAGCAGTCGTGACTTTGCAGCATTATTGTAAGATAATCCATAAAGGCAGCTGTTTTATTAAATGCTGAATATTACTTTTTTTCCATGCCAGTAAGAGATTTGTATTCGTCGCTGCCAATTTCACAACCAAGTTTCTGTCTATGATTAATGTGTACTGTCAAAGTCTGTCTACGCGTAGCACATGTAAATCATTTTACTCAGCTCAGTTCTCAGAAGAGGTTTTTCTTGTGTGAAATATAACTTGGAAACAATACGGTGTTCAGATTCCACTGCTGGTTGGCTTTAAATTACCTGTGGTTCTCTAGATTGTTTTGTGCAGTCTATATTTGTATTGCGAATGTAACGTCTTGATAAACTGCCTATGTATGTATTTTTCTTTTTGGCCAAATTTCGATGAGGTTGCCTTAACTGTAAGAGGTTTAAATGGATGTTGTCGCTGTATTGATAATCGATTTTACGAGGGCGGGTCAAGATCCTTCAAACAAATCAGAGCACAAAGTCGTTTTATTATGAAATAGTTTCTGTTTATATGTTTGTATAAAAGTACAACATATTGATACATTTGACATCAATAAAGCTAATATGGTAACATTGCTGTATTGCCATGGTAATGATTAAGAGCAGGAGCTTGTTCTCACTGCCATGACATTCACGTCCCCCAGTAGAGACCCAATCCTTGATTAACAAGTTAATGTTGCTACTTTTTAGATTGACAGATGGAGTAATTTATTAACTTTTGTAGTATCTTTAGTATATACATTATCCAAGAATGAGTATGTTAAATTGTAATATTAAGGATTGGGTCGTTATTGGAGAATGACCATTCTAATCTTTAATATATATATTGTGTATGTGTCATGTAGTGTCTCAAACTATAAGCAATGCTGGATTTTTTTATATATATATATATGTGTGTATATATATGTATATGTATATGTATATATGTATATATATGTATGTGTGTATATATATATATATATGTATATATATATATATATATATATGTCATTTAGTTTTTGAATTGTCCATGTTCATATATTGTTAAATAAATATTACAGCATATAAAAAAAAAAACATGTAAAAGTTGTAAAGTTTTTGATCCTCATCTCTAGATTGGTTGATCCTTGCGTAAAGAGAGAAATGGTTTAGAGGAAGTAGAAAAGTGTAAACTGGGACAGCAGTCGTGTCCTCAGCACAAGGAAACCGTCTGTTTTGTTTCTTCGTGGCGTTTAGTCGTTGATGAGCTTTGTACCGTCCGCTGTCCGTCTCCATAAACATCCCAAAAGTCACTCCTCTGGTGGTCTTCTGTAGCGATTCATCAAAGGTGGTCAGTCTCCCAGAGTGAGCAGGTAAGAGAACAGCGCCAACAGAATGGGAGTCAAAACCAGAATGGAAACCCAGACCACGATGGAGATGATGCCAAACTTTTTTGCCTCTTTTGTAAACATCTCGGCGATGTCTGGGTCCTGCGTCCTCTCGGCCTGTCGAGGGAAAGACCAGACGACATGTTTCAATTAAATGTCAAGCTTCCTTTCAGGTGTGTGTGTGTGTGTGGGCGTGTAGGCGCCACAGGCCAGAACAGCCTGCGTATGTGGAGAACATGAAAGCTTTGTGTGCAGAGGAATGTGCAGCTTTGATATTTTGAGTCAAAGGTACCTTGACTGAATTGATCAGAGCCTTGATTCCGATGCAGGAGATCCCGCAGACGATGCTGCAGATGGCGAGCTTCCTGTGGTGCTTGTCATCGAAACAGGAGGTCTCTTGAAAACAGGAGGGCTCTTGAAAACAGGAGGTCTCTTGAGCGGTTTGTGTGTCTCCTGTCCCCGGGACGGTAGTCAGAGGGATCCTCACCTCATCCACCGCTCCATGTGTCGGAGGTGATGTCGACATTTCTGCAAAACATACGATGTTAAGAAAAGCCACAATTACTAAAAAAAAACAAAAACATTTTGAGTGAGAAATGTGCAAATGATGGTTGAGAAGCGAAGAGCAATTTTACTGTAGGATTCGTCTGAGTGGCTGCTTTATGGTTTTAACTTTGTTCACGGTTGATAGAATTGTTTGTTTTTTAAGAAAGTGACATTTAAGGAACTGGTTTCGCCCCTTAGGTAAATGTTTAGTTCATTAAACTGTACTTTCCTCCAGGTCTGTGAGGAACACTCGTGTAGTTTCTTCTTCTGATTATTGTTCAGACATAAGCGGACATATTCTCACTCACTTCACAGGTTGTGTTTGATCTCTTCTGTTCCATTAATGTTCATGTTTACATTCTGATTACTGACTCTGATTAATATCACAATGTCAGTGTCTCTCTCTGTTATTAAACCTGAATAAGGCTTATAACTGTGCATGCGTTCTGCCAAAACACTGCTGTAATGATGACTTCACATAAAATAGCAGAACTCCCACAGGCAGTGATACACTATTTAAAATGTCCCTTAATAATGAGGCTAAACTTTGACCCCCTCTTAAATGTGGTCCACCTGTTTTTCTTTTGGTCTCGTAGTGATTACTGGAATCAGTCCAGGTGTAATTCAGCATGCTCCAAAGGGAGTGTCCAGGTTTTTAAAGGGTTTGCGCTTCTTTTTTTTTTTCCATTGAGAGAACGGTGTTACTTCCCCTGACTGACGGCCCGGTGGTGCATGCTAAAAACAGAAAGCTGCTACCTTGTATTAAAAGTTTTTAAGGTTTGATAATAAATTTTCCCTGAGTTTGACTAATAGACCTGTTGCCTATAGTGCTGGCAAGGCAAGACAATCTCAGTGTAAAGAATTTAAAAGATAAAGTCCCCCACAAGCCTCAACATGTTCTTCAAAAATATCCACGCAGTATGCTCTTTTTAGTGAGCATGGGAATTTTTCTGAACTGAGTGTTTCCATCATGAAACAGAAAGTAGCCTTTGGATGGCGTAACGATGTCTAGTGTTTCCTTTTAACGAGACATAAAGACACTAGACGCTTGAAAAACTTGTACGATCACTCTTAAAAACAATGTGCAACCTTCCCGCTTGGCTGGCAAATTGTCAGGGAACTTGATCTAATCTGATTTTATCAAAGTATTGTACGCCGCACGCCAGCCTGCTCTGTTTGTTTGTCACTTTGAGGCAATGCACCAGCAGAGAGTTGGACTGGGTTAATAATAGTATCACCCTGTAACACTCCACAGGCCGGTGAATCATTTGTAGTGGCTGTGAGAAACTTGTGTGGATCACTAAATATGTGTGAGAGAATGATTGATTAAGAAAGTTTACGGTCTGTAAAAACTGGAAACAATACTGTAAATCTGGTTCTACCAGACAAAAGGGAGTGTACAACTTGAATAAGGAATATCACATTCACCCGATGATGCACTTTAAACACAATGAACCTCATTTAACGCGTACATTTTTACTTTAAAGTACAAACCTGGTCAGATTTTGAATCCTCAGTCTGAGTGCTCTCCTTCAGTGAGTTCTTAGTTGTCCCGAATGTGATCCAGAGTGATATTAAAGTCCTACTGAGATGACAGGCAGGTGTATTGCCAGGCGTCGCCGAAACAAAAGTCCAGTTCAAGGTGACAGCTTTCACGCGAAGCTGCTTCTTTTTAAAAGTTGAAAGCTTTGTTTAAGATTTCCCACACTATGGTCATCCAAACGGTTGCTATTGTAGTGGCAGTCCCACAGATAAACGGCTCCGAGGCCCAGCTTGTCCCAGGGCTGTAGAAGTTGTTGAATGACAGGTCTGAGAGCCGGCGGTGAAACTCTGTGAGAAACTTTCACGCCCATTTACTGCAAAGTATTTTCCCTCCTTTGCGCTCTCTCTCTCTCTCTCTCTCTCCCTCTCCCTCTCCCTCTTCCTCTCTCTCCCTCTCATGCAGAAAGCCGAAACCCTTCGTTCACTTGGTTACAGTATTTGTCACCTATTCTATGTAGTCGCAGGTTCGGCATCCTCTCTTCTTCATGAGTCACAGTTTTAGACTCTTCTTTTTCACACTATCTACATTGTTACAACCTTTCCTTCTCTTCTTTCCCACGCAGCATTCCTGAGTGCTTGAGGAAGGTGTGTCAGCGTTTGTCTCGCCTTGGGTGACACAGACACAGATTACAATCTGCCTCATTGTTTTCTATATGATTCTGGGAGAACAAACAGATAATGTGTTTTTAATCTTCCATACAACAGCTCATTGCTCAGTCACTTATATATCTTTGAAACATACACTTCTTGCTCTTCTTGTTTTTCTAGTCTACTGCCATCCCTTTGCTTTATAACACAGAGACAGATTACTCCCCCTTTGCTCCTCAATTCATGACTACCTGACCGCATTTTTTCAGAGCTGACACCACCCACTTTACTCTATCAGCCTTCATGGACAGCTGGAAAAAATCACTGTGAAGAAGAGCATGGGCGGGTTCGGCTGGCTCTTCGTCCATGGAGCCAAATTCTGTAAGAAAATGTGTTTTTTAAATGTGGATTGATGTCAAACCTCAGTGTATTGGGAACACGGTGGTTGATTCATTTGGGTTGTAACAACTGGCTTTGACTTGCATCAGTTAATTGCTGGCCCAGCTTCAGAGTAATAATAAAGGTTGGTCATTCTCAGAGTGACGAAGACTGGTGGACATTTTTTATTTAAATGCATCGGCCCAACCAGGATGCTCACAGAGAGTCACGTCTTTGACTCCCTTTAGCAAGCCTCTCTTTGATCTGCACTCCTCCAGCAGGAGGTGCAGGAATATCCTAAAGGGCCAACACTAAAAAAACCTGTCATCCTCCGTTCACCGCTCCCCGGGCCTCCTCTGTGTGGACAATACCGGCTCCAGGGAAGGAAAAATGTGCTGGTCGGTCTGTTGGTCCACCACTTTGGCCCAGAGTGATGTATCTCAACAACTATGGGATGGACTGCCTTCACATTTTGTACAGACATTCATCCAGATGATGAATCCTACTGACTTTCCTTTAGCGCCACCATGAGGTTGACATTTCCTTGCTTTTAGTGATACGTCTCGACAACTGTTGGAAGGAATGCTGTGACATTTTGTTCAGACATCAATGTCCCCAGAGGATGAGTTATTATCACTTTGGCGACCCCTTACATTTCATATAGCGCCAACATGAGGTCAATATTAAAAGGTAGGACATGTAAAAATGCAGGCAATGTCCTACTTCACATGATGTTTCCTTAACCCTCTAAGTTCTTTATCCTGATTAGCTGTTTCCTCTTTATTTATTTATCCATTTTAATCTACATCTTCTCTTTTACTCAATCTGTGACCTGGAATTTCTTCTTCTCTCTTTCTTGTTTGTGTATTGGTATTTTATACTGCTAATGTGATTTTGTTTTATAATACTTTCATAAATAACTGTAGTTTGGTAGGTGTAGCCATTGAAGGTAGTGTCTGTTGTCACTTAAATGTAAAGGAGTAAAAATATAATTATTATTAAATTAACCATATACGTTTACAATGAAGATGATGTTCAATGTTATATTATTTTCAAAATGTATAATGACACTTTAATGCTCAATTTTAACATTATGATTAGTTTTACACAATATACTTTGATGAGTACTTCTTCAATGTTATACACGATGCAAATCAGCGCCTATAAAATGTTCCAAAAAGCTTTTCCTCTGGAAGTAATTTCCCTTATTTCCTTCCTTATCATCAAAAGGGACAAAAGGGAACTATAAGTGTGTCTCTCTGTGAGTTTTTGTCGTTTTATCGGAGCCCCGCCTTTAAATCCTAATTGACCAATGAGGAAAGAGGGCGGAAGTAAACACGGAAGTGCATCAAAGAAAACCACGATAGAAAGGGCGACACGTAGGTTGTGTCAAGTGTCAGCCTGCACGGAGCCAAAATGAACTTATATTAAATACTTTCCAGTATATTTCAGACTGCAGTATATATTTGGGGTTGTTAGTTTAGTCTTAAGTGTAGTTTTTCTCTCCTGACGGTCTCAATGGAGCCAGCTCGAGGTGTGGTTTTGGCCACAGAGAGATATGGCAGTGCAGAATCCTGGAGGTATTTTGCAAAGGATGCAGTGATGGAGAGGAGAAGAGATGGGAGTGAAGGGGAATCGAGAGGAAACTCTATTGTTGGAGTTTTTAAAGTAAGGATTTATAACGTTTCCACAAAACGTTTGTGAGCTCCTGCAACAAAAGCTTGATTGTGTCCTGTCAAATGTCTGAGAGGGCTGCTCTGTATGTGTGGATGGCATGCCATGCTTTTAGGTTCTAGAAAGCCCTCTTTAAGAATAGATGGTTTGTAAGAAGGGTGTGTGATGTACATGGAGAACAAAACGCTGTGCAATACTTTAATCAAAATAACTTCTGATCAACAGTTCAATTAGAAAAGAAGAAATCACCAGTCGTTGGTAAAAGAAACTGGATGCTGAACATCAAAATGTGTGCAGATTTCAACAGGAACAGGTTCCTGTTTCACTGTCAAGTTACAGTTATGCAACGTGTTGCTTTAGCGAAGCTCTTCTTCCAACTTCCCAATAGAAATAGACGGTTGGACTTTAGGGTTAGCACGATTGGGATATAAACTGAACATACTGTGGACTGATGAACCACAGTTTAAACCTCTTCAATCTAATCGCTGAGTAGAAAAATGGACTAACTCCATATTTAGAGCCAAATTGCACCATTATGGTTCAATAATGATCGAGCGTCACTTATGCATTTCTGGGATAGAAAACAAAATAAAAATACCGGTTCCAGCAGTATTTTCTCCTGTCACGCAACACTGTGGGGACATCATCTCAATAATAATAATAGTAATAATAAACTTTATTTATTACACCTTTCATACAAGCTTTTCAATAAAAGAAATCAGCATAGAATCAACAAAAAAACAGGGAAAATAAGATGGAAAATAAAACACACTTATAGAAATAAGACAAATCTTTTATCTTTTAACAGTATGACATAAGAAAGGAAACAAAACCCAAACCAATTAATAATGATAATATTAATAACAATACTAAAATATACATTTGCATCATTCTCTTCTAGTCTGTTCTTTTCTTTTCTACATCAGTGATGGAGATTTACATTTTTAAGACTGAAACTCAAAGCATTTTGCCTCGAGTGCACTCTACCAATACATGGAAGCTTTAATCATTTAATTCTTCTTCTTTCCATGAAAGAAGAAAAACATCAATATAACATTTGCTGCTCATCCACTCCCACCTCAAACTCTCATTTTCACTTTTTTTTTTTTTTTTTTTCAGAGTGTCTTTCTGCCTCAAGGCTACCCAGAGAGCGTCAGTGGTGATTACCTGCAGTACCAGTTTTGGGACACTATGCAGGTACAGTAAATGATGCACCAACACGTCTGAGATCCTCTCCGTGAGATTAAAACTCTTCATCCACACTCTTCACTCTCTCGCAGGCTTTCGCCAGTTCTCTGTCAGGGACCCTGGCTACTCAGGCGTCCCTCAAAGGTGTCGGTGTTGGAAACCAAGAGGCGACAGTCGCTGCAGCCACAGTCACCTGGTTACTAAGAGGTGATTCAAATACACCATGACTGTATACTTTTATTCTATTTTTTTAGCTTTTTATGTTTTCCTGACTGTTTTTTAATGTTTAAATGAATGTTCTTGATTGTTTTTAAATCTTCTTTTCTTTTGCATTATGTTTTGATGCTTTTAATGGTTTTATGTGAAGCACTTTGAATGGCCTTGTTGTTGAAATGTGCTGTACAAATTAACTTGCCTTGCCTATGTTACTCTTGCATGGTGAGTGCAACCTGCAAACTAATGGTTTTCCCTGCAGATGGAACTGGCATGTTGGGCAGAATCCTCTTTGCTTGGCACAAAGGGTAGGCTTGTATTGTTTTTATATATATTTCATTTTTTCAGTGCAATACAAGTTTCGGGAGCTTAAATTCATTGGATTCTCTCCATTTTTACTTTTTATTTGTGCTCCTCTTTCACTGATGGAAATGTCTCTTTTTGATCAGTTTCTTTGTCTTTGTTCCAGGAGTAAACTGGACTCTGAGGCCAAAAAATGGAGGTCAGCGTGGTGTTAAAAAATACTTGGGTCAGTCTACTCGGCTCATTATTATGAACCCGTTCAAAGTTCTGTCTTTTAATTCCTTACCAGGCTGTTTGCTGATGTTCTCAACGACATCGCCATGTTCATGGAAATATTGGCTCCATACTTTCCTGCCTGCTTCACCCTGATTGTCTGTACAGCAGGAATATTCAAGGTAAAAAATAAATTAAAAAAATTTAAATAATTAAAATCAGCTGTGATGAAGGAAAAAAAAACCCTCAAACCTTATTTGCTTTTCCCAAAGATAAATAATGATGTAAGTGAACCCAGAGCTTTAACTTTTTCAGTTAACGGTGACAGTACTGACAGAGCGAACAGTGTGAGGGGAACCGGAGGTTGGGCAATACGTTACCGTGACTACAACATCTTTTGGGGCGGCATTATCAGCTGTAACCGCCACATGAGATCAGTGAAGAGACCGGCTGCGAGTTAACCGGCCAAATGTGCGAACATTCAAATGTGGCCGTCACGGCTAAGTGAAGAAAACAAGGAGAAGCTCTGATAACAACACACACACACACACACACACACACACACACACACACACACACACACACACACACACACACACACACACACAGAGAGAGAGACTTCATTCTCTGCTCAGGCAGAGTTTATATTTCATTACTCCTCTATATCTTTATATAGACAATAGTTGTTTGCTGCTATATTAATACTCTAAATATCAAATAGAGAACCTTTAATGGGGTTGCAAGATGAATCATAGAGGTTGTGAGTAAACAGTACTGGAAAGCAGAAAAATAATATTTCTCCGAAAACTAAAACTATGTTTATCTATCAGTGCTTTTTGCTCACTAGTTAGTGTCTAATTATTCACCGAAGCCCCCGAACAATTCTAATAAAATGGGTCAGAAGCCAAAAAAGGTCAGAGACCACTGGCCTAAACTTGGTAGCCTGTTGATCAGAATGCGTTGCTATTTCACGTTCACTTCATTCATTGTTAACGCAATTTGAATTGTTGAAACAATTTAAGACGTAAGTGGCGATTCACAGCTCCGGAAACGAGGCGACAAACAATCAAACCGGATGGATTGTCAACATATCCTGTTGTAGGCCGATTAAACGCTCAATGGATTTAAAGGATATTTTTCTTCTCCAGTCTCTTGTTGGAGTGGCAGGCGGAGCGACCAGAGCGGCTCTGACTGTTCATCAGGCCCGCAGAGACAACATGGCCGACATCTCCGCCAAAGATGGCAGTCAGGTACTTTATGACCTATAACTGTTTATCGTGGAGAAGAGCCCAGCGAACAGTGAGATAACTTGTGATGAGTCAGGAGAAAGGCACACAGATTTGTAAAATAATAATAAATATAACAGGTGCGTCTTTTTTATTGTGATCTGATAATGTTTTGACAACATTTCTATACATGTATTCAATATTTCTTCTTTCCTTTTTTTAAACTTAATGACTTACTTAGTTTCTGATATGTGTGATGATGAATTCGCCGTAAGGTTTTGAATAACATATATGTCTGATAATTAGAAGTATGGCTTTTGTATGTACTTTATTGAATTGTTTGTGGATGTTTTATCCCTCTATGTTTTTTGGATGAGTCACGCCTGCCATCATAAAGCCTGTTTGCCTCTTGGTGCGCTTGATTTATAAATATGGCCGTGGTTTCCACTTTTCAAACATTCTGACCTGAAGAAGATCCAACATAGTTATTGAGAAATAAAATTAAAAAATGTGGCATGGCGTAGTGTGGATTCGTTACCTTTTTCTTTATTGCTGCTGTTTTTCTGATAACCTCACACCTACGTGATGTGCGTATAATTAATCTTAATTTACTACGATGGATAACATTGTGCACAGTTGTGGTCCATACAGAGGTCTATTTCCTTTACCCATTCATGGGCTCTTCTATTTTGATTATACCAGAGAAACGTAGTAAGCTATTTACTGTAATTACAACTCAATATATAGTATATTGCTGTGGTACATCACATATACATAAAGTGTACATAAAGTAGTACAATAAGCCTTTTAATTTTGACTGAACAATGTCTCTGTTCTCTCCAACTCAGCAATCATTGATTTTATTATTTACAGATGTGCTTTTCCCATTGTGACATGTTAAAAAGTCTTAATTAAAAAAAGCCATAAACAGCTGTTTGCACTGCATGATTCTGAGTTTAAATTGATAATAACTCACGTTTCCGGGTTGGGCAGTGTGTTTGTTTGTCTCATCTTCATTCCTTTTATTTCCCACAGGAGACCTTAGTGAATCTGGCTGGACTGCTGGTGAGTTTGATGCTCATCCCCCTCGTCACTGATAACCCAATGTAAGTGTTTTTATAGAAGACGTATGTAAATCACCATAAGACTCTTGTACAGATACTTTTTTTTAATTATTTTTATTTGTATACCTCTTTCCGTCCCCTCAGACTGACTGTCGGCCTCTTCTTCGTCTTCACCACCCTCCACCTCTTTGCCAACTACAAGGCTGTGCGCTCGGTTGTCATGGAAACCTTAAACGAGGCGCGGCTTTCGATCGTGCTGCAGCAGTACCTGAGAGACGAACGGATCCTGAGTCCACTGGAGGCCAATGAGAGAGAACCAGTTTTCTTTGGTGATTTTCTGACACCTTCATGATTAATTCAAGTGTTCAATTGTTGAAGCATTGAGACACAATATATATTAAATATATATGTTGTTTATTGTTTTAATTTTAATGGCTATGTTTTATTTTGTATTGTTTTACTCATGGTGGTGTTGTTCTTATTGTTTTATAATGAACACTTTCATGATTCTGTTGTTTGTTCCCTGTGAAGCACCTTGTAAACCTCTCTTTGGAAAGGTGCTGTTCAAACAAATGTATTATTATTCATATTGTTATTATTAATATGTAAATGTTGTGCATTCAGAAAACTGGATTTGTCTGCTTGTTCACAGATTTCAGGAAAACTGTGCCAATCAAACTTGGAGTGAGGCTACAGGAAGTTGTACAAAGGTAAGTTTATGTTTCGCTCATACGATGAAAAATGACACACAATAACACAGTTTATTCTAATTTTGCTTATTATTTTGTAGCCCAGAGGATCTCAATTTGGCTTTGAAGGAAAACAACATGCCTTACCTTTTGGGAGTACGAAATGGTACGTAATCTCACATCCTCCTCCACAGAACAACAATGTGTTTAAGGGCCACATGACATACTTTGAATGCTATTTAATAATAGAGATAATAATAACTCTGCTGTGTTCCTCTCAGGTTGCGTATGTGTTTGTTTGGGACCAGAAGCATCAGTACGTGATGAAATCAGAGCCATGTGCCAAGCTGTGTGGCTCAGCAGCAAGTTGAGCCCTCACACACAAAGTGAGCTTTACCTCCATTTTTTTTCTTTACTTTACAATAACAGCAGTGCTTTCTCTCTTTTACACGATTTTATATTTTAAAGGTAACTGGGAAATGGTGCATGAAAGTCACAAGATGATGGACAAGATTTTCAATCCATTTCTCAAAGGTGAGCACACACACAAAGCTGTTTTAACTTAATAATCACCCACTTTTTCTTGTGTAATTTATTAATAGAAAACATTATTTTTGCCAATGTAAATTCCAGGTGTGGAAGCTGCAGGATGGGACATAAAACGAACTCTACTGGACTGGGATGAGTGGAGGGTCGAGTGGAAAACCAAAAACAACTGAGCTGTGTGACATCTGCAGCCATTTTTCATTGTTTATCACAGTTTCTAATGTTAATCAAACAGTGTGGGTTTTAAGTACCCATTGTTTAATTGATTCTGTGTGTATGATACAGGTAGAGAGAAAAAATATATATATTTGTTACAGGAATATTTTGATTTTTCAAGGTGTATTCAAATTATTATTTTTTTAAATGAAATGTGTCATACAAATACAATACAACTGATTGCCCTTCTATCTTTTATCCATACGGTGACGTTGCAGGGCGTTCACGTGCAATTAAATACGAAACGAAGAAGAAACATCCGCTGTTGAAACAGTTGCATCAAGTTAACAACATTATTGTGGAGGAGCTGCAAATAAGCATTTTCGGCTTGTGTATCATTAACAAATTCAATTGAATATTCAACAACAGGGATACAAGACAAGCAAATATATACTCTTGTATACTGACAATTACCATGCAATCATTGTATGATTAATTTGACTTTAATACAAGTTTCCAAATATGTCGTGGGTCTATTATTTTGAAAATTGGAACCGGATGTTACGGTTGTATTACAGCTAGCTCAAATATCTGTTGGCAACCAAATAAGTCTGGTTGGACGCAAATTAAACAGCACTGTGTCCTAAATGGGAAGATACAAATGTGCCTACGACTGCGAGAGCTCCAGCAAGTCAGACGTGAAGTATTTTAAGTGAGTATTAAGATTTGTCACTGACGTAAACAGAACTAGCCCTACAGATTCATGAATAGTCGAGCTAGCTCACGTGAAGCTAACAGGAAGCTAACATAAACATCAGCACGAGTTGCATCAGTTTGACACTTATTGTTAAGTCTTTGCAGCACGTTTTAATATTTTATCTTGATGATAATATAATTTAAGAAGAGGATAAAGTAACTAGATTCAGACAACTTGAGTTTTCAAGTAGAAAAGCTTCTCAGTTTGCTGCTTTTCTCACTTTTTCATTGCAAGAGTTGAGACTGGAGGCAGACTTTAGGATGAAATAATAAAAAGCACCTCTTCGATGTTTTCTGGCTGCTCTGGGATAATCTAGTCTGTGCATCAGTCTAAGTATGGTGGTTTTTAAAAGAGACCATGCGGTATAAAGTTAGGTGTGAAAAAAACACTGCAATCTCCCTTTTTTTTGTATTTTTACAAAAAGAGTAAAGGTTTCATACTCCGCGTTGTCTCACTCAGGATGTTTTCCATCAGGGAACAATGACAAAAGGGGTGAAATAACTTACGAATGAATAGTTAGTCCAGTGAAAGATATTCCTGCTTAGAGTATATAAATATGATTTATGTGACGGAATAAACTTTGATCCAGATAGACCTTTCAAAACATGTTCACCACTTTGCCACATTGTGTATATGTTTAGCTTACATCCATCACACTAGTAACAAACATTGCAAAACTAAAAAGTTAAAACTTTAGTGAAGTACTGCTTCTGCTGCACTTCAGAAAAAAAAGCCTTGAGTAATGTTTCACTATGAAGACAGTCAGCCAATGAGAACATTAAGGCAAAACTTACTGACTTTAAATGGAGTTCAGTGTTTCAGTGCTTTAATGAGTTGTGGGCTTCTACAGATTTCCCCTCTACAATCCCCGAAAGCTCAAGAAATGGCTGATCAACATGAAGTTGAAGGACTGGACCCCGTCTCGCTTCTCGGTGCTGTGCATCAATCATTTCGAGGAACAATGCATCGACAGGACGGGCAAATGTGTGAAACTTCGGGAAGATGCAGTTCCCACCATATTTTCATCCCCTGGCAACACACAGAAAAGAGAGGTTTGTATATATTATGTAGTCACTCCGTGTCTGTGGATCACGTGAAGATTAAAACATCATATGTTATATCATATGTAATTACTGTGCCCCGATATAGGCTTCCAGGAACCCAAGAAGTAAGAGATTCAAGGTGAGAGCATATTATATTAACATTTAACTGTTAAAATTCTGTGATTCAGTTTTCATTTGTGGTCATTTTAGAAAGTGTGTAGGTCCATTTCCTCTGAAATTATAAAACATTGTTTGCTCAGGTTGAGCTTTCTGGGCTAAAAAAACAAGTAACTTAACATAAATTCTGTCTTTACTTCCCTTCAGCACCACAGAGTCAGCATATTAATATCTTACAAAGACAATCAGTTCAAGTTTGTGAACGCAGTGTGTGTGTTGTTTCTCTGTATTGTGATCCCAGTCACCTGGTAAAGCCTCACAGAGTCCGGCTCAGTCTCCAACTAGCAATCCTGCAAAGAGAAGAGTCCAAAACAACGAGCCCGGCCCACCAGAGGAGGAGCCTGCTGGGTATGTTACTCACCTTCCTCTCGTTAAGTTAAACAGCCAATCAGGAAACTCTCATATTACACTGACAAGTACTATGTGGACATAAATCTGTCTTGATTATATTATATTTATCCTCTGACTAAGCAGTTTCTTTAGAGAAATTATTGCATTTCTTACCAGAACCTTTGATATCTAGCATTTGTACGATTGCCAGAAGATGAGAGGAATTCCATAAATTAGGGTTGTAAGTAGGGATGTGGAATTAACCAGTATTTAACATTTACATTTATATAACATGATGTTCTAATATGGAAAAGTTTATATCATGTTAATAATACATATATAACAATATTGTGTAGATAATCCAGTGCCTCAAAAATCAAATTTCTGTTCAGTTATGGTTACTGACTCTCTCTGCCTCCCTTCACTTGTATTTCGAGTGTAATTAATTCACCAAAAAAGAACCAAAACGCACAATAAACAAAGTCGAAGTCTTTTTTTTATTGGTATTGTGATAATATTGTTATTGGGAATTCTTTAGGCCACGATAATCGTGGAGTGAAAAACTGATTTTGTGACAACCTTAGTTGTAATTAATGACTATCTTCATTGCCTATTAATCTGCAGTGTTTTCTCCTCATTAATCGTTTCATCACACGTTGGAAAGTTTAAAAAAACTAAGTTCACATTTTTTTGTTTGGTGCAACTGTCCAAAACATAAATATCATGTATATTTAATATCATGTGAGACAAAGAAAAGCAACACATCTTTAAATTGTTTTAGCTGGAACTAGTGAATTTCTTCTTTTTTTTTTGTGATGATTCATCGATTTGTCAAAATAATATAACTGAGTAATTGGATAATCCGGAACCGTGATGATTTTAATTCACAATAACCATGTTGCATTGAGTTTGTACATATTTGGATTGTTGGCTCTTTAATGACCTTTTTCTGGTTTTATGTTCAGGGACAAAGACCCTAAAAAGTCGAATGACAAATGGAGGATTATAGTAGACGAAGGGCTGATGAAGATAGAGTCATTTCCACACTTCTTCCATGGAGATTACTGCGCTCCACGGGTAAGTTTTATTATATATTGTATATTTAGTATAATTACTCAACATGTTTTCATTACTATCTTAATCTCACTATTTTTGTTTATATTTAGCACAAATTATGCCAACTGTGGTCTGACATTATGCAAATCACAAGCCTTCTGTTGTCAGATGTTTACTTTAATTGTTGCACTTTGCTATCAAATACTTTTTCATCTTTATCCAATTTGACATTGTGTCATTTTTCACATCCACCAACAGGATATTCAGTGGGCTCCAGATGACGATATGAGTGTAAGTAGTCCTCGTGGTTTTATCTTTTATACTTTGACTTCTATATTTATTATTATATTATATATATTCTATATGTTTTTTTTAACCAAGTGCTCGTCTGTAATGTCCTCAGACAGACTGTGAAGATCCTGAGAAGGTGATCGAGGTAAGTTACAACCCGATGACCCGAAAGTACTGCAACATTAAACACAAGATGAAGTGATCGGGGTTATGACTGTGCTGCGGTGGCGGCAGGTGAAGGAGCCGTGGCAGTGGCTCGGTCTGGATGTGAGAGGGCCGCTGCCCCAAACGCTGAACGGACACAAGTACATCTTGACTGTAACGGACTACTACTCCAAGTGGGTGGAAGCTGTGCCGATGCAGTCGTGCCTCCCTTCGGATGTGGCGACGCCCATCGCTGACGTCATCGCCCACTTTGGATACCCGATCAGGGTCCTCTCCAGACTGCCTCATGACATAGTCCACAAAGTGAGTGCGTAGTGGATTGAACTGCTCGTATTATTTGTTATAGAGAGCTTAAAGGGAAAATGTTCTACTTTTCATCTGGATGTCCAATCCGAGCTGTTGGTAAATGTGTCGAATGAAGCAATAAATTCCTCAATAATGACCGAGAACGCTGAGTTCACAGCTGAAACACACGTGTTTTGTTCCTGCATCCAGCACCATCATATGACATGTCAGGGACATAGATGGATGCAAGGAAGAATTACCGTCTGTCTCAGCTTGGATTGGATTGGTGCAAAGGATGTTATGGACTCGGATACGTTTTACAGTGTTTTAGCTGACTCGGATATACAGCCGTATTTAGCCGAAGAAATGCAGCAGAGAGAGGCTGCAGCTGCATTAGCCGTGCAAGAGGATATGGCCTCTGGGGGGGGTTAGGAGCTCGCAGGCAATGCATCCTGGTACATGAAGGCACCGCCGGCACAACTCCGTGAGCAGGAGAACTCCGCTTTCTCGGCCGGTATGGCACACACCGAGAAATGTATCGCTTCACTTGACTACATTTAGCATCAACAGCGATTGAACATCCACATAAAAGGAGGTGAATTTCCCTTTTAAAACCTTTTAATAAGAATTTCCACGGAGTGACAGATGGTTGGGTGACGGGGGGGGGGGGGGCATTTTTAGGTCGCCACACATTTTAGTTTTTTAATAAAGTATTTGTCTAACATAATGTGCTAGATCAACAGAGAACTGAAAGATCAGCTGAAGGTCACCGTCGCTCTCGTCGTCCATCATCAGCAGACGGGTACAGTGGATTTGATCACACAGCAGCTGATTGACAGGTCAGTACTTATAGTATTATAACAATACATATTGTCTGTAAAGGACTGTGTATGCATTGCATCTTCTAGCTCTAAATTGAGAGAGGAATAAGAAAAATGCAGTAAAATAAAGAATCAAGCATTGAAGTCAAGTCTTTGTAACTGATACTGTCGCTCCTCTCGGCAGAGCACAAGTGTATCCTGTGATGTTTTTTCCTTTTTAAGCTAATAATCGTGACTACACGTTTTCTTTTTGCTGCTCCTTAGGATGGTTAGTGATCTAATAGAGGAGCATGCGGCTGACTGGGACGTCTACCTGCCTGCCAAGGTTTTCAGTCTGTGTTTCAAAGAGCATTCAAAGACTAAAGAAAGGCCCTTCTCCGTGCTCTGCTGTACGGGACTGGAGCCCGTCCAATCCCCCAGAGGACTGAATGTAAGTGAAGGTTCTGAACATTGGAGGTTTGATGAGCTTTAGTTTTGTAATACTGTAAAATGACTCTTGTGTTCTCGCCTCTCTGTTCCACAGTACGTTTATTCCAAGATCCGAGAGAGTGCTTTCGTGGTTAGATAGATATCTAAAGTTTATTTGGTGAGTTGAATATCTTTTTGTGTATAATATGTATATATGTAATATAACATTCAAATTTTTTTCTGGAACGAGAAAGTCAGTGAATTTTGAAAGCAATCTCAAAGCAGTTTAAGAAAATATGTTTGTTTTTTTCCCCTTTCCCTTTCACTTTAGTGCACACTCAGTTTTATTATTTTTCAGGTCAATCGATGTGGAATTCAAAATGAGTTTGGTTTTATTAACAAAATAAGGAGGAAGAGTATTGTTCGGTCATGGAAGCGCGATGACTTTGTCGAGGATTGTCATGGAAGAGTGCTGGAATTCTTGAGTCCTTTCTGGCCGCAGTGGGAATGTGTTTCTACATCATCTTTCTCTCTGCCAGTGACTCAATGTCACATCTGTTCAATACTAATTATGTTTTGGTTTTGACCTATTTCTTGTCCATCAGCTCAGTAGAAGGCCATTTCCATGCTTGTATCCTGTTTTTGGAAATCATCTTTCATAGCAGAATGCATTGTACTTGAATGAATTGTCTTCGATATGCTTAAAGAGCATAACAAACTAAATACAGGTCTGGTGGAGACAACAGTGTTATATTTTTACATCAGGATTTATTTGTATTTTTAAGGCTGCTGTGCCAGATCTTTTAGTTTTTGTTCCATGTGTATAAAATGTAAAACATGTAAATAAACTTGCTTTAAAAAAATAATTGTTTTGACTATGCATGTAAATTAGACTACAAATAAACTCCTGTGTAATCATATGCTTTCAAAATGAAGGCATTTGTCAGCAACATGATTTCAACTTAAAACTATTTTAACGTGTTAACACGAACATATGCAGTATGTACAATATGGTATCTGCAACATAAGAATCAACTGTTATGTCGGAGTTGCACTTCTACGGGCAATTTCAGGTTGTGCAAAGATAAATTAGAGTCTCTGTTGACAAATTACAGTGTTCTGGTAAAAAAAAAACATCCACACATTGGAAATCTTTAGTAAAAACATTTCAAACACAACAACAGCTGAGTTTCAGAGGTCATAGTTTCTATGAAGAACCTCCTGAATCTTCAGAAATGTTGCATTTAAAAAGATAGTAAACAGACTTTTTCTGTTTCGTGAATCGACCGCGGACCAGCCAACAGGAAAAACCAACCCTGATCTTTCGCAGCTTGCTTGATTTGTTTTTTTAGCTGCGGCCTGTTCAGCTGCTCCACTCACGGTGGTGACAGCTGCTGTCGGGCTGAGAGGTGGAAGTTAAGTCCTCCCTCATGAAAGAACCAACCAGTGAAAAGAAACACCTGTTTGTTTCACCAGGGAGGGAGACGTGATGAAGGGTGAGGGTTATGACTGGAGGATGAAGCTCTGTTCACGTTTTTATTTTAGCTAATGTGTGTTGATGAATATGAATAGTTCAGATAATTAGAGGCCTATAGAGTTGACATCACATACAGACATGACCTTTGAAAGGATGGCTATAGATTAACATGCTATACAGGGAAAACATGACTTATTGTCATCATGACAGAGTGGATTTAGAAGAATCCAGAAGCAGCGATGCTTTCAGTTTGATTTACTTGAGAGGTACAGACATTATGTACATATATTTACTGATGTGTCTAAAAACCCTGACAATGTTTAAACAAGTTGTGCATGTTATGTTTCAGAGGTGAACGTTAAGGTGACACAGAGAACAACTGACCATGTGGCAGTATATTCAGTTGGGTACCAGCTCAAGTAGACGCTCAAGGGAATGAAACAGTTGATCAACTTGCCAAAAGTTGATTAAAAGCAAAAAAAGTAGATTTAACAATAGCTGACCAATAAATAAGGCAGAAACCAAATATTTTTCTGCCACTTTTAAGAAGCAGTGGCAGAGGTTTTTATGCAATGGAGATTTTAAAGGAAGGCATTTTTATCAGATACCGAAGAAGTAGGAGTGGGAAGATCAGCAAAGTAGGAAAAAAGTAGAATTAGACTCGATACTAAACTAAATTCACGGAAAATTAAGAATTATTTGGACACTCAGACCAATCATTCAATTAAGCTGGAAGCCAGGATATAATGACATACTATGAAAACAAAAAACAGGAAGTTCAGCGGAGTGTCAATTTATTGATTTTACTAGAAATATTTCACATCTATAAAGTCAAATTCTTGAGGTCTTGCTCATCGTTTGAACCTCTCTGGATTAAATTTAGGAAGTATTTTGAGTCTATCCAAATTATAAAAAGTAAGAAATGTGCTCATATACTTAATATTCTACAATATTTTTTTTAAATAAACTTTAGAAATTTGATTTGAATGCCTACCTTCTCTATTATTATTTCATATTATTGTCTTTTTTTCCCTCTTCGTCCCACTATTTTTTATTATTATTATCTTTAAATGATTTTTAGGAAGTACTTTGAGTCTATCCAAATTATAAAAAATAAGAAATGTGTTCATCTGCTTAACATGCTACAGGATTTTGAAAAATAAACTTTAGAAATTAGATTGTATTGCCTACCTTCTCTGTTAATATTTCATATTATTGTCTTTTCTTCCCACTATTTTTATTATTATTATTATTATTTTAAAAAATTTTACAGTCACCCTAAATCCTGCTACTAGGTTGCATGTGTCACGTTATTGGGAGTCATGCCTGTCATGTTTTCCTAAGTGTTGTTTTCTACATAAAAGAAGAAGAAGAAGAAGAAGAAGAAAACATGTACCGCCCCCTGCCGGTTGACTCCACGCCGGCAGGGGGCGCTCTGAAGCGGCGGTGAGCTCACAGTTGTCGCGGTGCGGTGGAGGCGTTTTTTTTCTCCCCTCTGTGTTCAGCCAACCGCAAGAAATGGTGAGTGGGGACAACAGACACAGCTCCAGACGCAAAGGCCCGTTGGCTCGTGAAACATAACTTTAATTATCCTCTAACTCGTTAGTTAAACATTTAAACGTCCGCTGTCAGCAGCTGAAACGAGGCTGGTTTAAAGAAAACGATCCTCCGAGAGCTGCTGTCTTTGTTTAGCTAACGCTGGCTAACGTGGGTTAGCTCCCTCAACGCTGTAGCTTCAGCCGGACATCGCTTCGTAAAGCCGGGTGGGTTAGCGGAGCAGGGCGCAGACGAAAGGGGATATAAAAACACGTTGTTCTGGATCGGTGACAACTCAACCGGCAAACTTTGCTTTGATGAAACGACCAGCTAGCCACGAAGCTAGCTAGCTAGCTAGCATAAGTTGTCAGTAGCTGCTGTAGCTCCGTTAATGTCACCATCTAACAACGTGGAGTTACATAAAACAACAGTTAAATGAAGCGGGTGTGACGTGAGACAACATGACAGGTGTTTCGGGGGTGATGTTTCAGGAGAGGGGCTCGATATCCAGACCCACGGGAGGCTACTGCGGCTAGCCGCCGGTCAACGTTAGCTAGCTCCTGGTGACGCCGGCTGGCAGCTGCCGCACCGTCTGTCTGCAACAGCCTCGATGTGGAGATCAGTGGGACGTTATGGAGGAACGAGCAGTTTGTTTATGGGCTTAGTTACCAATTCATTTAACTACTGTCACTGTCAGCTTCAACCCTAAAGCTGCCAAACAGCATAACCCTCTAAGTAAGAAGTTAGTGTCTGTAATGAGGTAAAACACCTTGATCAAAATATATTTATTGGCACGAACGAGCAAACATTTACTTATTCAAGTTAATTGCGTGTTACAGACTCTATTCAGAGCATATTGTTTGTCCACCATTCACCACTACAGCTGCCAATCATCCTCTAGAGGTATTATAAGTAAGAAGTTATTGTCTGTAATAAGGTAAAATACCTTGAACAAATGACAGATGAAGAAGATATTTATAAGCCATGATGCACGAACAAGCAAACATTTACTTATTCATGTTAATTGCGTATTACAGATGGAGTTTCTCCATTCAGAGCATATTGTTTGTCCACCATTTACCTCTAAAAACGATCTTTCAAAGACTTTAAGTATATCAGAATGATGCTGTGAAAATGTACTCAAGATATCAAACTGGTGTCGTGCAACTTGCGTGTTTGTAGGTACAGGAGTCAATACTTACTAACTGTCCTAAGAAGTCTCATGTAAAATGTATTTGCGGCCTAATGGCGCTGAAAATAAAAATGACATCATCTTGGGTTTATCAAACATACGGTTGAGTACGACAGGCTACCAAGTCAATCAGTGGGGACATTGGTATAGTTGTTTCTTTGTATTGTTTTAAACTGTTTGTGTTTTTGTATGTAATATATTTTTGTATGTAATTTATTCTATATAATGGCTGAGTCAGTGGATATCGCTGCACCTTTACTTTTAAACTCGACATGTACTTTACCTGCAGCTTCATCGACCTTTGTGTTTGAGTTGACTTAACAACTGTATTTGTTTGGGCTTTGTTTTGTGTGGCGTCTCAGTTTAATGAAGCCCGTCCACAATAAGTATCACACTAGCAAACACTGGTGGAATTTAACTAAGTACAATCGAGTACAAATTCGAGGTACTTGTACTTCACTTGAGTGTTTCCATTTTATGAAACTTTATACTTACTTTACTTCCTTTATCCTGCTCCACTACATTTGCATGACAGCTATAGTTATTTTTCAGATTACAATTGATCATCCCCATCCTGTCCAGTGAAAATCACATATCTCCAGATGTGTTGCTTTTGAATGTTTGTGACAAACTAAAGGATGAAGTGTTCCTTTATGTGTTGAAAAAGTCCTCCTACATCTTGAGTAAATAACCTTTTTTAGAAGGATATTGCATCGTCACAAAGCTGTTTTTCTGAGCTCATGAAAAGTTGACGTTTTGGAGATATGTGGTTCTCACAGGACAACGACGCTAATAGAATATGATGCATTGCTTTAGCTTGAACTATCCATCAGTATATAAAGAAGTTAGAATTAGCGCAACTTCAAACATTACAGCCGTAAAATGCAGTATTATTTATTGAGAAACATCAGATATAATAGTAAAAGACTGACTACTTTTTTCTTTCCATACTTTTAAGTACATCTTGCTGATAATACTTGCATATTTTACTTAAGTAAGGTTTGAATGCAGGACTTTTACTTGTACTTACTTGGTATTAGTAAAGGATCTAAATAACTTCCACTATTGTGCAAAAGATGAAGTTTCTATCTGCTGATGCCAACAGACACTTTCTGGAGGTTTTACCGTGGAGACGACCAGTAATGAGTAGATTATGAAGTACTTAACGTTACACCAAAATGATCTTAGTGGGGCTTATGGGTTTGACAAATGTTTTATTATCATAGATGCAGCAGACTTCTGTCTTGGTTGTTTTTCTAGCTTTGGAAGGACCTGATTAAAACACCGCAACATAAACGATTTGTTTCAGGCAAAATGTGCCCGCAGAGATTTACCACCTCCTGTTTGAGAAGACGGCGTTTACAAGGTCAACAATGTTTTTCTGATGTGAATATATTTGGGAGTCGTCAGTGTCTCATTTCCACTCTTTCCTCTGTCACTTGATCTCTCTTCAGGATGTGTTTCTAATGATCCGACGTCACAAGACGACCATCTTCACCGACGCCAAAGAGTCGACCACAGTCTATGAGCTGAAGCGCATTGTGGAAGGCATTTTAAAGAGGCCCCCTGAAGATCAGAGACTTTACAAGGTAAAGGAACAGTTAGTGGACCACATGTAGCTAACTGCTTCTTTATGTCACTCAGACCCACTTTAGCAATGTTTAGAGCAATATTAGGATTCACATTCATGCTTCAGTGCTGTCTGATTGAGGAGAGCGAAGGGGTGGGCGATATGAAGATGTACACCGAGAGACGTTTCAGGAATTAGCTATGCTGTTTAAAGCGGCGAAAAGGCAACTATTGATGATAAATGTATAGCTTCAGTCATTTTTCAAGTTAAAATGCCAAATATACTCACGTTTCAGCTTCTCAGATTTGCCGCTTTTCTTTGTCATATATCACAGTAAGTTGATTTATATATAGGTTTCTGACTTTCAGACAAACAGAAGCAGCACAACTGCATCATTTAATGTACCCAATGGTTACAGGAGTCTTTTTATAGCTTAAAACGTCACTGACACTGAATACAAACATGCTGGCTAAGAGGAAGGCGAGTAGTTTTACAACACAGAGTGTTGTGAGTCCTCAACCCCATTTATTTCACTGCGCCGGCAACTCTGTCTCCTGAATTTCTTCCGTTGCTTTAAACACCATGTCTAAAAAGGCTGATAATGTGGAAAATAGAAATGAATATCTGGCTGTACACTACGTTTATCTTTAAAACAAAATGTTCTCCTCCAGGATGACGTGATGCTTAATGATGGGCAAACTCTCGGAAATTGTGGCTTTACAAATCAAACAGCTCGACCTCAGGCCCCGGCCACGGTGGGGTTAGCTTTCCGTCTGAGTGGTGAGTAGTTTACCCTTTAATCAACCCCATAGTCAGTGTTGTAGTCCATTCATTTGTTTTATGAAGCCACTTTCAGTCCAGTCTGAGCAGAGCAGGTTGTTTTGAACGATAGTAGCTCAGATTCTCTCTGATGTATTTTCTCCCCTCCCTCCCTCCCTCTCTCTCTTCACTGTCACTTTCAGATGATTCATATGAGCAGCTGAGGGTCGAGCCTTTCTCCACTCCCCCAGAGCTCCCAGACGTCATGAAGCCCCAGGACTCGGGCAGCACAGCCAACGAGCAGGCTGTCCAGTGAGGGAGGGGTCAGGGAAACGAGAGGGCTGCACAGGGGGTCTGAGGGAGGATGCACGGGGGGGAGGGAGGGGTTGAATTTTGTGATGCCTCCGCGGGTGAGTTTTACCTCGCCGACGACAGATCTTCAGCTGGGCACAAACAATTATGAACACGGATTCCCCTCGTTGTAGATGTGAGGGCGGGTGCTTCAAAGTGGTTCATTTGTCCTGAAATCGGTGAACGCATGCTAGATAAATTGATAATTTCACACAAGACCCTTCAGAGATACCTGACGGACTTGTCACGACACTGTCGGTCATCCATGGGATTGGTAATGGCTGAACATAAAAAGTTGTACCTCGTATTTAATTAATTCTACTCTTTATTTGGGGTGAGGTTACCGCTACCTTACTTGTGTTTTTTATTTTGCTGGCTTAAACGTGGGAGTTGATAAGGTGTGACATTTTTAGGCTTTTATGTTTGTGTGTTTCTTTATTAAACTATTACTAGGATTGAACATGTTTTTTGGTCTTTGGCCTGGATATGTGGTGCGACAATAGCTAGGAGTTCGTGAATTTCTAAGTTACTATCTGTATTTCAAAAAGTTTTGAACAATATGGATCTGTGGTAAAAACTGACTCACTTGGTGGCAGGAGATCTGGCATTACGATGAACATTTCTTGGTACTTTACCTTCTCATTAGTTGTAGTTTTCCTACTGTAGCTGCTCACAGATGTTACTGAGACTGAGTGCACTCAGTCGTGGGTTTCTACAACACATGTAACGCTGGCGTGGACCTGGTGTTGAAAATGAAATATCCGACAGGCAGAGCAGCAATCAAAAATGAATTGATAGTGATTATTTTTTAGATTACTAACAAAGGTCGGGACTACCCAACTTTCCTCTCCAATGTTTGATTGTAGCCGGTGACATCTTGGAGATGCTCTGACTTGAATCAGTGTGGCTAATTGTTCATAGTAAACCTAAACCGTTTAATGTTAACAGGTAGTTTGCCATGTGATGATGTGATCCATGCACATTTGACTCTCCGCTGTCCCGGAATCACTGCCCATCTAGCTTTAGTTCATGCTGCAACTTGTGTTGTGTTATACCCCATTAATACCTTAATACACTTTTTTTTTTTCTAAAATAAAAAGGGGAATTACAAATCAACTCCTCTGCACATCGAATACAAGTTTAACACTGGGTCTCGTGATCTAGAAAAACTTCAATTTAAAAACTGAAACCCTCCATTAGTTACAACGGGGAAGTATATTCTGACCTGGGGGTGTTGAATGAAATTGTTGACTTTAACATTTGCAAATTGAGGCTGTTAAACAGTGGGACATGATCGAAGTTGCACTTGTAACTGAATTAACATTAAAACAACTGTTTTTCACCCCTGTGCACTGTGGTCTTTTTAAATGCGTAGTTTGAGGAACACAATCAATTGTTGGTTTTGCATTTGATTTGAAACAGAAGCTGATACAATGTTAAGTGTTTTCTAATTAAGAGTCACCGTCATAAACAATAACGTAAGTTAATGTCAGACTGATGAGGGCAGCAATGAATTAATACACAACTGCAGCCATTATTATAGGATGGCTTTTATTATCCCTCTGGTGTGTGGAGACATTTAATTTGTTTATCAGCTTTGGGAGAACTGGTAATATAAATATCCAATAATACGTGAAAAGTAACTCAATTAGGACTACAAACACATGTTTATTAAATATACATTAGTTGATTGTTTTCTAAATTAATGAATGAACTGGTCAATAAAATGTCATAAAACAGTTATAAATGCCTTTGTATTATTATAAATATTATTATTGTATTATTTGTCTGACCAACAGTCCAAAACCAGAATATATTAAATTAATTTACATAAAACAGAAGCAGTAAACCATCACGTGACGGGCTGAAACAGCATGTTTACTTGATACATTATTAAATCTCGATTTTTTTTATGAGATTTTAGCTCTAAAATTCAATATGTATAAAACGTAAAAAAAAGTTATGCTTAACATGCGTCAAAGAGAGCACCACTTTGCAAACGATGACGCAATCAAGCGGCTCGCCGTCCCTAAAGAGTAGCGAACTTTCCGACGGCCCCTGAAGGCAGCGTGGCTCGACGCGGACACAGACCGCCACAAATGGAGGTCCGCGAGTGCGTGTTATCGGCGGGCCGAGCCGTGCTGGACGTGGTGGAGCGGGAGTGGCAGCCCCTGTCCGCGGGCGAGCTGGAGCAGCGGCTGGACCAGGCGGTGGAGGAGATCCTGGAGGCGGAGCTGATGGCGCGACACAAGGCTCGGCCTCCGCCCGCGAGCGCGGAGCCCCAAGTTTTACCGGCGGAAACGTGCGTCGGTGCCCCGGAGGAAGAGCCGCCGGAGTCCCGAGAACCGACGGAGGCGGGTGACGGTGCAGCAGTCAAGGTGTCGGTCCGTTAGGTTGATGATACTGTTATTGGAATAAGTTTACATATTAACATCACTTTACTTCCAGGTTGATCTCACGTGTTCCCCTTTGTCCTGGTTGATTTATCTAAAGAGTGAATGGATTAAAAAATGAAGAATAACGTCCATTAACAAAACAAATCTCCCAAAGTGAGAACAACACTAAGACACATACAGTATTGGCAGATATACACATTTCCCAAATATGTTTTTCTAGCTGCCCCTTGTTCTGAATATTTAATCATGCCATGAAAGTTTGAACTATTTTTGAGGCTCCTTAATTTTTCTAGTTTGAACTATTTTTGAGGCTCCTTAATTTTTCTAGTTTAAACTCTTTGTTGTAACTATGATAGGGTTTCTCCTGAAACACCTGTTGAATAAAACAAATGTTTCCTTCCTCTCTCCCTTCAGTACATCACAGACCTGCTTCAAAACTCTGAATCCAGGGCTCGGATGGCGGGACGGGCCCGCTTGTCCCTGTCCCACACGGTCCTGCTGTCCCTCACGCTGCTCTCTGAGCGCGTCAGCTACCGCTCCGTGTCCCGCCGCTTCCACCTGGAGAAAGGAAACATCCACAGGATCTTCTTTTCCTTCTGCGAGCGCCTCAACGCCCTGCGAGAGAAGCAAATCCGGTGGCCCGTCGGTGGGTTGACCTCAGTGTGGTTTGTTGGCCGTGATCAGTAAAGTGATGCCGGGGGTCTGAGAGTATAGGACGGGGGTCTGAGAGTATAGGACGGGGGTCTGAGAGTATAGGATGGGGGTTTGAGAGTATAGGACGGGGGTCTGAGAGTATAGGACGGGGGTCTGAGAGTATAGGACAGGGGTCTGAGAGTATAGGACAGGGGTTTGAGAGTATAGGACGGGGGTCTGAGAGTATAGGACGGGGGTATGAGAGTATAGGACGGGAGTCTGAGAGTATAGGACGGGGGTCTGAGAGTATAGGACGGGAGTTTGAGAGTATAGGACGGGGGTATGAGAGTATAGGACGGGGGTCAGAGTATAGGACGGGGGTTTGAGAGTATAGGACAGGGGTCTGAGAGTATAGGACGGGGGTCTGAGAGTATAGGACGGGGGTCTGAGAGTATAGGACGGGGGTTTGAGGATGATAATGATGGGCCCGTTTCCTCTCTGTTCTCCAGGCGGGGATGCTGTGGAAGCCCTCTTCCCACTCTGCGGTCCAGAGAAAGAGCAGGAGGAGCAGCCAGGTGTCCCTCGGGTCCTGGGAGTGTTGGGACACACCCGCATCCCGATCCGCCTGCCAATAGGGAAGCATGACGCGGAGAGCACCGTGCCTGAGGTGAAGAGGATGAAGAAGGAGGCCCATCCCGACTCCTGGCTGAACCTGCAGCTCGCGTGCGACCGTAGAGGCCGGTTCCTCCACTGCAGGATCGGTCGAGGCTCAGACACGGACCGAGGAGGAGATCTGAGGGACAAACTCAAGCAGCACCCTGAACTGATGCCCTCTGGCTCCTGCCTCGTGGCCAGAGCCGGATACCCGCTCACTGCTCAGATTTTAACTCCGTACTCGGGAAGTCACGGACCGAGAGAGGAGATCTTCAACGAGACGCTGCAGGAGCATTTTCACATCCTGGACCAGGCGGTTGCCAACCTGAAAGCCCGATTTAAGAGGCTCAGGTATCTGGACATCGGAAACTACGAGCGAGCGAGAGCTGTTGTGCTGACCGCCTGTGTGTTGCACAACGTGTTTTTGGACATGGGACAGGTGGTTCACGGGGACGTCGAGAAAGAGGAAGACATAGCCCGAGAGTGGGAGTTGGAGATGGATGACGAGGGTGTACGCAGACGAGACGCCATCTCAGATTTGTTGTTTAAAATGTTTGACTCTGGAAGCGTGTGATGTGACGATCTTTAATATAAAAGTTCATCTTTACAGAATCTCTACTTTCTGGGTCTCTCATTACGATTGTCGGATAACGGATAGGTTTGCCTTAGAAGCATTTACTTTGTGTGAATTATCAGTTTTCCACAGTAAATCTGGGTAATGCATAGTTATTACTGTAGTTAACCATAATAGAGATGACAAATGATGATATTGGACTAAGAGAAATAGAACATTATCACCCCTTGTTACATTTTACAAATAGAAAATAAAAATGTAATCACACAAAATAGACCCTAAGACTGTAGATGTATGTAAATGCCAGTGTACATGTAACAACCCATAAAACCTGTGAGTCTGTAATACAGCATAATAAAGCATTTGGGTTAGGAACACAAATAATAACCACTGAAAAGTCTTAACGTCTGACTAGTGAGATTATATCCAGGCTCTTTAAAACTATGGGGGACCAAAAAAGAACATGTGACAAATTGCCAGAAAATAAGTAGATGAAGGGACAATGAATTTAGTTATTTTTTATCAGTTTTTTCACTCAGATTTATTTTGAAAGTGATCACCGGAAGTGACTTTATGCTATTATGTCTACCTTGATGCTAGTGTGACAATTTCCAGGTTTAATAAATCTTCAGACCAAGAAAACTTAAAAACGTTGTTAAAAATGATCGGCAGTATTGATGTTACTGTTGTTATCTGTAATAATCACACTACAAACGAGTTGTAAATAAATATTAATATATTATGATATTAGAACTGTTATCTGAGGAAAATAATTATTGCAGTTCCTCACTGTGACCACTGGAGGGCAGTGAACATCCATAACTCTAAATTACACTGACGTCAACAGTTCTATCCGTCTGGCTTTGGCATCAAGACCGACACACTACCGCAACAACATATCCGGTAAAAGTTTCAAAATAAAGGTCGAGTGAGTGTTTCCGTCCCAAAGTGTGTACAAAACTACTATGGTAGTAATTATTAATTAATTATTGCAGGATTGTTTATTGGAATACATTACAAAGTGAAGTTATGCATACGGACAGAGTATATTATTAATACAATAATGGTACAAGTGTGTCAATAAATACAGTTGTGATCATTTCCGTTTCAGTTTGTTCACTTCCTGCGCTCTGCATAAAAAAATAACATGTTCTACTTTTGCATAGGTTGTTAGTATTTTATATAATGAACTAGTGCAGTGATGGCAGGGTGCCTTTAATCTGATTTGAGAGTAAAAAATACTTTTTTCTTGCACTCTTAACATCAGCCAACCATAATTCACTCTTCAATTGCAGTATAAAAATAAGTGATTACATCCATCGGAGCATCAACAGAAAAGGACAAATGTGCTGAAGCATGTAATCTGCTCGCAGTATAAACAAAAGATGATTTGTGAGTGTGTGTCCCGTCTTCTGAACTACTACAAGTTCAAGTTCAGACCGGCCAAACTAATTTTAAAACTGTAACAGTTAAAAATGTGCCAACATGACCAATCTTAAAAACATTTGTGACAAATACACTCCAGCGGTTTTCCTCGTACAGTATGATACAAGTTTTTGGGGATAGAAAACAGTGTCTCTTCTGGCCTAATGTCAGTCCTTGGACATCTGTGTGCTGTTCTTCTGAGCCAGGCTGGAGATGGCCTGGGCCAGGTTGTTAATGGCCTCTATCTTCCTCTCCTCCAGGGCTTTCTGCTGGGCCCACATGTTCATCTTCCTCTCTTGCAGCTCCATGTACAGCTGCAGGACGTCCTGTGGAGGCCTGGCAGTGCAGGGAGCCGCTGTTATAGGCGGGTTAGGGAGGATCGGGGTGAACCTCTTGCTGGCTATGGCCTTGCCCACTCTCGTCCCGCTGAGCTTGGCCCTTCGCTGGGCTTCGATCTCCTCCCTGCTCTTACCCAGGACCTCGTGCATGGCCTTGAAGAACTCCCAGTGGACGCTGGCCGCCCCCAGCCTCTTGGCCCTCTCGGAGTTCTTCCTGTACGTGGCCAACATGTTCCTCCACTTGAGGTCACACTCGTACGCCTTCACGGTGACATTGGTGACCTCCGACTCCCTCAGTTTGGCGTTCACCTTCTCGGCCACCGTCTCCCACAGTTTCTTTTTCTTGCACACTGGCTGATCAAAAGCCTGGTCCATTTCCAGCCTGGTGTTGACCAGGTGCCACGTGGCCTGCAGCGTCCATATGAATTCTAGAGAGGGAAACAAAGTGCATCATGGTCATTGGTTGTTCAATTATATGACCTTGCATTGAATCTTGCATTGAACCTATTTCCTGTTTTTGTTTGTTTTTTGTTTCTTAATTATTTTTGACATAAATAATCTGATTATAGCATCAATATGAGGTAATACGACATGATGGTTTATGACTATAATCACTGCAATGAGCAGAGACTGCGCACTCATCGGGCCCTCCTCGCTGCACGCGGTGACTGGGTGAAACCTGTTTAACTTCAGGGTGTCGGCCACTAACCTGCTTTACTCTTATCGCTGTCAACGCTGGACACGACCGTTTCCTTCTCTGCCACCTCAGTACTCTGAATCACAATGGTCTCGATCACCTCCATGATGTTAAAACATCACAATAACACTTAAAGTTGTGGGTTTTTTTTCATCAGCCGTGTGTTTCTATCGTGGATTTTAACAACATATCAGAGGCAGCGATGTCTTTTCCTCGCATCGAGTAAAACGATGACTATAACAACGTTACTCAGCATCTTGGGAAATGTAGTCCGTTGTTAGTGGTTACGAACGGGCTTTTGATTACTCTGCTGTACCGGTTGAACTACAATCCCTAAACGTTGCGAATTCTTCGCTCACAAGCGACTGTTTATCGCCGCCACGGGGAATGTAGTTCTTTAAAGGAAGGAAACACACGAGGGCGGGGGAAAGGGCAGTGACGTTTAAACTACACGTCCCAGCGTACACCTCACCGGCCCACCTCCTCACTCCCTGCTCCCTCCCCTCAACCGCCCCCGTTTTGTTGTTTGGCTAAAGATGGCGTTAGCGGCTAACACAGGCGATTGCATTTTGTTCCACAAAAACTATTCGGCCAGTGGTAACAAAACATTGATCATTTAGAGCTTTAATCCGCCATTTGATGTGTAAAAATATGTTTCACTGAGATAATACATGTCTACCACGTAGAATAACGCTCGTTCGGCCTTCTCACGATGTAGGCCTGTTTTTTTAAGGGAGTGGACCGAAGCTGTTGGAACTCCATTTCCCATCAGCGACCGCGCGGCGTCAGGTGGTACAACTTTCCTTTCTCATGGTATCTGTAGTTTTCTGGTCACACCACAATGTTATTTTTTGCGGAAACTTTGAAAAAAGATATTTGAATGAACTCGCCGAAGAGTACATTTTAACCCAGTTGAGTAAATAAGCTAATTATTCAAAGTGAAAGGACATGATATTTAATTTCTCAGTGTTTCACTGTGAGTGTCCAGTGATGCTCCACATGGTGTATACTATTTGTCTCAACTGAGAGGAGGACAATTAAGATAATTGAACCCGGAGCCTTGTCAGGCAGAGAGACCATGGCTGCCTCACCTGTGCAAGGTGACGGGAAACCATCTCGAGCACCCTCCAGAGAGGGTCACCCATCATCTCCAGAGTCCTCTCTGACGTGGTGCCTGGCTCACCTCTGTAAACCTGGACCAGCAGCTGACCATCAGGGGCAGGGCAAGGCGGACTCGGGCGGTGGAAGAGAGGGGGACAAGAGGTCCAGAGTGTCTCAGTGGCGAGCCCTGGTCGCTATCCGGACGCAGCACATCAAGGGGGACAAGGCTGGCATCGCCCGATTCAGGACTCAAGGGGGTCTCCGGCCCCTGTTGGACCTGCTCAGAAACCCAGAGTGCTCGAGGAAAACCCTGGACCTGGCTCTGAGCATCCTAGCCAACTGCTGCACTGAGCTGCAGACACGCATCGAGGTGAGAGGAAAGGACTAATGGAGAAGATATTCTCTATTATTTATTATTAAAGCACCCATAAAAAAACACTCACATTTGAAATGTCTCCCACTACAGGTCCGTAAGCGTGATGGGATCAATATCGTAGGTAAGTGACCATTTACATTCTTATTAGGAATTTTATCTTAGAATAATTACTTTTTTTAAAAAACTTTTGCCATAATATTTGGCATTTTCACAATTAATTGCATTTAATCTTGAAACATTTGTCACAGTGGAGATCCTGAAGGAAAACATGGCCCACGAGACCGTCCAGAACCGAGCAGCCCGGGCTTTGGGAAACTTGGCCATGGATCCAGAGAGCTCTGCACTCATCCACTCGGCTGGTAAGTCTTCAATGTCAAACGTCATTTTACATTTTCAGAATGTATTACTTATTTGAGATGTAGTTTGAAAGCTACTTGAGGGGGAAATTATACTTTTTTTTTGGTAGAAGCAGCACAATAGTAGTTATTGTAATAATGTTAATTCACGTGTGGACTAACGGACGGGTTATCAATATTTGTGGTACGATAGTTACACTTTGTGTGCAGAAGATCGTGTATCTTACATGTTCATATTTTTAGATTTAATAGTATATATGGTTAAATACCAGCGATGCAGATCAAACTGTGTTACTGATTGTCTTTAAATCGGTTAATTACTCGTCTAATTATAGGAAGTTCACAATCTTATTCACACATCAGGCAGGACTTACACTGCAATGCTAAACGAACTATGTCTATATAAGAGTTATCAATAATAGACAGACACTCATACTGGGAAATCATTTTTTTTATTCAAGCAAGTTTTGCAGCAGCACAAAGTAACCCATACGGCCAGAGCTGCTACAATTAGTTGATTAATTTATTCTAGTCTTTTAATTTTGATCAACAATTAATCGTTTGAGTAATTTTTCAAGCAAAAATGCCAAATGTTTGATGGTTCTAGCTGCTCAAATGTGAGACTTTTCTGCTTTTTCTTGTCCTACATTATAATGATCTCAATGTTTTGGGGTTTTCTTTTTCTGTTAGCTCGACAAAACCAAACATTTAATGACTTCACCCTGGGCTTAAGGAAATAGTGATTATTTTTAGTGATATTTTCACAGTTTTCTGATTTATTATTTGTATTGTGGTTTTATGAACCAAATGATTACTCGAGAAATCTCCAGATGAATCAGCCCTACATCCAGCTATTTATTATTATTATTATTATCATTATTATTATTATTATTATTATTATAATCATTATCAGTGAGTAGACTGAACCTATGTTAAGTTCAGGGGTCACATGTGCCTAAAATAGGAAATGTCTATTCCATAAAAAATGCTTTCAGAAACTGTTGATATGATCTGTGGAATGCTTTTGTGTAGATTTATTATTTGCCCTCAGATTAAAAAACATCCTCTTTTCTTTTTTTTACTTCTTCCAGGTGGTGTTCCTCTTCTCCTCCTGTGTGTGTCTCTTTCTTCCGGCCCGTCCTCCCCCACCGACGCTCCGCCCAAAGAGCCCTGTCCTAAACTGGAGTGCGCTCAGTCGGCTGCTCGGGCTCTGCTCTACCTCTCCGATACGCACTCTAACCGCCTGTCGCTGCTCACCCAGGGGACCTTAACGGCTCTTGCCCCTCTCATCGCTCCAGAATACCCCCAGGGGCTGAGGCGGGCGGCGCTCAGGACCCTCCACGAGCTGACTCGGGGCTGCGGGGTTGAATGTGCCAGGGAGGTGTCCCGTTCTGGAGTCCTCGCTCAGCTCGGTGTCATGGCGTCGGGGCAGTGTGATGAACCTTTTGAGGAGCTGGCACTGAAAACCCTGGCCAACATGTGCTCCCAGGGCTGCCTTCGCCCTTTCGTGGGGTCACTGGGGGTCATTCAGAAGTTCACTGAGGAGGTCAAGAGGGACCCCCTGAAGTCTGGAGTCTTCCTCAAGGCGCTGTGCTTGTGCTGCAAGGAGGCGGTCAACCGCGCCAAGGTGAAGGAGAGCAGTGGATTGGAGGTGCTGATTGGCTTTCTGGCGGCCCATCAGAGTCATCCCCTTTCCCGACTCACCATCCTGGCCTGTGTAGACTTTGTTTTTGATGAATCTGCCATGGAACAGCTGCAAGAGTTAGGGCTGGTCCCTCTGCTTGTTGCACGACTGGTTGAGCTCACCAGAGGCGAGGAGCAATCTGCTGAGAAGATGGATGTGAGCCTCTCCTCTAGCATGTCTCCCACCGAGCTCCTGCCCTCATCATGTTACGACTCCTTTGATTTTCCTGCCCCTGAGGGCAAGAAAGAGGAAGCAGGAAAGGAGCAAGGTCTTTGTTCATCAAGCTTCTTAAGTCTCAGGTATGGACATTTTAAAGCACAGGTTTATCTATATTCCCTGTGAATTTTATTCTACTAGTTTCTCTTGTTTCTCTTGTTTCTCTTCATGCTTTGTGCTCTCTCTTCAGGTCCTGGTTGGTGTCTGAGGGATTGATCTCTTCAGAGGGAGAACTGCTGGATTCCTCTGGTGTTGAAGGAGAATGGGGGAGTCTTCAGATGCCACCGGCTTCATCCCCTCAAACCTCCTCTCCAAACCCCGATTCCTTCTCCTCTCCTAAAAACTCTTCTCCATCCAACCCTACGATCTTTTCTTCTTCTAAAAAAGCTGCACAGCCTTCCCCCGTGTCCTCTTCGGCCCAGCCCCTACTGCCACCCTCATGTAAAATCAATGATCCGCCTCCCTCTAGTCCTCCACCTTGCACGGTGCTCACACCGCAAACCCAGCCCAGTTCTTCCACTATCTGCTCTCCCACTAAAACCACCCAAACACCAGTCTCTCCCTCAAAGTTCTCATCCCCTCACAGAAGGAGGCAGCGTCCTCATTCAGCAGCTAGTTTGACTAAAGTCACTCTTGATACTCCTCCGTCGGTGCCCCGCCAGAATGCTTACCACCACCCCTACCACCCTGAACCCTGGACGCCCGAGTCGCCCATCCTGCTGCTGCTGTCGCGCTTCTCCCACGCCACCGACCCAAGTGCTGCTCTGATCAGCTCAGGCATCATGTCCGGCTTGCTCTACTACCTCACCCAGCACCATGACCCCAGCAGCAGGTGCTTCCGGATGCTTTGCAGGCTGAGCTGCAACCCCAACTGTTTGCAGGCGCTGGTCCGAACCGGCTCGGTCACGCTGATTCGCCACCATCTCTGCCAGAGAGGGGGAGGATTTGAGGGAGAGGACAGGCAGACGGACCGAGTGAAAACCAAAGTTAAACAACTTGGTGAGATAAAGATCTTTCATCAGCAACACAGTAACTTTAGAACCACTATCAAACATTGGACAATTTTGTATTTCACACAACAGCAGTTTACAATGGTGCACTGATGTCTCTGCAGGTTTTGCTCTTCTTAATAATCTGCGTGTCCAGTGTGAGTCTGGATTTGGCTCTGGGGTTGTTGCCCACGTGATGCTGTCAGGCTCCGAGTCCGACAAGATGAACTGTGCGTTGTCTCTGCCATTAATCAGCAGGTGAGTAAATATGAATATGAGTTCAGCAACGACTGGAATGTCATAAAATAAAAAAAAGTTTATCTTATTTATTGTGCTAATCTGGTGAAAAAAGCAGCCATTCTGATACAGATTTGAGATTTAGATTTAAGAAATTAAGTGAATGGTTTTGAATTTGCTATGTGCTCATTTACTTATACCGTTACAAAGTTAATCCAGAATAAGTGACCATGTATGATCTTTAGTAACCTTCTTTTTCTCCAACAGCAACAAGTCCTTGTTGAAGAAACTTCTTCTGGACAGCGGTGGGCTGCTCTTGGCTCTGCAGCCTCTTGGTTGTGATGACGACGACGTGGATGAAGACCACCCCACTGAAGGTGGGAAGTTTCTTTCTGATTGGTTAAATTCTTCACTTCATTCAGGCCTGACTTCCCAGCTCCACTCGCTGTTCTCCTCACTACTGATTGGATGCCTGTCCACCCTGACGGTTGGCATCAAAATTGAGCTCGACAAAAAACATCCAAGTCCAGTCACAACGCAGTCGGTCAGTAAAATTGACAAAGTTTCACCCCCACCCTCGAAAAGGCCTCGTCTGGCTGACACCTGTCCCTACGGAGCCTCGAACTTTGACCTCCTCTTGTTGCTGGATGACGGGACTCAGGTCCGAGCCAACAGGGAGGCAGTAACCGGGGAGGAGGGGACGGACGGGGTCGGCTCCCAATACTTCTGGGGTCTGTTGAGAGGCGGATTTGGAGAAGCTCAGGGTAATGTGGAAGAAGCCATCCGCATCAAAGATGTCAGCCCAGGTATGCTGCTGCCAGTGCTGCATTACCTGCATGGATGTCGCCTCACCAAGGACACAGACACGACCAGGGAAAGCGATGAAGACGAGAGCAGAGGACAGTGTCCGATCTTGGACAAATTAATCCTTGAAGGATTTGGGATCTGCCAAAGAGAGAGAGGGGATTGCTCAACAGAAGACTTTGCTTTCCAGAAAACTGCTTTAGGCGAGATGATGATTGGAGCGTCCCGGTTTTTGGTGACTGAGTTGCAGAGACAGTTGGAGGGTCTCTGTGTGTCTCTTCTCCTGTCCTGCTCCACCAAGGCTGCTAGTCGAGCTGCATCAGCTCCCACAGTGGACAAAGCTGAGAAGGCTGCATCTCGAATGGACCATGAATGCACTGAGTCTGCTGAGGAGAACCTGGCGACTCGAACATCCGAGTTAGAGTTGACTAGTTTTGAGGCGCAAACAGAAAATCTACCAGGACAGACAAAGAAACCAAATAGTTCCCGGCACCAGACACACAGAAATAAAACCTCTGGAGCAGTTCAGAAGGCCGGCAGAGGACTGAATACAACTTCGGATCATAAGACAATCAAAAGTACCGCTCCAGTTTCCAGATCAGGCTGTGCGCCAGCGGCGGACAAATCACTTGATCCAGAGGAGTTGAGGTTAAGACCAAAGAACTTGAAAAGTTCAGCAAAGCGTCTGAAATCATCAGCTCAGGCCTCCTTTTCTTCCTCAGCAGCAGGTGGAGGAGGTGGAGGAGGTGGGCCCCTGGCCGCCCTCCTCCCCCAGGTGTACTGGTTTTCCCAGCGGTACAGCTACCCAGCACTGGGTCGGGCCTGCGTGTCTCTGCTGCTGGGTTGTCAGGACTGTCCTCGGCCCTTCGTGTCCTCCTCCCTTGCCGGGGTTTGTCTTCGCAGACTTGCCAGAGAGGCCGACTGTACGGAGACTCTGAAACAGGATCTACTGAGTCTGGCTGCAGTAGCTCTGAGCTGAGCGAGGAGGGAAATATCGAGTAGAGTTGTTAGTGGCATGAATTCAGAAGGCACAAATGAAGTGAGAGTCGGCTGTGGGGCATATTAGAAGCTTCTGTAAGAGTTGACATCGTGTTCGTTTTCATCAAATATCTGAAAGGTACAACAACAGTATGAATACTTAAAAAAACCTTTCTTGAGTGCTAATTGACTGTTGATTTATTTTCATGAACTGGAAACATAATTTCAATTTAGTTTTGACGTAATATGACATAAACTGTGGCCCGTCCCAGCATGACATAATTGTATTATAATTTACTAATGACATTTGCATTGTAATTTTTTTTTGTGTGGAAAAAGTCTTAAGATGGATTTGATGAATGTCATTTAGCTGGAAGTACTGGAATTATCAGGGTTGGTCTAGTAGCCAGTTGTTTATTTTGTACATAGAGATAATATGGATTAGCAGATATACAATGTATAGATTCCAATTGTCCCATATCAATTTATGCCACTGAATATATTGTTGGAACATCACTTTGCTTTTGGTTTCTTGTTGTTGGAGTGTGGGTTTGCAGAATGACCGGTAATGTGACCGCACCGCGGTTTTTCAGTCGGTTATATTATTCAATTCCACAACATCGTGAAACAATTTGGTAGAGGTTCATGGTCTCAAGAGGACGAGCCGTGATGACTTTGATTCCCTGACTTTTCATTTAGTGTGAAATAAGGTCCGTGGTTAACGCAAGCTTTTCAAGTTTTGTTCTACAACATGAGATGCGTCAGTAAAAAAAAAAAAACCCTCTCGGGAATTTTGACGCTTTTACGTGGCGTAGAAATGTCTAAATTAGGTTGTCGGGGACATTAAACGTTATCAAACATGAAAACTCCTCTACTCACTGGTCTGCCTTTTGTTGTTGTGTTTATCCTCAAACTCTTACAAACTATGCACACTAAAACTTTCCAACTTCCATCCAATGGAAAATACATCGTCTCTGCAGCACTCTACACTTTCTATAAAATCTAAAATATCACATTCCTCTTCTTTTGATCTTTGAAAGCTCTTACCTGCAGGATTTGAACAACTGTGACTTTGCCGACCCCTATTGTTGATATTTAAAAAGACAAAAGAAAAGGCACTCATTGCAATACAGCAGAAAGTGGTTTTATTCATGTCTAGGTGGCCCCTCGGTCAGTATAAGTACACTGAAGACTGCAGTTTTATACAAGCAGCAAAACGCAGCTGAGAAATGTGTCTGATCCTCTCAGTGGTGGGATTCCTCGAAGCCATTAGGCAGAGCGTTGGTGTGAGGGTTGTGGAACAGAGAGTGGTTTCCATCTCCCCAGGGGAATCTCTGGAAGGAAACATATAAACGTAGAAGTTTCGTCAACAACAGGAGGAAAAAAACCCAAAAGAAAACCTGATGTTCATGCCGTACCCTTACAAATGTCGGTTTGGGACTCACCTTGGTGCGGATACGCAGGTGAGGATATGGCACGAATTCTGGCTGCTCATGGGAGTGTGCCTGCGCCTTCATGTAGGCGTTGGCAATGCAGACAACAACACCAGGTAAGGCCAAAACAAAGCTCAGTATCTTCCAGGTTCTCGCTGTGGAAAACACAATTAGTGGAAGTGCATGACCTGAAGCACTAAATAAGACATGTGGGGGGGAAGGAAGAACATAAAATGATAGCAGCTGTCTCTAGTCTACAGAGTCAATATCAATAATAGAAAATATGCTTCCTGATCGTTCGCCAAGTAGAATAAATGTGCAGGATGGCTCCCTGCCAGCTCTGCAGACGCTCAGTTACTGTTCAACAAACAAACAGACCTCCTCCCTCGTGGCTTGAATGTGACGCAGCCACAATCACCCGTCGAGCAGCCAGGGCAGCTGGAGACACCGACATCTCCAGAGGTGGAGGGGGAAAGAAAAATATTGAGAAACCTTTTGCAGTTCAATGTTACGCACCAGAAAATATGACTGAAGTTGACTCTTCTGTTTATTTTTTTTATGTTGAGGCAGCCTTCATAAGTTTTACAACAGGAGAATGTTGAAATAACGACAATAACTAAAGAGAACCTCCGCACAGCTATTTCAACACCACACATTTCACCCACATCAAGTCATTTGCAGAATTCATTAGTAATTTGTCGTATGGCCCTCTGCAAACAAACAGCAGGCAGTTGAGGCTGGGCCTACTAGTGTTGTGTATCAAGTCATTAAAAATAATTAAAATACAAGAAAATCTGGCAGAAACTTACTTTTCCTCAGGCAGGCAGTGTTCAATATGCTTTAATATCCTCTTATTTTTCTGGAAAACTCCGCGCTAGTTCTGTTTTCTTCTCCTTCCTGCTGGTTTGTCCTTCAGTCTGTCCTAAGCTGAACTCAGTGTGTTCGACTCCTCCCCATTTCAATCGGTCAATGCGCCAAGAAACTTAGTTTATATTTGGGCATGTGCAAAGGCCAGGTGATATGTGAGGAAGAGGATAGAGGAGGAGGAGGAAGAGTTGGAGCACCGCATTCAGCCTGGAGTACCAAGACTGTAGAAGAGCAGAGGGCTGGTTAATCTCCATTAATGGAGGAATCTGGTCTTTGTTAGCTTTCATCTGTAGTTTCAGTGAGAGAGCAGTCACTGAAAGCACCTGTGGCTCAGTCGTGCTTCACATGTGCAGACTAATCTCTATTTAGTTATTAATCATCTGTTATTATAAGTCCTTTTGGTATCAAGATTAGATAAACACTGATATCCTGAAATGAAATATTGAAGCCATTGAGGCCAATGTAAACTCTCTGTGGGAAGTCCTGTAGGATTTACAAAAGTTACTTAAATAAAAGTTATATTTATAACTGTAAATAGTGTCCAGGCATATGTAACAATGTCTGAAGAATAAAATATGTCATTAGAACAATATAATATAGTTTATTTAAGTTTAATGATACAAATAATGAAGTTTAGCAGAAACTCTATTATGATATTAAAGCCTGTACTGTGCCATTACACTGCTGTCCCAAAAACCATAACAAGTTTGAATTATGTTCACATTTGTAGATCTCGATGTGAATAAACAACACAAATGAAATCTACAAATCAAAAATGTATACAAACAAAGTGTTTCAGGTAAGTTTTCCTTTTGACAGTTTATTAAAGACCATGAAAAGCTTGTTTATAAGACACAAAGTCACACAAAGTCTTTTGATCGCTTGGCTGGGATTGTTTGGTAGAATTGTGACCTCATGTGAAAGAATGACAAGTAAAAGGGACTGTTTTCTTTATTATTAAAGAATAATTAGTTTACCTTGAAATAAACTGTCCACCAGATGGAGTAGTGCTGCTTTGAAGGCCCTGTCCTTAAACGCTCCTGTAGACTCCGGCCTTTGGTTATCGGTGTTGTGCAGCCTCGTCTCTGCATCGGGTTCCTCACTGCCGGCTGAAACCTACAAACTTTAAAATAAGTCATACGTTTGGATTTTAGCTGATTTACCTGCACAGAACCTGTAGTGTTCTCCAACCTGTAGTGTTCTCCATACTCTTTTATGATGATTTTAATGTTTTGTAAAGTGCCTTTGAGAATTTTGAAAGGCGCTATATAAATAAAATGTATTATTATTATTATTATTATTATTAGGGTTTCTTTTAAAGGAGCAATGTTGATTTGACAGTTTAAAAAGGTAATTTAATGAGATATGAGACATGTCAGAGGTAAATCTTGTATCTTTAAGTCCACTACATTAATCTTTTTACATAAAAACACAAGTAATGTACTACTAATCTACCCAGTAGTGTATAAAGTATGTAAAACTACTCCAAGGAGCAATTATGCAGAATGAGTTCTTTTACTTTTGATACTTGTATTTTCAGATAATGGTAGTTCTACTTTTACTTAAGTATCTTGATTACTTCTTAAATATCTTCACACAAAGGCACCGTCTCAAGTTTGAATGTAATATTTTCACCCCGTCTTTTGAATGTTAATTCTTGATTTCCCCCGATATTATTAATGCCCTTGTGGTCTCAGCCTGGGCGGCTTTGGGTGTGCAGTGCAAACAGCGGCCGGAGCCAGAAGTGATGTCAGCCGGTCACGCAAGCAGCCCGTCTGAATGTCTCGCACTTGTGTTATTGTGGGCAGAAGTTAAGCTCCATTTCAGCGTGAAGGCTCCAAGCACGGCCTTTTACTGGCAGGTAGACACACGGAGGTGTGCAGGTGTGCAGCTGGACTCCGGTCAGTCTTCCAACCTGCACACATTTATTTTGAAAATGTTTTTTTTTTTTAATTTGTATTATTATTGTATGTTATCCTGAATTATTGAAAAGAACAAACATGGCATAAATGTTTTTGTTGTTGTTTTTTTTTTTTTTAGATCTACTAACCATCTCAATGGAATGTTTTCTTTACAATCTATTTTTATAAATACTCTTTATAAGTTGGAAAGATGTAGCTATTTATAAGCAAGTATATATAAAATTATAAATAATCTAAATATAAGTGTTTTGAAATTCAATTCAATTATTTAGCTTTAAATATATATATATATTTTAAACTTTTAACTTAGTTTAAAATACAATAAAATAAATGAATGACATGTTTCTGATCGTTTCCTTTGGAGCTCAGTTTCTCTCCGGCAGCAGCAACAGCAGCTTTTTTTTGTCGGATGAATGATGGACGGCCACAGACTGAACATATTCTACAGTTCTTCTACCTGAACCTGAGGAAGTACAGCATTTAACATCAGTGGGTGCAGCAGCCGGAGGAAACACAGCAAAGTGGACAGGCGCATGATGATCTGTAAATAAAGAAATTCATATTTTCCAAAAAGTACGACGGATTCTTTTTCCTGACTGCGTCCTCTGACAATCAGCTTGACACCACTTGGTTTACAGCATGAGGGATTTAAGTCATGCGTCAACAGTTGTGCAAGTAAAAAAAAAAGAAAAAAAAAAGGTGCTGTCATCTGAGTTCAGATGAGTTTCCCCACACAGCCCCTCTCTGTGTCCAAGCCAAGAGAAAGACAACTGTTGATTGTGTGCAAAGCAGTAAGTGTGTGTGATGTTGGACAGAGGTGAAAGCAGCCGCTGCCAGTTGTAACTCTGTGTGTCTCTGTCTGTTTTCTGGACACTTAGCTACCATATTCCTGCGTTCACTTCAGAGCAGCTCACATCTAAACTCTTCAATGAAGTTATGCCGCTTTTGGACAGAGACCTTTTCTTCAGCTCCTCTTGCAGATTATTCCAGGATGTTTTTTTTGTTTTTTTTTGTTGAAAATACAAACCAGGCTTTAAAAGCATTTCAATGCAGAACTTTGCCTCAAACTTTCACTTCCACAACCGTAATGATTTCAAACCGTGGTTTAATTCTTGTTTCTGCAACACAGGACTGTATAATATCACACCTGTACACACTGGAATGATGTCTCTCATTGTGAGTGCTTAAGTATTACTGGCAGGTTTTATGTGACTAGCTTGAGGTGTTTTTTGAATTTTTCAGTGTATCATGCCAGTGGACATGTACAGTACCACTGAGTGGCTGCTAGTGGCTGTGCATTAATAGTGCGGTCAGAAGACAGTTTAAAGCAGCTATAATCAATATTTTATGTAAACTCTGAACTTCCTCACAACTTATAGCATTCTTCGGCTCATTGTTTTGTTTTTTCCACTTGGCAGTTTCCTCCAGGAGTTGGAGGAGACCAAAAACCGAGCTGAAACAAAGCTCCATATGTCTGATTGAATCTGCTGGATACGTAAATAGGCAACAAGGAGTTTACCATGTCAACTTAATACCTGATAACATGTTGCATTTACCGCTTGTTCCTGCGGACCCTGATTGACCAAAAATCAGTTATTGCAGATTTAAAGACACTGAAACATCATTAAACTGGTCAGATTCCACATGTGATTATTGTTATTTTTAATTCCGTGAACAAGATGATTACGAACACTCTTTGGTCACAGCCAGCTATAGGTCCTGCATGCCATTGAAATATGTTATCGTCCGAAGTAACACATACACGTTTCAAGTCGTACAGAGATATATTACTTGTTGGTTATTTTCTTTTCATGGGTTGATGATAAAAAAAGGTAATAAGACACCAGCTTTACCCATAAATAGACCTAATCGCTGCCTGACCTTTGGTTTGGTCGGTCAGCTGCTTCCTTCACTCTCTAATTCTTCCTTCAAACTCTTCCCTCTGACTTCAGTGTTACGGCTAGTTTCCCCACACCACACCTTCCACCTTTTGACACTCGTGACCAAAAACAGTCACCACAGACTCTCTGATGAAATTTGCTGCTGCAATGTCTTCAAAACCCAAACCTGCTCAGCCAGATGCAGGTTCGGCTAAGAAGAAGAAGAAGAAGAAGAAGAAGAAGAAGAAAAAAATGTAAGACTCAAATTGTTTCGGAGTTCTTTTATCAAGACTGAAATCGATAATTTCACCAGATTTAAGCTGTTCAGGAAAGTCTTCAAGTTGAGATGATTTGTAATCACACCTCCGACCACCAAGTGGCGCTAGGTGCATTTTGAGATGCTTGATTGGCTGATGATGTAATCAGGTGCAGGTGGTGCTGCTTTGCTAGACAGAAGGTTTTGACTCTGCCACAGTCTGTGTTTATTCCCATATTTTGCACCTTCTGTGGAACATTTTGGTTTATTTTTAGAGGGAAGGAAACAATGGACTGCACTGCAACAGTAACCGGTTGTACTGAGCTGTATAATAAATCTGGGTTTTATTAATGGACACACTGGATGTTTTACTTTTTCAGAAAACTTGTAATACAAAATATTGTCTTTATGTACGTAATCAATTGGAGAGGTGACATTTTCTCTTCTCTTTTGACCTTAAAGGCATTTGTACAGCACATTTCAACAACAAGGCAATTCAAAGTGCTTCACATAAAACCATTAAAAGCATCAAAACATAATGCAAAAGAAAAGAAGATTTAAAAACAAATTAAGAACATTCATTTAAATATAAAAAACAGTCAGTAAAACATTAAAAGGCTAAAAAATTGAATAGAAGTTGCAGTGCAGGTTAAGAAATAAAATACAGGAGTGAAATGCAGAAATTGATTAAGATCCTTGAACCTGGTTCAATTAAAGGAAACAGCAAACAGAAGAGTCTTCAATCTGGATTTAAAGGAGCTGAGGGTCCCTGAGGGTCTATGAGGGTATCTGAGGTTCTCTTAGGGTCTCTGATGGTCTATGAGGGTATCTGATGGTCTCTGAGGGTCTCTTAGGGTCTCTGATGGTCTATGAGGGTATCTGATGGTCTCTGAGGGTCTCTGAGGGTCTCTGATGGTCTATGATGGTCTCTGAGGGTCTCAGCAGACCTGCAGCTTTCAGGGACTTTGTTCCAGAGATGTGGAGCAGAAAAACTGAAGCCTGCTTCTCCATGTTTAGTTCTGACTCTTGGAACAGAAAGTAGACCGGTCCCAGACGACCTCAGGGGTCGGGATGGTTCGTAAGGTAGCAGCATATCATGTATTCAGTGCTTAAAGGACACACGAGGACACGAACACACACAGAATGTAATGTGTATGTATATACTGGGGCACACAGTGTTTCTAATACGACAGACCACAGGGGAGCTGCCATCCAGATGTGTCTCCACAGACACTGCACTCCCTGTTCTCGTACTGTTCTCCGGGTAAATGAGCCAACATTGTCTGCACTTCCTCTCACAACAATCCACTCTTACTTTTACAGCTTTGATATCTCGTCTTGAAAAATTGACACACTCCTTATAGATTTGATTTTTTTTTTTTTTTTTTTTTTTTTTTTAATAGGCACCTCTCAAGCGTGCGGACAGATAAATGTTTAGAAGTGAATCATGGGCGAGGGAGCCGTGAGTCAGACGTGGTTTATGTTATTGTCTTATGCTCAGTACCACCAGAGAAGACGATGTGGTGGTCTGCCCGTGTGACTTCAGTTTTCCTCAGGTGGCATAAAAACAACGAACAAAGCGTAACCATCATATGTGGTTCTCCAGCCAGACGTTTGCATTGAGTGCTGCTGTGCCTGAGGTCAAGACATAAACTTAAACGATAGGTTAAGAAACGGCTGTTGTTCAAGGGACCTCCCACACTATAGAATATGAGGGGGATCCCGGGGGTTTGGTGTCGAGGGGCTTCGTGCACACAGTCTCAACACACTGCAGTTGCACCGTGTGTTGCCCCAAAGAGCCTCATTACAGCTGACAGCCTGTTTTAAGTCAGATTACAATGCTCTTCTGTAGAAAACTATGGAAACTCCTTGAAACTGATGTTTTAATTGAGGTAGAGCAGCCTTGAGTGCTATTACAGCAGTAGTGTGTGTGTGTGTGTGTGTGTGTGTGTGTGTGTGTGTGTGTGTGAATTAATTGTTAATTGCGTGTTTTTCACTAACAAAACACCCAACACAAATACAAAAATGATGTTATGTTTACTGAGCAATTTCCACATCTCTCCGGGATATTTTCGCTATAACATGTTCTGTTTGCTGTCTCTGGTTTGTTTATCCTTCTTGTTTATAGGAGGAGTAATGTTTACTTTATTAACAAATCCCAAGAAAAACCGGGCTGTTGTCTAACCGTCTTTGAGTTTGTTTGTCGGAGGGCTGAGCTCAACACATCTGTCTTAATTTGTCTGTCTTCATGTTCATTTAGCTGTTATTCCTCAAGTGTATTATTGATGAAAGGCGGTGTTGAGTTTGCCAGTGAGACTGTTCCATGAGCGTTTACGTCACCTCGCCATAGAGCTGCTCATTGCTGCTCCCGATGCTTTTGCAAGAATGTAATTATGGAGAAAACACTGTTGCATGAGCTTTAGGACCTTCTACAGTGGTGCTGTGCAGAGAATCCTAATAGAGGGCATCACCAGCTGCTCTGCTGAACCACAGAGCCCTGAAGAGAGTGTGCCATCGGATCAGCGGTACTCCCCACTGTGCAGGACTTATAGAAAGTGCAGGACTTATAGAAAGTGCAGAACCAGCAATAGTGAGATCATGAAGCAACAGACGTATAGCCACAATCCCAACACAGAGAGACTAAGAAAAAGCTTGATTTTCCTCACGCTAACAGGAAGGTTTAACTGTCCACTGACCTAAAGGACAGATGTGGATCCTGCGTCTAACTCATTGTCATCATCGAATGCTTCACTCTGCTCTGCTCATTGCATATTTGAACTTGTGTATGTGGCAAATACACTGTTGAATCCTCGACTCTTTGATTTCCCGCCTCTTGTTAACAGGCTTTCCATACACACAGACAGACGCCTTGTGAATGTTTGCTCTTTAGCTCCGTCGTGACAGCGAAGAATGTCCTCTCTGGCTTTTAGTCTTCTGATTAGATTTTTGAACCCAGTTGTTTTTTGTTGTCCTTCTCCTTCCCTACACTCGTCACCGTGGCAGTAAACCATTTGATCTATCCCCGAGAAAAAAAAGTAAAAGACAGACTTTAAGAAAAATGTGAATGATGCTTCAATAAACCATGAGCTTAAAGGGAGAAAATGTAAGTTTCCTTGTGTGTGTGTGTGTGTGTGTGTGTGTGTGTGTGCGTGTGTGTGTGTGTGGGAGGGGGGGGGGGGGGGCATTTTCAGCTAATGGAAATGGGCCAAGATGGGCCTTTGGCTTTGCCCAATCAAACCTGTATGCGCTTGTGTGTGTGTGCGTGTGTGTGTGTGTGTGTGTGTGTGTGTGTGTGTGTGTGTGTGTCTGTGCAGAGGGCAGGACTGGGCAGTAGGAGTGTATCAAAGAGAGTACCATATATAAGACATCAGGAGTAGTGGTGCTTTAAGTGTCCACCTCTCCGTTCATCTGTCCATCAGTTGGTCTCTCTGCTCTCCTTCAGTGCTGCTCAGTTGTCACGATCTCCTCCATCATGCTGGTTCGAGCTCTGCTCCAGACCTCGCTGGTTCTCTGGTTGGCTCAGCAAACTCTGCAAGGCGGTAAGAAAACCTCCAGGATTTCACAAGTAAAGACTGAACACTGGTGGTAAACTAAAAACACCACTTGATAAACAGTTTTCTTCAGTTATGAAATTATTACTTTGACATATTTGGGTATTTTTCAGCTTGTCTTGAACACCATGTCGGACCATCTTCTGTGCTGGTGTTAAAAAAATCACATTCTTTATTAATTCCTCTTCCTGATTTTCTCTTATGTTAATTAGTAAAAGTGTATCACTTAAAATGATAAAATGTATCTAGTGGCGTTTAAGTTTATTATGGATACTTTTCACCTTTGCGTAATATTCTAATTGGCTTATTGGTTGAGAAAGATACAATCATCAGATTTAAAATGATAATATTGCTACAAAACTGAAATATTTTTCAAGTTAAACAAAAATGACTTCTATCAAAAATGCAAAGCAAAGTCTGGTTACTTCTGCACAAACTTGAAATATCTTTTGTAATTTTTTTTATTGCATTAATACAATTAGTATTCATAGGTTGTGGCTGTTGTTACGATAAGTTGTCCCCTCATCATTTTAAAAGCAGTATGCTCTGATGGATCTCCGGTGATTCTCTCTCACTCACTTGTTAAATATCATGTCCGTGAGACTGAGGGAGAGAAAAAAACCTACTGGACTACGCTAGCTGCTCCATCAGTGAGTCACTGCGGTTTACATTATCTAATTTCTTTGAATCAAAGGATGCGATGAGAAGGTGGCAGAGGGAGGTCAAATTTGACGACCAAACGTGAGAAGAACGGGCGGACTCAGCACAGTCGCTCCACTTTGTCTCGTCCTCTGTTTCCATCAATGGATATCTGTTCCTCCCTCCTCGCCTGTAGGTTGCCAGGTCTGGTGACAGTATTCATGACACACTAGTGGCATTTGTAATACTCGGTAGTTTGAAGTATTGTCATTCAAAAAATTGAATTACTGACTGAAAAATGTTAAGCCAGCAAATGGGAAGCTTTACTAAAGAGAGACATTATTTGCTTTATCTCCTGCAGCAAAAATCTGTCGTTGTCAATGCAAATAATATAACTTTAAATATGAAAGATATATTTACACCACACCGTGCATGCTTCATTATAATAATTTCCATACAGTTAATGCAGAGTTAACATATTTTTGTAGGTACTAATCTGTGTATTGTGTATATTGTTTGGTAATTTTCATAATGATTTTATGTACTTTCTATTTAATTATTTGATTTTAAGTTTATTAAGGAAACTTCTCTTTTGGTCTATTGTATACTTCATGGGCTGTTTGGAAACATTTCAAAATGACAATTTTTGGTCTGTTAAAAAAAATCAATTTAAAGATCAAACCGCCACCAGTTGTACGATGTTAGAGATTTTATATTTTATTTTTTAGGAGTTAGACCTCAAAGTGTATCCTGGGGGAGAGTGCTGCCAGCTCGAGGTATGTCTCAAGTTTTCTTTTAAATGTTTATAACTTTTTCATGCACGTATTTTGTGTTTTAATTACTTTGCTATGATAGGCCTTAAACATCAAGAACACAACAAATATTTTTTTTTAAATATAATGTCTGTCTCCCCTTTTTCCTGTCTGTGTTTTGTTTTTTATCAGGTGTTGGCGTTGGAGTAAAACCTGGAGGTCAGTGGTTTTCTTAGCATGCATTAACCATTACTGTTACACTAATTGGTTAACTAATGACTAAAGAACAAATATGTTTAATTAGACAAAATAGTGCCACGTGATTAGCACCTTCACTGACTGATTTATAGGTTTGTGGTTGCTTTCGTGTATATTGTTATCTGTGCAAGTCTTTAGATTTACAGATAAGCCAGGACAACAAATAAAGAGCACATGTCTACTTGTAATATTCTTTGTAATGTGTTAACTTTGAATTTTCCATTTTGTAGTGTGTTCTCCATCAGGGAACATGCATCTACATTTACAGATGTGAAATTAGTTATGTATTAGACATATTTAAAAGAATCTCCTGAGGGTTCAAATTATTGCTTCAATTTCAGACTAATACTAATTCACAGCTGACGGACATTAAATTGTGTCATAAAATCATCGACTGTTTCTTTTTGTACTTTTTCTCAGTTGCCGGTGCCCTTGGAGCACTGGGGAGCCGATATGGCACCAAAGCAATGAAGACTGGAAGTATGTTCAACTTTCTGATTAACTTCCTGCACATAGCGCTGACTTGTATTACTTTCACTTCAGATGAGTAATGTTTTTATTGTTTCTTTTTTTAAATCTTAGTTGGACGCTATCCAGCGGCTCAGCTTGGTGTTGGTAAGTTGTCTCAAGGCCAAATCAATTCTCAGAGGCAGGACAAAAATGAGATGCACACCTAAAATGTTTTACAGAGCACAGGATTGCCAACTGGCAAAGCAGGAAGTTAAATCAGAACATGAAAGCAGAATATAAAATACTCTTTTTCATTGATGACCGTTAAACCTGTCAGGAGTGGGAGTGTTTTCTATCCTTTTAGGTTCATTTGCCAAGTGAAAAAACCCTCCCTCCTGTCCTGATACGGAGAAACAATCTGTGTATCTAAAGTCTGAATGATGATACTTTCTGGCAGACTCTGCTGCTCAGCAACAATGTGAAATACGTGCTTTCGATTGTTTTCACAGGAGGTTACAGATCTCTTGGATTAGGAGGTAGAGCCGGCCTGAGGCAGGGTGGATATGGAGCCCAGGGAGCCTATGGTACATCAATATAACCACTTATCAAGCTCTAGCAGCCTACATGCTTTTTATTATTCCCCTTGACTCCTGTTGCTGATTACTGATTTGCTCCACGTACATAATTAACCTAGTTTATTAAGAACTGCACATTTTTAACATAACATCTTGTGATTGCAGGTGCCCCTTTGGGCACAGGAATGGGAATGGGGACTGGACTTACAAATGGACTGGGACTTGGTCTTGGCCATGGAGGGAAACGTGGTAAGACTGACACATCTAAAGTTAATAATGGTATAATCCACTTGATATACTATGTAGATCAAGTTACAGAGGAGCAGGGAATCTCTCTCTCTCTCTCTCCATATATATATATATATATATATATGTGTGTGTGTGTGTGGTAAGGACAAAGACAAATCTTACATTAACAGTTGGGTTTCAGCTGTAGAAATCTTTGTAAATAAAACTCTTTGTTTTTGTGACGTTCCAGTTTATGGTGCTGGCCTCGGTACTCTACCAGGTAAGTCATTACATGGTTCCATGATTTCCTCACGTCGTTTTCCCAAATTAGAGTATACTCAGTGAATTGCACTCTCTGTAAACCCTCTGCTTGTTTGTGTGATAAATCTTCACTAAGTGGCACTCTGTCATTGTCGGTGAACGTGATATAAGGGGCGTATTACATCTTGAGAAATAAATGATCTGTCCTTGTAAAACAGAAGAAACAAAACCCAGGGCACTAGTGATGCAATCGGAGTGCTTGTCAGAGTTACAGATTTGCTCGACGTCCTCTGAACTTGGCTTTTTGTTTTCTTCCAGTATATGGGAATTATCCTGGAGCCAGACCAGGTAAGTGATGAATCAGGTCTTACCTCAGAACCAATTACTTTGTCCATTCAGTACGCATTGTATGCTGCAGGGTATTTTCTTATGTTCCAAACCATGGCTCCTGCCACTAACACACACTTAAGCTGTCAGTTATGGATAAAAACAGGTTCACCAGATTGCACAGAAAACAATGTGATACTCAGATTATATATTATCACATTTAAAGGTAGTTGAGTAGTCTTACAAAACCATGTCAACAGCTTTCTTTAATATTTCATGTGTCCTGTTCCACTGAACTGAGGGCCTTTTATCTGCCATTAGAGAGACGCAGATCTTTGCAAACAAGCTTTAAGACTTTAGACTTGTCTGGTCCACAGCTGGGCCCTGGCAGAGGCGGGGCAGGCGAATGCTTGGGGCGCTATCCATCCCAAAAGAGGGGTGAAAATGTCCACAAACTTCTTTTTCTTTTAATACTATTATTTTGAAACATTAAAAAAAACCCTCCAAAATAACTACGTGGACTTTTAAATAGGCCCTATTGTCTGGGTTGCCTGTGGCATCACCCCGACGCGTCACATAATAGCTAATAGACAGCTCAGTTAACACCAGTAAAGCCTATTCTCACCTTATACTCATTAGGGAAAGTTGGAAAGACTAGAGAAATACAGTTTTTCTTTTAAGTGTGATCTGCATAGCTTAATCTCAAAGACGTAAAGACAGTTTCTGTGTGAGTGTGTGAACAAAACGATTGGTGGCTGAAATGGCTGCGATGCCAGGGGCTCCAGCTAAAATTGGTCAGGGCCAGATCTGGTCTGTCCACAGTGTTGGCCTGGGTGTGTCTGTAAGTTAGCATGTTGAGTGAAATCATTTACAGTCCCCCTGTCTGCTATCATCAGGAATCGGACTTGGGTATCCCACTGGACAGAAGGCTGAGCAACAAAAACCTGGTAAAACCTTCACCTCAGCAACCTGCGGTGTTTGTCAGTCTGTGTCTGTCTGTGTTCTGTCTTGTATTCGTCTGTAACCTCTGTGGAACTGGTGTCTTGTGATTCACTGACGTCGAGCTCATGCTAACAATGTGTTTGCATGAAGTCACATCTATCTACTGAACTATTATCATCAGCGCCCCTGTTGTTGTTTTGTGTGCACAGCAGGTCTGATGTTTGACTGTGTTCGTCTATCAGTGTCTCATCTATGTTGCATGTTGCATGAGTTCCCCAGATCTTATTACAAGAGTTTCAAGTCTGACATTTAATGAGAGTTGATGTCTGTAGAGTAATTAGTAGTGGAAAATAGGTTATGCAAACTAAATACACACTAATAACTTTATTAGAATAAGATTAAGGTGATATTCTGATGTTGTGAAAGCTAGAATCTTACCTAGAATTTTGCTCACTTATTTGATTTCATGGGGACAAAACAGAATATTCACATAAGCTTAATTCTTGGGGCATATCAGGTCACTGTGAGCCATAAGATTTTTAAAATATATTACCTTATTGTGGTCACAGTTCTGCTTCCCAGTGATTGGGTAATAGAATGCATGTAAACATTTGTAGTTTCAAGAAAAGTCTGATCAGTGAAACTGCAAATATCTTTCACTTTTAAAACTTTTGCTGTGTTCTGTAGGTTTCTGCCTTCATCAGTGTTTTAATACGCTTTTAATTATCAGTTGTCTTCGTCACACACTGATGAGTCCGGTGGTGTCTTTTTCTTGTGCTGTAACACTGATGTGTTTTTATGGCATTTCAACAATTTGGGGTGGCAACATTTTGTTGTCATGTGTTAATGTCATTGCTCTGACTCAGTGACAAGCGCTATGAGTGTCCTTTCAAAGTGTGGCTTCAGCTGTATGTTGTTTCAGTTTCTAATTATGGTGATGATTCTGTCCTCTGACACTAGACTGATTTCAGGCCATAATGGATGTTGCCATGTCTCCGTTTGATCTTGAGTTATCTCCATTTGAGTAGTGATTATACCATGGATGATGTGTTAATTGCATTGAATGCTCTAAAACACACATCTAATGAAATACAGTAGATATTTTTGCCACTGGCCATTGCAGTGTGCTGTTGACCCTCAAAGAAACACTGTTGTCTCTGCACAACCAAGACATCGTGAATGCATGATGATATTTCTCTGCCAGGTATGTCTGCAGCAGATTTGGGTGGACCTCAGATGGCCAATCTGGGCCAAGCTGTTCAAGATCTGAAGCGAGAAAAGAGCAGAGCATTTGGTCCCTCGTATGGAGACAGAACTCTTGGAGCTGAAATGCCCAACATGAGGAGAAGCGATGTACCAACTGATCCTCATTTGCAGGAAGAAACTGGCTTCAGACCTGCTCTACTGCCACATGGAAGAGAGATCAAAAGCCTTGATCGATTGGTCAAGTCATCAAGTCTTGGACCTATGACACATCTTGATAAACATATTAAAGGTCCTGGTCTGGCTATTTCACAAGCACAAAGAGGAGAAAGTTATGAGCCGGTCTTAGAAAGAAGGGGCGCAGCAAACCATGGAGCCACACTTGGCGCATTAGGTGTAAGACAGCAGCTGCCTCTAGTTAGAGACAACACCAGAAGTCTGGCTTCTGCTTCCTCTCAGGTCCAGAGTGCAAGAGACTATGATTCATCTATCCAACAAAATCAACGAGGCCCAAACTGTGGATCCACTCGTGATTTGTCAGATGTGTTGGGAATCCATCACCAGGAGCATCTGGGTTCAGAAACACAGAGGACTCAAGGTTTAGTGCTTCAGCCTAATCTCGGCAAGGACGGCAAACATCTTGGAATTTCAACTCCACAAGCACAAGGAGCCTATCAACGGCCTCTTTCGCAAGCTCAAGATGGCAGAAGCAATTTGTTCTCTCTCCTTCAAGGTCAGGGAACCAGAAGCTATGCACCCGCTGTAGCAGAAGGCCAGGGTGTCAAAGGCCTTGGACTTGAGGCTAAAGACAAAAGTGGGCCTAGAATCCACGGGACTGTTTCTGTAGACCATAGTCATGGCTCTCTAAATCTTCAAGCACAACGAGGCGGGAGCTATGGACCAGTGATCCCAGGTGCAAGTGAAACCCAAAGTTTAGGCATCGCCTCAGTAGAAAGGCATGAAGCAAAATCCTTTACTGCTGATGGTCAGAAAGTAAAACACCTTTCCCATGCTGAACGTGATGTCACAGAGTTAAAAGCTCTCAGTATCCCAGGACAGACTGGGAGGAATGACCAGGCAACAAGTAAGAGCAAAGCTTTGTCTTTATACAACACCTTAATGTCATTTTGTGCATTCTTGAGATCTACACTATATTCTCCCGACAAATTCCACTTTCTATCAGTTATCCAAATCCTTAATTAAAAATCTAATATAGTTATTATATATCGTTATTTCATCACCTCTGTTTGAAATTCTTTCCTGAGTCAATAAGTGACCCAATTGTTTAAGGTGTCTGTTTGGAAAGTCTCCATCGTTTCTAAAGTGTTGGCCCTGTTTTTATTGGACTTCTAACTAATAATTCCTCATTTCCACACTGCTGAGAGATGAGTTTTACAGCTGAAGGTTGGCAGCTGACCTAATAATCACCCCTTTTACATGTAGTCACTTCCTGTGTCTTGGGCTTATTTGGTAACAATCTGATATAAAAAAAAGCATAAATGCAACTAAGAAACATTAGAAGTGGTTTACTATCTGACTGCTGCTGTAAAACCTGAGCACAATGTTTTCGTGCTAGTCGTTTAATAGATGTTGGTTCAGCTGCCAAACTATTTTGATCAGAAACGCAAAGCTTCTTCTTTTATGGCATGTTTAGCCGATGACAGAGCTTTAGGTGCATTACTGACAACTCCTGGACTGGAGTATGTCAGTGTTCACTCAGATTTGCATTATTTATCCTCTCTTGTTCACCAGGATGCCAGAGGCAATAGCTGCTTCTTTGTTGTATTGTTTTGTCCTAATCCTTTGGTTTATTGTTGCCTTGAGGTCTGTTTGCATTTCTCTTTGTGTTTGTGGTTTAAGCCGGGATTAGAGTTTAGTTTAGTTTTTATTTCTGCGTCACGCCAAACATCTGCCCCTTCCCACATGGGGTTACAAGACAAAACATGCATCTTACATATACAAAAACAAAAGAGCACAAATGTTTCAACAATGTACTTCTTTATTTTTTTAAATAACACATTTATGTGGAAAACTTTCAATGAACTGAAATGAACTGCTACACGCCTACAGGTTATCTTGACAAAGTTTTTTTTTCTCATCTCCAGTGCTTTCTCCAAATAACTAGCTAATTTAAAAGTTTTGTATGTGAACAGCAAACTCTACATAATCCATATTCACAAAATCAATATCTTTATTTAACTTATTAAACAAAAACATTGTGCACCGCCCATTATAACCGACAATAGAAAACAAACAGGAACTTACTGTCCATATGATTCAATGAAATAATTAGCTTTTCTCTTCCCAGAGTGACAAACCGTCTGGTTTCTACTGTAAGTGGTAAAATACAACATTACAACATATATACAGTATATAGCCAACTTTGGTGCACAGCTGTGGACACGCGTTAAACCGGTTATAATATCATACTGTGTGTGTGTGTGTGTGTGTGTGTGTGTGTGTGTGTTCATATACAGCCTGAGGCTACAGCGTATGGATGATCTTTGTCTGTATTTGGAAGAGTTTATTCGATGGGATCAGCGACGCACAACAAATAACCGTGTCTGAGCCAGTCAATAATTATTGTTGTATTCTCCAGGATATGTACAGTACTTATGCTGCTTTATGATTGTTGTGGATTCACAACTTATTGAATAATTTTGGTCTGTGTGTTAGGTGGTTCATGGTCTTCTGCTGCTAGAAGCAATGCTAGGTTCCTGTTAGTCTTTCAAGACATTTCTCTCTTCCACCTGAAGAAACAAACTGTTAAAGTGAGAATAATTACAGAACTCTGAAGCTCTTTACTGACGATAATTTGTGAAGTTGAGTCTCACTGCTTGAAAAAAAAGGAGGAACATTTTATTTTTCTGTTGTCAAATTTGAATGCTTCTTGGTAGCAGGATGGGTGTGGTTTTTGATTTTACTAAATCAACTGGCAGAGGACCTTTGAGTGCCAGACTTAGTGCTCGTTTGTTTTTGTGATCTTTGTTTGCATATCGAACTTAGTTCTGACTGAGAGCCATTTATAGCTCACTGAACATATTTAAACATCCTTTAATATCTGCTATGCCATGTATTTATTTTTACATTACTTATAAGATAGTTTCATGCGTGATTCACGGTCGAACACGCACGAATTTAAAAGGATTTTCTAAGAATTAGGAAAGCCTATTTTGTCGTTACAAAGGTTGGATCCTCCTTCAAGAGCTTAAAGTCCCAGAGCAAAAAAAGACGATTTATTTTGTCCTTGGTGCATTTGTTTGAGAGGGCTTTGTGATATTCATTCACTAATACATTGGCCTGTGCATTGAAAGGCTCATATTTTCTCATGGGTCGATTCAGGTGATGATCTCTTAATCTCTGGCGTAGTTGTCAGGACAAAGAGGTTTAGTCAGAGCTCTTAAAGTCAGTGTTGGTAATTTCTTTGTTGTCACATCACACTATTTATTTTATGATGACTGGTTCATGTCAAACTGAATCCCCAGGTACAATATGTACATCTGGTGCGGTTTGTCCTTCATTCAATGATTTTGTATAGAAAGTCGTTTCACTGTAGTTCTTAGTTTGGCTGTAAGCAATGGTGAAACCTAATACCTCCAAAGACATCTCTGCATCTTATTGTGTATCTTTCTCTTCTTATTTTTAGTTTTATAGCACTTTTCAGAACAGACTGTACAAAGGGATTTACGGGAAGAGGAGAAGGGAAAGAGGGAGAAATAAAAGACAGAGATGAAAACATGTACAACAAGGAGGAATACGTGTTTTGTTCCACAGATGTTATATAGAGATCCTGAAAGAAGCGTTAGCATCTGGTGCTGTGGTTTTTGGGATTCAGTCCAGGAAAGTGTCCAGTGGAGAGGGTGCAAGAAAGCATCCAACCACGGCAAACATGTCGAGATCTATTGTGTCTGTGTTTGTTTTTTTTTCGCTGTCAGCTGCACATGTCCAACAGCAGCTTCTGTATCTTCTGTATATGGAAACAAGTGAATGAGGCGATACATTATGTCCTGGTTTTATCATGTGTTTAAAAACGTGATTTCGATTTAAACCCGACTTTCAACCAAAAGCAGTGATTTTCCTCTATACTGTAAATGTTGGCACAAGTGTTTTATAATAATAAAATCAGGGATCATGTTCCTCCAGCCTACTAAAATATTTTTTCTGAGCTTGTGTTGACTTCCTCCACAGGTTATATTGGAGGACCAGGAAACTATCAGGGAGCAAACCTGGGCGCTGGGGGCTACGGACCAGGTAATGTTGGTTCTTGTCAGCTGATAGAGATGCTAATGTTACACGGCCTGTGATAAAGGATTCTCATGCACTGCCTACAGGTTTAGGACAGGGAGCATACCTGGGTGGTGCAGCTGGCAAACATGGAGGTAAATGTTCATTTATTTTTATTTTCTTTGTATTAATTTAAGGTTTATGCTCACATGTTTTTTTTTAACTCTTAACTCTCTCTCTCTCTCTCTCTCTCTCTCTCTCTCTCTCTCTCTCTCTCTCTCTCTCTCTCTCTCTCTCTCTCTTTCTCTTTCTTAAATACATCTCAGCTGCTCTTGGACATGGTGAGTATCCCATAAGTGTTGCAGGGAAGGACAATCTGTCTCCTCTCTGAGGCCTTGTACTCTTTTGTTTCTTAAGAGTGTCCTCCACAAACCTAATGACCTTGTGCAAATGTTTGGGTTTGAAAACAAAAGAATCAGGATTTTTCTCCACCTGAATTTAAATTGTCAGAATCTGAATAGGGCCGAGGATGCACAGTAGATCGTGTTACCCAGCAGAAAACCAGCTGTTACTCCTACTTTGCCTTGTAAACCGATAATTTGCTTGTGAGTCTTCCTTGAAATTAAATTAACTGGGTTTGAGTCCATCTTCACCTTTCTTTAAAGGTCAGAAGACAAGCTGCTTCAGTGTCTCCGTTTCCTTTCTGGTGAATAATTGATACCGCTTTCAAAAAGAAAATCAAAGGATCACTCACAAACCATTTCAGCCATCTTCAAATTGTCTTTTCCTCTTCTTTTGTATGCTGAGAAGTCAATATTTTTCTTTCCAAGTTAAATATTGATGTGAAGACATTGGAGTAGAAGTGCTGCTTGGTCTTTGTGGTAATTACATACAGGTGCTCTTTGGATCATTCAGGTGTTCTGTGCTTAACTAATCTTGTGAAGTATGGGTGGAAAATAGCCTTGAAAAAAAATAATTCATGGCACACTTTAGGGTTTGTGCAAAATGAAAATGCCTTTATTCCAAATGGCAAGGTGTATTTAAAATGACCAGATATTAAACATAATATATTGATGTATTTTTAACAAATGCAGAAGTACAATCTGTTTTGAATGTGTGCTTTCGCAGGCTACGGTGAGGGAGCAACAGGACACCTGGGTGCCATGGCAGGCAATGGCTTCGGTAAGTGGCGACTCATCAGACCGTGCACAGAGGAATTCAAATTCTACCAGTCAAATTGTGCGCTCTGCGAGTACGGAAAGCAACGCAGAAGATATTTTAAAAACAAAACCGTAGACTTGAAAAAATACATTGTCTGCCTGCAATGAATGAAGAAGAGGATCACTCTTCATTCTGTTTGGTGTCAGAAGGAATCTGCATCAAAGCCGTTACTGACAGGAGTGGGGTTCAGTTCAGACTGGCTGCTCTTTTGTGTTTAGTGGCTTTCTTTGTTCTTTCTCTGAGATGTTGGTGCAGATATCACACATGCATGCAATGGACTCTCTTGAAGATTGCCTTACCCTTTTGGTTCTGGGTACAGTCAGAAATGTCAAATACAGTTGAAAAGATTTGCTTTGAATTCCTTTTTCTTTCTTCAGTTTCCATCCTTTAAAATGTTTTAACATATAGCTCCTTCTCTCAGCAGGTTATGGGAACGGTTACAGCAATGGTCACGGGGCTGGTGAGTGTCAATTAGAAAAAAAATATGTGAGATTAAGGAGAACTCAGTCTACTTAAAGGATCATTAGTTTACAGATATAATCATAATGCTAATTAGAGCTATGTTTCAGGACTTGGTTACCCTTCAGAGTTAGCTGACGGTGCTGAGAACAAATCAGGGAAGCGTCAAGGTAACAATTTTGCGGAGTCATAACCTGCTCAAACCCGTAACCGGTGATGGCACTAACCTGTAGATGCTTAAATCTGCAACATTTTATAGCTGATTAAATAAGAGGCCGTCAAGGAAGCACACATGTCCAGTGGTATCCACTGGGTGTAGCTATTGTCTCTTATTTATAGAAGCTGACCAGTTTAATCTGGTGGTTTCTGATTTACTGCTCACATAGATGCTTTTCACACTATTTAATTTAAAAGTGTGACTCAGTTAATAGATGAACAGTGTCTCACCTGCATGTTTATATATTTTTTTCTGATTTTTCCAGCCCTCAGTGCAGGAGGCTATGCTGGCCAAGGACAGGGAGCATATGGTAAGATATTTAATGATTGTGGCAGCATCAGAGAGTACGCTGTATGTGCCTCTAGCTGCCAAACACTGTTACAAACAAACACATTGAAATATTAGAAGTGTGAATGACTCCCAAGAATGATCCAATTCATCACATTTAAATTTAAACTAATGGGGAACATCCCCAGCATGTAAAGCTGCAGTTTTAAGTGTGTTCATAGTAATTTATTAGTTGATTATATAATATACAGCAAAAGAGTTTTAATCAGAAAACAAATACAACATTAAAGCTAAAGCTAAAAATATCTGTCGACCACCTTTCAGTCACATCTATTACTTTTTGAGAAATTGTTATATCAAGCTCCTCCTAAAGTTCACCAATAAGAGCTCTGTATGAACATGATCTGTGTTGTTTGTCACTGAAGCCCCTCTTGTCTTCTTTCAGGAGCACTTGGTGCAGGACTCGACTCAACTGGTGGCAAATATGGTGAGCAGTGCTGACAAGATGACCTCATCCTTCTGTCCCACTATTAGTCAGGCTTCTGTCAATGAGGCTTTCCATGCATGAGTCAGATTTGAACTGGTGGATAGCACAGAGGTGGTTTGTAGCATGTGCAGGTCAAAAGCTGAAAAGAGAGAAGAGACATGAATCAAGTTTGCCCATCTGATTTCTTCCTTGCAGGAGGAGCTCAGGTTCCTTATGGGAACGCTCCAGTGATTCCTGCTGGACTCGAGGGTAAGAGACGCATGTGGTAGCAGCTTCAATTCACCCTTCGCTAAGCCCCGCCCCCTGCGAATATCACTATTATACAATGTTTCACCATGACTATTTTCAAATCCACAAAACCAGCCTGAAAATTAAGAAAATCTGAAACGATTGGATGAGAGTCTGAGGAGCAGATACGGATAGTTATCAGACCCTGATCAGAGCTGGCCGATACTGTGCTTTGATTGGTCAGTCTGCTTTTTAGGGGCGAGAGCAAAGGGTCAACTGCAACCGTAATCTAAAATAGAGTACACTTGTATTACAGTACGCATCATAGTATGTTATATCAAACATAGCTGGCAGCTGTTAATTAAAGTCAAAGAACAGCTAAACATAACTGTTCTACAACATGTAATGACAATTTTACTGAATAATTTGATATTTTGGGAATTACAGCAGTACATAATTCCATGTAAAACAGCAAATTGTTGTTTTTATACTTTGGTTTTTGTACGGATTAAACTAACGAGATACAACATGTTAATTAGTGAGTTTCAGAAGAGTAGGCTGGCAGGATTTTGTTACCTTTGCTTGGGCCTCCCTCATCAAAAAGGAATACACTCTTGCAATGAAATGCAACAGCCTCGCTTTTTTACACTACAATCACCCATCCTGTTAGTTGAACACTTCACGGCTACCAGAACAGTTGACTAAGTAATGGCATGTTCCACCCTCAGGTGATGGGGGCTACCCGTATCCTGCTCAGCAGCTCAACCTCGGAGCTGAAGGTGCCAAAGCCGCCAACAAATATGGTGAGAATGAGTGTGTGTGCGTGCATGCGAGCGATTAAAGTGTGAAAAACTGTCTGATGGAAACATCTCAGTTTGGCTGTTTCTCTAAAGCAGTGGGGTGAGAACAACTCATTGAGGTTGCAACCCACAGTCAAACAAGATAATAGAGAAAACATAACAATGCCAGTTGATTAATAACACATATATGTCTCATGATCTGAGGTGAGATTAGCTATGAGGCTGTGGCGTGTGCGCATGTCTCTGTTTACAATATTTATTTTTCTCACGACTCCCCCAATTGAAGTTGAATTATCTACATATTTTGTGTTGTTTTAGGAGCTGCAGCAGGATATGGAGCTCAGCAAACAGGTGAATGTTCATGCATTCTCACACCGAAATAACTCACACATCACACACACACACCACACACACACACACCACACACCACACACCACACACACACACACACACACACACACACACACACACACACACACACACACACACACACTCACACAATGCACAACACCCCTGCTGTGTGTCTTTTGTCTCACCAGCACATCACATTACAACTCACTGAGGTGGCTGCATGAGCATGCCAGTAATCACTAGTATTTTTAGTACTGGTTTGTCTTGAATTATTGAGATTTAAATTTTTAAGTATACCTTTTATCTGTGCACATTACCCCAGCTGTCCTCTGAAATCAGCAAAGTGATGAAAATCATGAATGTATTTTGTCTGTTGTAAAAATGTAACTTCTTTGTTTGTGTTTGACAAGGTTACGGTGCACAGCTAGGAGCAACTCATGATGCCTTGGGTAAGCAAGAAACCCACAGACTTCCTTATTTACGATCAACTTCCACTCTTCCACACTTGAACTCTGTACTGTTTTTTACATGCAATGAACATGTACTTTTACTTAAATTGCTTTCACACCAAAAGTACAACTGCATGCATTATGGATTATTTTCCACTTACGGGAATGGCGCCTGCAAAGTGAATTGTCTGAGTCCTCTAATAAAGTCCAAAGTCGTTGTTGCAAGGTTTAGCTGTCTTTTTTTCTTCTGAGCACATTTATAACATTGATCTGGGTTCACCCCTTCACAGGAGAGCAAGCTGGCAAATATGGCAATGTGAACGGTGCCCTTGGAAATGGATACAAAGGTGAGAATGAAGGAATGTTTACAATTGGTGCATGAAGGTCCAGTTAAAACATCATAAAACTATTAAAGCTTCCACCAAAGTTTGGAATTCTGTGATTCATTGCCCGTGCCCTCTTGTGTTTGTCATCAACCAATCAAATGTGTGTCCTCCCTTCTCCCTGTCCTCTTTGTCTCTGTCTTTAACCAGGCTAATTCAAATGACCTGGACTTCTTCAAGTGGATCATTTCCATAATGTGTTCAGTGTAATGTGTTTTTAAAGCTTTTTGTGTGTTTCAATCCTGTTGTGTTGTCTGTTTTGTCTTTTTCTTAACCTCCTTGTCTTTTTTCTGTAAGTGGACATTTGTCTTGTTGGTACCCCACCAGTCAAATTGGTGGTGATTTATGAACATAAATGTTTGTGAAGTGCAAGAAATTTGCCTCAATGTTTGAAAATAAATATTAAAATACTTACTGTTTTAATCCAATAAATTATGTGTCAAATGATGCTGAATAGAAGTTTCTGAGTATAAACATGCATGCATATTTTAATAGCGTCAGCTAAACCACATCTGTGCACAGGAAGTTTTACCACTTCCTTTCTCTTGTCAGCCAACACTGCTTAAGACTTTTGCAGCACAAACACTCATATACTTAAGGTAATGTTTCAAACATCAAATACTACAAACAGTTTCGATATTATGCTTTTATTCAGGATAAACAAGAATACTCCAAAAAATACAATGTCATGATTAAAATACATAAAACACACTACATATTATGAATGTTTGTATGGATAATAAAATGCTACAACAAATGGACAATTCGTAAAATCTGCAAACATGTTCTTTTATGTAAAAAATAAGGCATAGATTGAGTAAAAAAAAGCTGTACACCTATAAGCTAAAAGCTGCATTGAATCAAACACATTTTGACAGCTGCGGGAATTTTTAGATGACCTGCTGCATATGCTTTGTGTCCTGTGAAAGATAAGGCCAATTGGTACTATGTGATACAAATACACAGACACAATGCTTTAGTGTGGTCATGTCAGCATCAGTGAAGCCAAATGCTATATCACATCCATCTCGGCAGTAAGACTCTGGTTTCCCTGTGGGCTTGTTTCATCCACAAACACACCCATCTCTAACAGGATGGCCTTGGGAATAGGATGTGCATGGCGAGACACATACAGACTCTTCAGACTTTGACTCATAGGCGAAGGTTTATAGTCCTGGCATGTACCTCCGCTCAGACTCGGAGCACATTTCACGTCCAATTTGTAGAACAGCTGGCCGTGTTGCAGGTTGCAGAGATCCTCCTTGACTCCAGCGGACAGAACTTTGTCACACGCTCCCAACAGGTCGTCGTCCCAGTTGTTGTCCTGATCCCACACTTCAAATCTCACTATTTTTCCTGAGGACACATCTTGAGGGCCCAGGTCGACGACCATGCCCCAGTGTGGGTAGTTGTTGTTGGCAATGACGGGTGAACGCTGGACCACCAGGCCGTTGAAGGACACCTTCACGTAGCCGTCCGTGGCCGTGGTGTGGTCTCCCCAAAGACCAGAAGCCCGTTGTACAGTTATGATGACCCGTGCCATTCCCTTACGGGCCGGGCAGCAGTCTTGGTTTACAGCTGGGTCATTGTGGCATTGGCAGACGCAGGTATCCCGTGGGTCGCTCTTAATGCCGGCCTTGCAGCTCTCACTGCAGTTCTTCCACAGGCCTTTCTCCAGAATGTAATGGCTAATGGCGGCGCGCAGGTTCTTCCTGGCAGGGGACTTAGTAGGCAGTAACTCGTGAAGCGAGTCCAGGGAATATGAGACTATATCTGGATATTGTGGTAGTGTGTTCACCCATTCTTTGTAGGCCGATGGATTTTTCTCGGCAGAGAAGAGAAGGTCTGGCTCCATGGTCTGTCCCCCCTTTGTTTCTGTGAACCTGTAGAGGAGAGAGTCGTTTCAACAGCTGCGGTAAACAGTACATTCATGAGTGTATTCCAGAAAACGTCACAAAATATATGAGAAATTACCTGTCGTTGAAGAGGCTGGAGAAGGACGCCTTACTTTCCCTCTTGTTGATGTCTTCCGTGCAGTGTTTTGCTTGAATTTTAATATCAACTCTAATGCTGGCGGACGCCTCAACTTCCAGGCACATCTTCACCTCCTCTGCGCTGATGCCCTGCAGGTTGGCCTGGCACTGCCTGATGCTGGTCACAGATTGAATGCCTCCTCCTACCTTCACCTGGAGTGATATATTTAAACACATAGTGTATTAGCAAATGTATAACTTTGTTGTTCATTTTTCAAAATTGCTTATGATTTTTGATAATGTCGGCTCACCTTGGTGATGTAGTGGGTGCCGAAGTTGTCAATCAGTTTGTAAAATTGTTGCTTGTTTTCAGGACAGTACATTTTCGGTAGCTGTTTCACTGCTCTTTGAAATTCTCTGTGCAACTTGGGATTGCTGGACACTCTGTAGCTGTTCACAGTGACACCAGGTAAAAAAGATTAATATGAAACAAGTGTATCAAAATATTGCATTGATTTTCAGAACCAGGGGAGTGTACGGAGACAAGTTTCATCCCCCTCCTCGTCTTCTTACCTGTAGAACTCACAGGACATGCTGTGGCTCGTGAAGCTGAACTTGTCTGTCTTAGTTTTTGTCATGGAGTAATCAGCCAGTTTAGAAGCAGTACCAGCGAGCATCACTGAGGCGCTTTTCACACCCATATTAAGATCTAGATTTGTCTGCCAGTTGTTTTCCACAGAATGAGTGCTGGAGCTGACCAGAGACTCACTGGATCGGTGGAGGGTAGTCGCCACTTTCATGCTGCAGGACTGCTTCGGTCTCCAGTCCACCACGGACAACGGGAGCTTCTGCTGTTTGTTCTCTAGAAAGGGGTTGCTGCAAAGGGTGCATGTTTTATCCTTGCGTCTCCACTGGTTCATGTCGAGCACAAAGGCTCCTTTACGCTCCATCTTGGTGATATCAAAGCCTTCCCCGGCCAAATTGGTACCTGGAGCAAATTCTGCATCCGTGCACTGTTTGGGTGTCCCGTCTACGCACAATTGATACGAACGCTGAGGGAGGAACAGCACGAGGCCGGCATAGACGCAAATATTCAACAGAGACATGTCCCTGTTAAGTTCGTTGCTGGATGCAAACTGACGGTTTATTCTGAAAAAGGAACAATTCAGTTGAACAAACAAGCAGTTTATTAGTACACAACCACAACGTTGGACGTTAAGTTATTCTGTGTTTGACCTTTTCTGGCTCAGTATTTTATTCAAAATAAAGCGTCTTTTAATTTGATGTCCGATCCTTCTGCTAACATGCAGCGATACATGTTTGATATTAAAAAAAAAAACGTCTCTATATCTGGATCTACGGACAATCTCATAATTGTCATCTTTACCTGAGGTCTTGGTAAAAGGTGTCTTTTCATGGCTTCTGTCCTTTGTAGACAACATTTTGGCCACATTTTGGTCTAAATTACATATTAGTGTCACTTTTCTGCCGTAAATTTTGATAAAAACTATTATACCTTTTACGGCATTAGGTATATTGCCAAAATAAACATTATCTATCTTCTAGTAATCAGATGAGTGTTTTACATGTTTTTATCTTCTCGCATTTTAACCACATTTCTTCATGTGAGTCAGTCAGTCGTCCTTGTCTTACCAGTGATTTGATAAGAATCTCCTCACTGTCGCCTAGAATAGAGATCAATGAAATGTAGAACTGATTGTTTTTTTTTATTTCCTTTGAAGCACAGCATAGATTAGCACAAGTTTATATTTCAGACTCTTCAGCCCCTATTCCAACTTTAGTCTTTTTAAAAGTTCTGATCAATTACTCTTTAATATTCATACAAACTCAGTCAAAATTCAAAGATAATCAAACTTTTTCCATTGTTGCCCAACAGACTGTTAAACATAATTTAGCCCTCACTGTAAAGCCCCTCCAGTCCATCGACGTCTTTTAAAAAACGGTCTTAAGACCAATCTTTTTACAACTGTGTTTTAGTCTCAATAACTCTTTGGTCAAAATTTTCTCTATAAATAAATAGACTTCCAACAATAGATGACGACACAATGTTTTAAACTACCGCAATTACTCAATGATATACCAATAAATAGTTTAACGGATGCTTAATAACTTAACACAATATTAAATAACACTCAGACGGTTACTTATATTCAGATAAAGTGAAAGAATATTTCAACATCGGCTTACCTCCGTCTTGCCAGTTCACGCTGCGCTTGTGAAACTGAGCATGAATATCAGTGCTTTGCCTTTACAAGTCATAAAAGAAGGGAGGGAGCTGGTGAGGGGGTGAGGTGACGGGGGTCTTTAAAAGAGCTGGTGGAACAAAAGCGTTCATTGCGATTTAGAGCAACACTGAGTGGGAGGAGCTGGTGGTCACGGTGAACTCAAACAGATAGAGACAACATGAAGGTAAGTCTGACTTTCCAGTCAGCAACAAACCAGACACCACAAACCTATCATTTCTCTGAAGTGGTGGTGGGCTGTGGCCGTACTCGGTAGGAGCAGGAGACTGATGCACAATAGTGATCAATTTCTTAAGTTAATCACAAACACAAAGTCGTTTTTCAGGCCCTGTAAATATAATATGGAGAAATAACACGTTACAAATAAACTGAGAAGAAACCATTCATTTCTAGAGATTAAACTTTATTGTCATTGCACAGAGTTCTGAGACAACAACTCGTTGTTTAGCACCTAACCAGATTTGCAAAAAGCAGAACAGATTAATCTACATATGTATAGAGGTGTGTATAACAGTAAAGGGTAGATATAAATATGCTAAGATATATACAAAATAAAGCAGTAGAACATGGTCAGAAAGTCAGAAAAATGCAGTGCACAGCAGTAATGATGGTGAGATGTGTACAGTGTGGACAGTAGTATAAGGGTTGTAAAAGCATTTATAGTACAGTTAGTGTAATATAGTGCAGAGTAGGCAACAAAAAACAATCAATGAAAAATTGATTGATTCATACATTAAAAGTACATTTGTATCAGCACAAAGGAGATGTAAAAAGCAGCACTGCAAGTAGGAGAGGAACCAACTGACATGTGAAATATATGAAACGTATTATATGAAGACATTAAAAAAAAAGATTCTTCTATTATTCACTTCTCTCCTCCCATTTCTGCAGAATTGGGACTTGTGATTGACGTGTCATGTGAGTTGGCCTGAGGGGTGTGTGTGGAGGGGGGGGGGATGGGGAGACAGAAGGGGGAGGGGGGTCTTGTTCGTCACAGGCCCACAGATGTGTGGTTGTAGGCGGCTACTTGTGAGACAATCCAAGCAGCAGAGAGGGGTGAAAGGTGGAGGTGGTGTGATTCATCCAGATCCTCAACGGTTCTCTCACGTTAGAGAATTATAGCGCGTCACCTGCTGCCTTCAAGTGCTCCTCGGAAACCTCTAAATCCAAGTGCATCTATTTCTTTTGTTCAGCAAAATTGACCCAATAATGACTGTATTTCTGTTGTTGTTTGAAAGTGTGAGTCAAGCATTACTTGCATATATGAAATGTGAGCGCTACACTAAAACTCACGTTTCTGATCCATTTATAGACCTGCAGCAGCAACAACTTTTCTCATGATTAAAATCTAAGACTCTTTTTCTATAATAAAACACACATTTTGTTTACCTAGTATAATCATAGTTTTCATTAAAAGTAGGCCTTTGGAAACATTCTTGAAGGGCTGACCTCAATTATTTTCGTGATTATAATATCACTAAACAAAGGAAATACACATTTTTTTTGCTGTAATCAATATATTTGTTATTAATATTAACCTACAAATAATAATTATGTTCTTTCTGTTTATGATGAGAGCTCAGATTGTTACTCAACAAAATTCCGGCTGCGTTGAAGGCAGCTGTAGCTCAGTTAGTGTTGGCATTTAGACTGCCGAGTGCAGCCAAGCAGCATGAAACTACACCTAGTAAAACAAAATAAGACCAGAAGTTAAAAGTGTTCGCCTTCAAAATAAAATGCCATCTTTCTATAAAAGTAAGTCTGTTGAATTTAATTTGTTTTTTTAAAGAGAAAGCTGGATTACCTAGTAGGAAAAGTGTGCAGCTGCTTTACAGCCCCAGAAATAAAGAGTCCGAGGTTCACTTTGTGTCTGTTGGTTTGGGTAAGTTGCAAATTTGTTATAGAACACGCATCAACAATTAAGATGGGGCCTGTACTCTTGTGGACCTGTCTTACAAAGGATTCCTGCATTTAAGATTTTTAGTTCATATTGTTCTCACATGGTGCATGTTCTTTAATTGAGTTGTATTTAATCAAATTACCACAAAGAAAACCTCGGGCTAAACAGTTTTATTCCAGTAGGAATACTGGAGTTCATGGCTGAGAGCCATTTGTTGCTGGACACTCAAATAAATAGTCAGTAAATTATAGAGGCAGGTTTTGTTTATTTTTGTGACCATATTTTTATTGGTTCACCCCTTTTTCCCCCTTTTACGCAAATTTTAAAGGAGACATTACATATGAAACATCAAGTAACTGAAGTATTGTTCATGACAGTGCATAACACATAGCGATGGGAAATTAAATACAACAATAAATGGTGTGAATTATACATAAACAGAATGTGTTTACTGCTTTTATTATCATTATTATTCTATTATATCCACTGTTGCTGTTATTTTTGGTAGTCGTAACTTTTTCATCATGCCCACTACTCTCATTAATCATTTCTGTCATGTGCATTGAATGTGTTATAACTCTGTTATGTTGTTCATTCTGTACACATCTATTGTTCTTCCATCCATCCCGGGAGAGGGATCCTCCTGTTGCTCTCCTGAAGGTTTCTTCCCTTTTTCTCCCCGTTTTTTTGGGGGGGAGTTTTTCCTGAACCGATGTGAGGGTCAAAGGACAGAGGATGTCGTATGTGTACAGATTGTAAAGCCCTCTGAGGCAAATTTGTAATTTGTGATTTTGAGCTATCCAAAATAAATTGAATTGAATTGAATTGAATTACGCTCTCCAGCCAAAACTCTCAAATTAATTTCGATCGGCGATTTTATTTTGAAATCAATGACCGGAAGCGTGGCGGTGGTTGCTCCGCGACGCTTGACACTTGTGTGAAGGCGATGCAGGGGACGCGCAGGCCGCCGGGGGAGACTCTGCATTTCAAGGAACACGGCCAGCGAGACACAATGGTGGGAAACAATTGGATAAAACGGATGACGAAGAAAGAGAACACGAGCTTCACGGACCGGACCGCGTGTGTTTGGAGTCACCCGGCTCAAATAGCTGCTTCCTCATCCCCAGTCTCAGGGCATCGGTAGCCGACTTGCCCGGCTTGCTAACCCCGCAGTCCCCCCCCTCCCCAAAAAAAAAACCTGCGCCCCAGAATCCCGGATCTTGTCTGTGTGTGTTTTTTTTTTTTTTTTAATTTTTTTTTTTTTTTTTTGTGTGTGTGCAAACTGCGTCCGGCACCTGACTCGAGCATATGACGCCCGTTTTCTTTCATGAAAGTCAAGGTGTGCCCCGCTGGTCCTGCGCCTTAAAATCTGACCGCTAGGTCCCGAGCTTAGCATCCTCTGGAGGCGGATGGACGCTCCGCCCGCCCGCAGCATCCTTCAGACCCGCACCGCCTCCCGCACCGCCGCTGCACCGGAATGCCGACCGACTAACGAGGAAGTGGCTTCAACATGACGAGGGACGTTTTGCATCTGCACCGCTCAGGGCCGTCGGGCGCCGCACGGACACTGCTCAGACGCCAGGTGTGATGACCGTCCCGAGCGCGCGCCATGCACGCACGCGGCCGGCCGTGTCTGTCTCCAGCCTCGCGGGTGACGCTCACGCAGGTACCGGGCGGTTGAACGGCGCCGGTCCGCGCTGAGAGACTTGACGTAGCGGCTAACAGCACAATATAGTAACCCTAAGCAACACCAATGGTATCCCATAAGGTTGTAGTCGCAATAATCTTATTAAATGTATATATAGGTGTACAGTCTTTTTTTTACTTATTCGGCGGCGTCCTTTTAACCGGCCTGTTTGCTATGGCATTTCTAAACGGACCCAGGCTGCTGGACTGGGCGAGCTCACCTCCACATCTCCAATTTAACAAGTACGTCCTCACGGGGTACCGGCCGATCTCCTCCGTGCACGACTGCATCCGGAGCCTGTTTTACCTGCACAATGAACTTGGGAACATATACACTCACGGTGAGTAGGAGCGCGTGGAGGGCTTAGTCAGCAGGTGAGATTCATGGAGCCGTGTGACTTTGACTGTTCACCCGCAGCAGTAGCCTTCAGGTACTGTACGTGTACTGTAGGTTCTTTACAGGTACTGTAGGTACTGTGCAGATACTGTAGGTACTGTATAGGTACTGTACAGGTACTACACAGGTACTGTAGGTACTGTACAGATACTGTAGGTACTTTACAGATACTGTACAGGTACTGTAGGTACTGTACATATACTGTAGGTACTTTACAGATACTGTACAGGTACTTTATGTACTGTAGGTACTTTACAGATACTGTACAGGTACTTTATGTACTGTAGGTACTGTACAGGTACTTTACAGATACTGTAGGTACTGTACAGACACTGTATATACTGTAAAGGTATACAGATACTTTCCAGGTACTGTACTTGCGGCAGGATGCCAAGACAGATGCTGCACTACAGCCTGGACCACATGCATTCAGGATACATGACTTAAACCTCTTCATTTGAATATGTTTGAGCTAAATTCATATTTAAAGAATTTGTCTTGGTGAAAAGGGAAGTTTCTTCTTTTTTTCAGCTGAGAATATTTGAATACATATCAGCTGGTTGTGGTTTATAAATCTATTGAAGCAATGCAGAAAACACCAGTAACTTAAATGTATTGTTGTGTAGTGTTTTCCATGTATTTAAAACACCAGCTGAGAGTGACAGCAGGTTGGTTTTGGTGACATTTACATTTTGAGTTACTTGTGCTTAACTCCACTACATTTCAGAGGGAACACTTGTGTTTTAATCCACATGTATCAGTCAGCTGTAGTTGCTAGTTCAGATTATGGTTTTACATATAAAACACATGATACATTTATAAGATGTGACACATTGTTAAAGAATAAACGACCCCACAGCGTTTACTCTAGAAGAGCTGCATCTAATGATTATTTTCGGCATATTCTTTAGATCAATTGAGTAATTGATACCGTTTAGTCTGTGAAACTGATGCCATTGACAACCTCCCAGAGAACAAGTCGATGTCTTCGACAGTCCAAAACCTAAATATATTCAGATTTCAGTATGTGACAAACAAAGAGCCGGAGAGCTCGAACTGGAGAGTGTTGTTTCACTGTTTTGCTTTAAAAAAATGACTGAAGCGATTAATGAAAGTAGTTGTGGATTATGTTTCTGTGTTTTGACTAATCGATTAATAGAGCTCTATAATTTAGTTAAAATTTAGATGTAGATAGAAATTACTTTTTCTAACCCAGGCGGCAACCTCTGGTTGTCTAAAAACGAGCATTCACTCTTCTGACCAGCGGAGTCTGGTTGCAAAAAGAAGTCTGATTGTATAGAAGTCTATGAGAAAATGACTCTACTTCTCACTTGATTTATTACCTCAGTAAACATTGTAAACATGAGTTTATGGTCTCAATCACCAGTAACAAGTCTTCAATACAGCATGATGTTCATTTAGTAAATCATGGTCCATTTAGAGTCAAATAGACCATAAAGCAGGGGACGCTTTAGGGCGGGCTTACTGTGATTGACAGGTCGCTGCTGTTACCAGAGCCGTGTGCGGCGTCTCTACGTCACTCCTCCTCATTCCAAATATGGTAACGTCCGTTCATCGGTTGCAAAAAAGCCAAGATGGCGACCACAAACCGTTGGTGACGTCACGATGACTACGTCCACTTCTTACATACAGTCTATGTTCTTACCCAAGGAAAACACGAGTCTTAGTTTCAGATGATTCGACACCTATTAAAACATAGTTATGAATATTATATTCCATTTCAGCCAATTAAATCCCCTTTAATGTTACACACTGTTCCTTTAACTCTAAAATGGGCTTTAAGCCAAATTTAAAAGTAGAAGTTTGACATAGATGTTTGAACTGCGCTAAACGAAAAGTGGCTTTTTCATCTGGTCAGAAATGTCATCGTTACACAACAATATGACATTCTTTTAATAGATTGGTGCAAGGCGAAATTAATTGCAGTAATGTGTTAATCTGTGCAGCCAGAGGGGAGACTGATGTGTCGGCTTGTTAGCAATCTGTATGGTGTTACTAATACATCCTCCATCAGAATACACCCTCCATCAGAATACACCCTCCATCAGAATACACCCTCCATCAGAATACACCCTACATCAGAATACACCCTCCATCAGAATACACCCTCCATCAGAATACACCCTCCATCAGAATACACCCTCCATCAGAATACACCCTCCATCAGAATACACCCTCCATCAGAATACACCCTCCATCAGAATACACCCTCCAGCCGTAAGAGAGTGCAGGACATCATGTGTGTTCACAGACTTTGGCAAATCTGACAACTTCCTCATTCTGTAGGTCAACACTTCACGTCCAACTGCCGGCAGACACAGAATAAACTGCAGCAGTGATCATCAGGGAAGTGGCCCTGGAAGTCTCTATTACACGACTCCAGTGACGTCAGCTGAGCACGTGACCTCACATACATCAACGCCTATATAAGGCAGCGACGTTTAATTCTCCAAATTTAGAAGCAGTGACGCAGGGCTGTGCTTGTAACTAAGGTGGATCACTGTTGTTGCTTATTGTGTAGAAACATTTCAGGTAAAGTTTCATGAGCTGGCTTGTTTTGCATAGAAACTGAAAACACCCTGCCTGCAGCCCAGCAGCCGCTCACAACTTCGGAGGAAGTCCTCCCGGCTGTGTTCAACACCGAGCGGGGCTGAGTACGGCCAGTCAGCTCAGGGGAGGGAGTTGGGTGGTGGGGGGGGAGGAGGGGGGAGGAGGGGGGAGATAACACACTTAAAATAGACGTGTTACAGTAGAAGGCATCGCCTGTATCACCTGGCCGGGACAAATGCCGTGACATTGGGAAAGGCAGAGTGAGCATAAAGCAAAAAGGGTAACGCAGCGCAATATGTGTGTCGGAGGGTGATAAATGATCGCAACAACTGTGTGCGGATCAAATTTCAAGGTCTGGATTTCTGCTCACAGAGCAATGAACGCCTGTCCCCTTGCCCAATGGAGGAACCTCCGTCGGAGCTATGTCGCCACTTGAAATACGGCCCTTTGATGCCTCATTGTAAGCGTTTAGCGGGAGCCCTGTCTTCCCCTCACAGAGTCGCGCTGTACTGATGCGTTTTGTGCCAGCCTCCACATTATTCATGCTGGTGTCTGCACACACTCGGCACAGTTGGAAGCCCTTTACAAAATCTCATTCTCGTACAGTTTGAAAAAATAACGTCCGTATGTCTTTGAAAGTTCTGAGCCAGAGAATCCATCACAATAAACATGACACCTTAATTTGGCTGTGTCAACGTGTCAAAGTGGTATTTTCTCATGTTTGAACTGATGGTTTTCATACGCGCGTGCACTTAGCTCAGGCATTGTTTTCTCTCGATCAATGGACGCCCACGAGAAGAAACTGCTTACAGTAAATAATCCTTCAAAATATGTCACAGGCTTTAAAAACGTTATCGTTAAAATATGTAACTACGCATAAAAGACGTTGAATAATGATTGCACACAAAGTGAACTAGATTTGTTAATACCACTGTGTACAACAAAGGCGTCCTCATTTTAAAAGTGTTTCAGGTTGTTGAGCCTTGACGGGAGCTTCGGCTTTAATTACATCAAAGGTAAAAAGCGAGTCTTTGTCTCTCCGCCCTTCCCTCAACAGGCATCCCTTTGGTTTGCTTCCTGGTGCTGCTGCCTCTCAACATCCCCTGGTCTCAGATCAGCGTCACGTGGTTGGGCGTGGTGCACTTCCTGGCATGCCTGTCGCCCCAGCTGGGCTCTGTGCTCTACCACCTCTTCATGAACCACGAGGGAGGGGAGCCCGTCTACCACACCCTCCTCAAGCTCGACGTGTGCGGCATCTGCATGATCAACACGTTGGGTAAGCATTCCTGAAGCTCAGCAGGTTTCTTCACCGTTCGTCATTTGGGATTCTTTGTCGGCCCGCCTTCTGTAATTGATGGTCCGTTTGCGTTTGATGGTGAAACTTTTCTTTATTGATTGTCAATCATTTACCAGGGCAGCGTTTTGCTTAGAGGCGCACCGGCACCGATTTGTCAGAACGTATTTGACCACTGAATCAATTGGGTTAGGGTTTGTAATGATATATAATATAAGTAATGATCCAATTGCTCAAATGATTATTGATCTGTCCGTGCTGCCTGTATTAGCCTATTAAAACCAAAATGACAAGGGCAATATTTTTCACTCATTTTATAGTTGTGAACAATCAATTTAGCTTAGCCATAAAATACACATTATTCCGATAATACAGTAATAATGTCATGAGCCTGGATGTCTGTGTTTTATAATACTAGTGCAGGGCCCGTTTGGCCCGTGGCTGTTCAGAGCGGGTCGATTGCTCGGTTCTTGGTAAAGAGTGTTTGTAGTCCGACCCAGAAGTTAGCATCGCACTGGTTACCTCGACGAAAAGCCAGTGGGATTTTTACATTGGATTTTGGATTATTGCAGATCATTTTGTGGCACACATAAGTTCACGATACCCAGAACACTTTTAGGATTTTCAATCACCAGAAGTAAAAGCTTTCGTTAGGCTGTAAACGAACTACGCCACGGTCACATGACTTGGTCACCGCCATGAAGCTAAGCTAAGCACGTCACCTGTAAAGGTGACATGCTCGACTCAGTCGGCACAGAGCAGCTTGTTTCATACTTTATACTGAGTCCATCATTATTTTAATCATCTTTTTGTCAGAGTTGTCTGACTCTAGCGAGGCTTGAAGTTTTGTCCTCTTTGGCCTTTTAAACTTATAGCGACAAACGTATTCATGGCTCCACAAAGTAAGTAATCATAAAGAATATTTTGGCAGAACGAGTCTAGGGCTGCAACTAACGATTAGTTATTCGCCTTGTTTATGAAATTTCAGAAAGAAATAGGATAAAAAGGCCCATCAGAATTACCTCGAGCCCAAGGGGACTCACTTTGTTTAAAAACAGTCCAAAACCCAAAGATATTTAATTCTCTAAGATATAGATCAAAGAAAATCAGCAAATCCTAATTTCAGAAGCTGGAATTTAGCATTTTTTTTTCGTTTTTACTTAAAAAATGGCTTAAAGATTACTGATTAATTGTGTGTCGATCGGCTAATGGAATAATTGACTAATCCTTTGACCTCTAGATGAGTCCAATAAAACAGAACTGTTTTCAGTCTACAAAGTCCAGGCTCCTCCGCTGAACAAGAGCTCTCAGTGTGAACTTGATCTATTTTTTTCCCGCACTCAACACTACATGTTCCCCCTGCTGAAAAGTTTTATTTCATTTCACCAAAGTTACCACATCTGGAAAGCTCCGTTAGTTAGTTGGTAAGGAGCTCCCACATGACTTTCACATGAGTGGAGTGCTGCTGTCAACACAGTCGGGCAGCAACTAAACATCAGAGGATCTGAATGCAGCTCACCACCCTCTGAAAGAGCTGTGTCACACTCGGCTCAAACAATTTGACCTTTGTGCGCTGTGGCTCGCACCAGGCGTTACATAGCTGCTGAGTCGGGCATCACCAACGCTCCGTCTCTCCGCTGACTCTCCTCTGTGTGTTCTCTTGTCTCAGGGGCGCTGCCCATCGTCTACAGCACGCTGCTGTGCTACCCGTTCATCCGCACCGTGGCCCTGTCGATCTACATCCTGCTGTCCAGCCACGCCATCTACTGCGCCGTGACGGCTCGGAGCAGCGTCCGCCGGCTGCGGTCCTTCGCCTGGCAGGCGCTGTTCCGCTTCTCCTTCTTCCTGCTGCGCTGGGCGGGCGTCGGCGGCGGCAGCCCCACGTCGCTACGCCACTTCCTCACGATGGATGCGCTGGCCGTGCTGGGCGGGGTCATCAACATCACACGCATCCCGGAGCGCTTCCGCCCGGGCCTCTTTGACTACTGGTGCAACAGCCACCAGATCATGCATGTACTGGTGGTCGGCTCCATCCTGTACCTGCACTGGGGCGTGCTGGACGACCTGCTGTGGATCAACAGCTACAACTGTCCCTCAGACTGACCCCTCCCCCTCCTGCAGCCCCCGACCCCTCACAAGGAGCACTTTGCTGTGAGGGTAAAGGACCTCTGAGGGGAGCGGGGTGTTTACAGAGAGAAGGGGAGGGAGGGGAAATCGGGGGGAACTTGTGCAGCGAGGTGAGACAATATGTGGTCCGTGCATGTGTTCAAACTCAGAATGTTCATATCTACGTCCCTCTCGGTACTCTGTGCGAATGCAGGCAAAAGTACGCCAAGTAACACGCACAAGCATTTTGACTCTGTCAGTCTCCGTCAACATGGACACACAGGTGTATACGGACACACTCTCTCACACACACACACACACACACAGCGAAATGGAAAAGTTTTAAACACTAAAATGACTTGAGTATTGAACACTAAAACGTCTTAAGAAAAGGCTCTAGTAAAAGGTAAGTTTCAAGCCTTTACGTAACAATAGAAGGTTTACTTGAGCATTAGTCCATGTGGTTGGTTAAGACAGTCTGTTGCTAGAAGATATCACATGCTCGAGTCCTCAGATGTCACTGTTGCTACCTATGCAGCACATCCATATCTCAACTCATCACACACACACACACACACACACACAACACACACTCAGACACCCTCACGCCTATATTTTTATACTACGTGTACATACTGTCAGTGCGGCACAAAGCACTTATAGAGTTTTCACTGAGTTTTACCGGTTCTGGTTGTTCCGTTCGCGTTTCCCTGTTTTTTGTCTCGGCCTCGTTCTTTATGTGTGTGTCAAACTGATTCGTCCTCAGTGTCACAAGATGACGAGGAGATGAAGACGGGTGAGGGGGTTCATTCCTGAGCGTGCTGGCACATTTGAGTTTCCTTGCTTTCGGTGGCTTGTACCACACAGTACAATCATCACATTACATTTAACTGTTTTTGTTCACCTGAACTCAGTGTCAATGGAATTCAGGCTTTTTTTTTTTAACCTCCTAAGGGAGAAATTCGTTACTATTTCCTTTTGTGGAAGATGAGGTTGTATAACTTTTAAATTATAAACTGAGTACATTTTTTATGCACATTTGTTCTGTAGAAAAAAAACAGGCACACTGAGTTTTACACTGAAATGCCACCATGTGTTCATTAGAGCGAGATGCACTGAAGGTTAAGTGGTTTCCACTGAACAATTGACAACGTTTTAAGATATCTTAAATGCAATTATAAGTCCCTGAACAATTGGACTCTTTTTAGACAAACTAAAGATAAAAAAAAAGACCTGCTTATTGGCACAATATGCACAAAACACTGTATTGAAATATATATAATATTGATTGTGTCGTATTTATTTGCTGATACAGGGGAAATTATGTTTCTGTCAGCTGCTTAAACTGTTTACGTTGTTGCTGTGCAGGATCACAGGCTGACAGATCAAGTTAGAGGTCAGAGAAAATCCCAAGGATTAGCTCCTCATATTCTCCCCACACTCTTCTTTTTCCAGCAATTTTTGACTCCTCAGTCGCTCAGTAATATTGAAGAAAAAGTCTGTCTCTATGCATTGCCATTCACAATAATCAGCAAGAAAAAACACATTGTTTTGTGACATTAGAAACCTGTGCAGCCCCCTTCTAAAGATGTTATTTATGTCAAATGTTCTCTGTTTTTAATGTATTTGGAGTCTATTTGTACATTGACTCTAGATGTTGATGCTTTATAAACGTCAGTCACTACTGCCACAGAATGGTGCACATTTTTCACATTATTTATGCTTTCTTATTTAAATGCAATGCTTCTGCTCTGCAGCTGGATTTGTGTTCTGTGACTAGCACTTTTTTTCACCCCAGCAAAGGTCTTTTTAAAATGCAGTACTTTATTAAGCTGGCCTAACCAAACAGGAATGAACCCCTGTGCCCTCGTGTCACGTACCTGTTCCACCAGTTGTGTGTGAATGTCCATGATTGTTTGGCCACTGTATTCCTCTGTGGTGTTTCAGTCACTACTCTTGAGTAAAAGTAACTGTTGCTCTGTTCCTTCATGCTCAAGACTAGTGGTTGAAGTGAGATTTTTCTTTTTCACAGGCTCCCCGTACTTTTCTTAATGACATTGCACTTGTTTCCCATGCCAACAGTCGCAGCCGCCCTGTGACTAGTTGCCAATCCTGTCAGCCCCGCTTCATCTTGCCAAATTAGCAGCGTCTGAGGTGTAGCACATCCTCCGCTTCCTGTTAACACTGACTCATAGGTGAAGAAGGAATTCCCACAGTCGTAATCACGTACACTAGCCTCAGACTGCGTCTCCCCCCCCCCCCCCACACACCTCTCCCCTGACCGCCCCCCCCGCCTTCTACTTTCCTCCACACAGAATCGGATACTTATGTCTGCCAGTCTCACTCTGACACAGTGATTATTAACTACGGCGACCGTGGTACAATGTAAAAGCTGAAACTAATGTATTATTGGACAATGAATGAAACTGATAAAAATGCATGAAAGTAGGTATAAAACAGACACTGAGTCTCATCGTGTTAGCTAATCGTTTGTTCATCGTAGCCACAGACCACGTCACTCACTCTCTTAGAAATGACCGTGTGGGTAGTGGGAGGAAGGGGGAGGGGGTGTGGGAGGGGGGTGGGGGGGGGGTGATGGAACGGATCAGGTCAGAGACATCACTATCAAATATACTGCACTGCTCAACGTTCTCAAAAGGGCTTCGGATTAAAGTAAATTACCAATTCTGAAACATATTTAAAGACCATATAAATAATGTAAATACGTGTATGTAGATCATATATACATACAGTGCAAACAATATACCCAGATCATTTTTTTGATACATACACAATATGTTAAGGGAATAAAATATAGCATAAGAAGGGATTAATGGATTCGCCACATAGAAGCTGCTGAGAGGGAAGCAGACGCGGCTCAGATTGATATCAAAGACGTGTGTTTGCTTAACTGTGTCCATATGTATGTGAACAACACAGAAGGGAAAAAAAAAATACTGAAATTGGTTTCAGTGCTAACGTAGAGTTGTTTGACCTTTTGTGACCCTAACTAAGAATGCTTTTGATCATTTAAATGTAACCACTTTTTCTAGACACGTGGGCAAGACGAATTTGAATCTTGGCGGGCATGTGAATACCTCGTGACTACCACTGGTCTATCTATGCATTATCAGCCGAAGGATATGCAACAGTAAAGTCCATACGTGTTCGTTGAATGAGCTCTCTGATACGCTGTCACGGAGGGCTTCGCTCCAACATCCTGGGTCTCCCACTTCTCAGGGTGCCATAACAGTAGCTGTAACATCCAAGGCCTGACCTCTGCTGTCTGAAACATGGCTGCGAGACGTTCATCTGCCTCCACCTGCCCTCTTTGTCCAGCCTGTTCATGCTATGAACCGGGGAACAGACTGCACAGAAGGGGGACAAAAGGTGGAAAGGGAGTATTTCTCTCAAAAACCATGTTACATGAGTGGAACCTGGCCGGAAATATTGGTCTTTGTCCTTTTGTCTGTATGTTAAATGAAGAAAAAAAAAAAAAAAATGATGTATGAACACATCACTAACAAAACTAAATTCATTTTTTAATACAACACAGGTGCCGGATAGCCTGTTTATGACCTGTTTATAATGGACTACCTGTATTGTTATATACTGATTATTATGATTACTGTTATTCTGTGGATCCTAACGATGACACTGGTCTATGTGTACAGATAATGAGACAAGCCCTTTCCTTTAGGATGAAGGGAGCTTTCTGGAGGGTCTGTCTGTTATCGTCTCTCTTCACATCTGCAACGTCACGGCTTTTTTAAACTGACAACGGAGTAAGTGTGGCTCCATCTGGAGGAGGTTCATGTGCACTGATGCAGGCATTACTGTAGCCACACTGCAGGCAAAGGAAAATAACTGACAGTCTGTGATGCTGTCCGCGCTGGTTTGCAGTCATTCTCCTGGGTTGTTTATTTTATATTTCCGAAACCATGTATGTTCACATGTGTGTATGAGCTCTCCAGCAGAACCCATGCAAGCATGAAATCAGTATGTTGTCAGATTTGCTTTCTCCCTTTGCACTGATGGGGAGCTGACTGCATCCCCAGAGAGTGCCTCATTATCCAGCCTGCTTGCAAATTAATGTGCACGAACGCAGACACACAGTTTGTTCCTGTGCTGTGGTTCACACATCTGTCCAACATTAGTGTCCTGTGTAACAGACAGGCTCTCACACTCCTCAGTCTCCAGCAACGATTGTGCAATAAACTGAAGTCTATATTTTTAAAACTGCCTGTAGGCTATCTCTTTCATCCATGTTACTGTTATTGAGATGTGTGTGTGTGTGTGTGTGTGTGTGTGTGTGTGTGTGTGTGTGTGTGTGTGTGTGTGTGTGTGTGTATGTTTGCTTATATATTACTGTGTTTGTGAGGAACAATACGTTTTAGGAGTATAAAGTGAGGAGATTATGACTCGACTCAAAAGTGGATTTTAACTTCGATCTTAATCTCACAAAAACCTCTGTCCCGTCCCAAACCCAATGACAGAGAATACATTATTGTTCGGTCCCAATACCTGAAGAATTTCCTCTGTCCCATCCCATTCCTGTTTATTCATATTAGAACTGCATATTTATATATTTACAATGACCTTTTATTATGATTCTGGTCCCACCCGCTCCCATTGACTTTTCCCCCCCGTCCCAGTCACGTGATGAATCGTGAAATGAACTCCCATCTGTGACCCGCAGGATTTCCGAAAATAGATATAGATATAGGATATAGATCTATCATCGTGATGGATGGTGCAGAATGACATTCAGGTTTATTACAGCTAGACTACAATGTTTTTTATTGGACCAGCTCTGTGACAAAAGCCTTGGAAATACTTACATCTGTTCGTATAATTTAATGTAATGTTAATGTAATGTTGCCGAAAGGCCATTTCATTAATGTCACTGGAATCTGTGCTGCATTTCGTTGACTGGTCTTGTTTGAGGCTCTGATTTGGGGTCAAATCTGACAACACTGGGACAGGGAATGCATTATGTCAGTGAGTGACTCATTCCCTCAATGTAGCTGTACGTGTGGATCAGGATCAAATGTTCCCACAATGATAGAAGGAAAGTCTGAAACAGCAAAGATAACTGACCTCAGCTCTTCAAGTAGTAAATCAGGAGAAGACCTTGTTAATGGGATGGATTATAAACAGATGTGTGATGTACATCTCGACTCCAGGGAGATTTGCGTCCCCGGGGGTGTCTGCCCTGAGCAGCAATAAGATAAATCGTGCATAACAGCAGCGTGAACGTACTGAAGGCAGAGAGAGAATAGTATTTAAAAAGAGACAGCAGCAAAGTTATAGGCTAACAATGAAGGTGTGTCACTGTGTTATATGGATGGTGTGAGCAGCTGAAGAGAACAGCTGATATCATGATTGACAGCTCCAGACAATGAGAGCAAGGAAAATATGAGTGAGCATGCATGAGTGCCATATGAATGGCAGGATGAATGAGAAATAAACTACAGGCCTATGAGCAGACTAAATAACAGTCTTCCTGAGGGAATGTATGCTAGAGCTTCATTGGTACCATTAGGAGTTAGGAAATAAATCAACTAGACATGAGCTCCTCACAAATACTGTAAAACACTTTTAGGTTAATGTTAGGGTCAAGGCTGTGGATGTTCGTGTAGCTTTGATGGGTGAGGTTAGGGGCTGGGGGGCTAGGGAATGCATTATGTCAAAGGGGGGTCTTCACAAGTATGGAAGTGTTTGTGCATGTGTAATAAGGATTGAATGACCTCATTATCATAAAAAGATGGGAAATGACTTGACCTCTTCAAGGAGAAGATTAGACCAGCGCTTGTTACTGTAGGTGCACAGGTTGTTTAAAGGTTACAGGTCAAAGTGAGGGGTTGAAACGTGTTTCAGCAATTAAGCATTACATGTCCTTAAAGTTTAGGGTCTCGCAAGAGACAGACATCAACTTCACATTTCAGAACCAAAGGTTGCTGCCTGTTAAGACTCAGTACACTGGATCCTACATTTCCCATTATGCAACTCAATAGTGTCCTTTTCTGACCGACTTCAGGCTTTACAAAGCTGATTCTTCACTCTTCTGCCACAGAACACTAGTTAACTAATCTCCACCAGGGAAATAGATGTAGTGTGTCTTTTCATTAAAACTGGGTTAAGTATTAGAACAAGTGTAATATTGATTAACTTATGGGATAATTAGATATAAGCTCTTCATCAATACTGTACAAAATGAGAGAAATCAAGAAGGGTCATATGAAGTATCTACTTTCTCCACAGTAGATCACCATTATATAATTGTGTTTGATATTAGCAAACTCTTAAGGTAAGTATAATCAAGAATAAATTATCCGGAAGCATTTTTACTCCTGACAGTTTCACAGGTGTCTGATCAAAGCTTTCCCTCTCACATTTCAGGGTAAACTGCACCTTCAGCTCTCAACTGTGCTTCTCAGCAGTGCATCACTTCAGTCTGGACCTTCTGTGACCTTGTAATGCTTTTTAACCCTTTAATGACCGCTGCAATTTTCTGAAATCTAGGGATTACCTATAATCTACACGTGCACTGTCCTGTCATTTGAATCTTGATATAATCTTACAATAGATCTCATACCACTCCCTCCGTCTTCCCTCTCATGCTCATGATCAGTTTTTCAACCCTGAAATGTCAAACGAGACACCTCCCACTTCCACCTTCATCTGAAGCTCTCACTTCCTCCATGTCATTTTGTAATGTACTTTAACCTACCGGCTCAAGTCCTCATTCTGGTGGCAGGGTGTTCGGTGCTTCTCTGAAACTCCTTGAGCTGAATCGCCCCCACTCGACTCCCAGGTAGGCCTGCAACTTCTGTCTGCAGTTTATTTACACCTACAAAACATCTGTGAAGATACATTTATTTATTATATTATAGGTAAATAGCAGGTAGAAATAACAGAACATAGCTGATTTGTATCTAGCATCTTTGATCCTCAGGGCGTGAGTTCTCCTGTTTCCAGTGAAGGACTTGTTTCCTTTGCACCAGGCAATGTTTTCCATCACAACAGAGAGCGACAGCGGCAGAGAGAGATTTTTGACATGCATTTAGACTCCTGATAAAATTACGGCTCACTCTATCAAGGATTATTAAATTAGGTGTAGAGCAGCCAGAGAGGTCTTGTGATGCACATGCAGCAAAGCTATTGTACTCTTCTGAGTCTAAGCTTAGGCGCGGCTGCAGATTTCAGGAAGTAAAGTCTACAAATGGAGGTAAAGAGAAACATATTCAGTGTATTTAATAAGTGGTACTCTTGCTAATTAGTGCAGTTTATTTTCGAGCTTGCATTGACTGGACTTCTGTATGATTTGACACAAATCTGCTTTGGTGAAGGATGCATTTATTGCATGTTATTTAACCTGTGACTTGATAAGATCTGTATTCGTAAGTATGTGCACATGGGAAAATCAATGACAGAGTGTGTGAACACCAAATTTGGCAAAAAAGAAAGGTTGGTGGTTTTGTTGCTCACTCTGAAGGATGTGGTGTAACTGCCACTTTGGGTAACTTACGTGCCCTCTTAGCCATACAGCAGCTCGATTAATGGTAAATAGCATTATATCTTCACACCGCTGTATTGTAAAATCATCTTCAGCATGCACAATTATTTAAGTTACACACAGAATCACAATATAAAGAAAGATGAGGGTACAACAGTCACAGACAGCCTAGAGGAAGCAGTTGTGAAAGCTTTCGCTTCCTCTTTTGTTGAAGCTTTCCTCTGTCGTGTCCCTCGTCTGTGTCGTCAGCTTTGTGGCTGTTACTTTATTTCCACATGACATCTACGAGCATAAACTTTTAAGCTTATTACAGGTAACTGTTTTTGACAGTCTTATATGCATTCGAATGGCAACATTTGGTGTGCGTTTGAAATGCACAGGAATAGATCTGTTTCCACTATTAGAGACTCTTTTTTTTACTACGGGCTTCCTGCACATGAAACTCTGCCTCTTTCATTCTGAACCTGTCCCCATTTTAACCCTTGCTTTGTTTCCAGTCCACCATGTCCAGGAAGGTTGTGAGGTCCAGTAAGTTCCGTCATGTCTTTGGCCAGGCTGTGAAAGCGGACCAATGCTACGATGACATCCGAATCTCTCAGATGACGTGGGACAGCAACTTCTGCTCCGTTAACCCCAAGTTTGTGGCCATGATTGTGGACGCCAGTGGTGGCGGAGCCTTCATGGTGTTGCCCCTGAGCAAGGTGGGTCACAGGAAACACCTCAGTTGTGTTGGCAAGGCATGTATCTGCTGCTTGGCTCTTTGTGTCCTTCTACTTCCTATAATACCATTTTTGGATGTGTTGTTTATTTTAGAATCTGGTTGGTACAATGGTTAGTTATTTCAACCCCATGCTTAAATTCTAAAACGTGAATACTGGCAGTCATTATCACACATTCAGCTGAATAAGGAAGTTTGCCGCTGACTTTGAGTCTTTCTACACGTCACTCACTCTGCTGTCGAGAACTTTTCGCCATATTAGGAGTTTGTTGTCAGCTCAGTGAGGACAGGATGTGGCTTCAACTCAGTTATTCTACTGCCACTCATGGAGTACGTTAGGTGACTTGAAACCCTTTACTGTGTTTATTGAAAAAGTGGAAAATTGCAAACATTGTTTACGGTCATCTGAACATCTGAATTTGTCAAAGATTGTGAACTAAATGAAGCTTTGTTTTGGATTGCTTGCACGTTCCCTCAGGCTTCTGAATTCTTATACATAGGCTCTCTGCAGGTCTTGAAAAGTCTCTAGTCTCTATTCAGTTTCATCTTAAATAAATTGGTTGGTTCCTCATTGGTTAATCCATCCATCAAAGGACGTGCACAAGGTCAGGCCCTTTTTGAGTGAGCTGCCCCTTAGGAAAATAAATATTAATAATTGTTTAACTTTTTGATAGGCATGCCTCAGCGGGACACAGAGATGGGGCGACCCAGAGCCATAAAAAAAATAAGGCGCACACATGGCATCCAAAGCATAATTAGGTTGTTTTTTTTAATGATTTATTCAGGTGTGAAAACTTGACAGCATTAAAACAACTACATTTGCAGAAGTAAATAGGCTTAATGCAGACAGATGGCATACGTTTAGAAAAAGGTGCATTTTCAGATTAACCCAGTTCATTTTGGCCATCGGCTTTATGTTACTTTTTTTATTTTATTAATCTTTAAAATTTTAAACAATTTACAAAATGTGATATAAAAATAATTGTTCCTACCATATTGTTCCTACTGGTTTTCCATCATACTTTCATACTTTGGCCGATACGACAGTGAAAAAGATATTAATTTGCATTCTATGTGAAAAGTCTTCAATTCAACTTGATGAACCCTGCAGAATCCACATTATTCATGGTCCTATCTCTCGTGTATTATACAGTTATCAAGGGAAAATAATTAGTAAAGGGACCAGTGGGCGTGAAATTGCTGAGAAATTTACTGCAGACGTGGAGATACTCATCCTGTTTTGAGGTGAATATTAGTGCTATTATGTTCCTCTCATCTTTCTTTAAGGACAAACTGAAAACCTGTTCAGTTTTTTAAACGTATAAACCAATAAGTTAATAAACAACCACAGACCTCAGTGGAGCCAGATGTGATCTATACAATATGCTGAAAAAGTGGTTAAAAACGTCTCAGACAGATGAAACCCAACATTAATGATCATGATGCCGTGGGTCAGGCATGATGTTTGGAGGGAGGGCAGCCCAGATTGGGACAAGGAAGGAGAACCAGAAGACCCAGAAGAACTCCTGGGCCCTGATCTCCTCTCTAACCCAGTTACTAGACATCAGGTGTAATTGGAGGCACAGCTGTGGAATTTGTATCAGCTGATTATCAACTTCCTCCTCCCACCTTGACTAAATCATCAAGGCCTTTTTACTCCATCATAGTTGTGTGTAACCTTTCAGTCCCTTGAACACTTGTGTTTTTTTAGAGTTGAACTCACCATCCTTCTCTGTGTTCCTGTCTCTGCAGACCGGGCGTATCGACATGTCCTACCCCACGGTGTGCGGCCACACGGGGCCGGTCCTGGACATCGAGTTTTGTCCTCACAACGACAACATCATTGCCAGTGGCTCTGAGGACTGCAGTGTCATGGTAGGCATCACTATAATATAACAGAATCTTTCAGCTTTCACTAAAGCGTGACGTGACGTTTTGTTTGGTTTCCTTGCGAAATAGATTTGGGAGATCCCCGATAACGGGCTGACCACGCAACTCACAGAACCTGTGGTCAAGTTGGACGGCCACTCCAAGCGCGTTGGCATCCTGAGCTGGCACCCCACCGCCCACAATGTGCTGCTGAGTGCAGGTGATATTACACCTCATGAACCCGCTGAAGCCACAGGAGCCCCCGGAGCTGCGTTTAATGATCTGACAGAGAGCTCCTGGCTCGTAGATTAGAGGAACCAGGGTGCTGTAACATCACAGATGTTTTGTTGAATGAGATTCACACCTTCTTTGAACAGGAAGTTCTCACAACCTCCACCCACTTTGTTCACTCTGAACCCTGATCAGCGCTCTTACTGAGGCTCACAGCATTACCAGGACTCCTTAAACTAGTGTTAGACAGCAAACGCTTCCAAAATACCAACTGCTAAGTCACTAGGACAGGGCAATGTGGTTAAAAATGATAATATCATGATATTCATTGTAGATAAACCATTATTTAATTACTGACCAGCTGTAATTGCTGCTAATGTACAGTTCAAACCTTTGATTTCTGGATGTTCCAGCTTTTAAGCCTGGGATAAAGGTGATACATTTCTAGTGTAAGTGGGTCAAACAGTCTTTTAATGAAGTCCCGTTTCTATATGTGTCGCTCCTCTTTTCTGTGTAGCTATGGCAGCCATCACCAAACACACTAGAAATGTCAAACATGTCACTTCATGTTTATCAGTGAATATTTTCCAAGAATAAACTCAGCAACTCTGATTGGTTTGGGGAAGCCAGTGTGAAAGCTTTCATCAGAGTCTGAATCTTTTATGCCAGTCAGTGATAAAGACTTGCAAAACATCTATGCTTTTAATGAGAGAGTAAGGCATAATACCGTGACACTTACCTGGAATTAATTCGATTCATACAGTAGCTTTATAACGACCCACTGTGAATCCTCTGTTGTGTGCACGCAGGCTGTGATAACGTTGTGATCCTGTGGAACGTTGCCCGTGGGGAGGCCATGGTGAGGATCGACAGCGTTCACACCGACCTCATCTACAGCGCCTGCTGGAACCAGGACGGCACCAAGATTCTCACCTCCTGCAAGGACAAGACCATGCGAGTGCTGGACCCACGCAAGGGCACCGTCCTCATTGTAGGTTTCCTCCCCTTCCTTCCATCCTTCCGTCCTTCTTTCCTTCCCTTTAACACCGCACTGCCAAACAAGTCTTAAATTATATTGGTCAGCGAACATCTGAAGTGACATTTAACTCACAGACTGTAATCATTAGGGCTGCATCGTAGGATTTTTTTTTGTATTATTGAATAATCTGCGATTTATTTTCTGGATTCTTTATTAATTAGTTAGTAATTCTGTCCATAAAAGGTCAGAGAATAAAATAAAAAACTCACCACAATTTCCCAGAACTCAAAGGGACGTCTTCAAATTGCTTTTTTCGTAAAATATCTTACATTTACGGCCTTTTGAGAGTTTTGAGACTTATTATAATTATTATTATTATCGGTATTTTCGCTTAAAATATTAAGTGTTTCTTAAATTTGAGTGACATTTAAGTACATTTTTAATTAGCAGCATTATCAGTTTACTTCATTCATCCGATTATCATCTTTTTGCTCTAGCACATGGTAATAATGACAATAATAATAATAATAATAATAATAATAATAGAAGAGAACTGTTTTTGATATTCTCACGATACTAAATAATTATATTATTCAATATCTAAAATGTAATAATATGATATTATTTTTCTACTCATAAGGAGTAATTCTATTTCCATCCAGAACACGTATTACTATAATACAGAGTATCGTTGAATTGGACTCAATGAATAGTTCTGTTTGTAACACCTCCATCTCTGCTCCGCCTCTCACGCCTACAGGAGAAGGAGAGGCCTCACGAGGGCTCCAGACCTATTCGGGCTGTGTTCGTGTCCGACGGGAAGATCCTCAGCACAGGCTTCAGTCGCATGAGTGAGCGACAGGTGGCGCTGTGGGACCCAGTGAGTGTCAACAAACTGCATGTCCAAGTTCAAGACTTGTCTCTCACGTTCTTTCTTTTTACTTTACTATTATTCATCATTCTTATTCTTCAATTGTAACTCTTTTTATTGGAGTTTTCAGAGTGACACATAAAAAAAAAAAAAAAAAAAAACTTTAAAGTATTTTAAGTAAAAAATATTAAGAAGACATTAAAAACAGGAATACCAGTTCTAACTTTGGCAGGATTATGTTTTAATCTAATAAGAAAATAGGTTGTCAGAGCCTTTGAAGAGCCCCTCCAGATGTGTTTCTCAAATAGGGGTACGAGTACCCCTAGGGGTACTTTGGATTACTGCAGGGGGATGTGACATTTTTATTTAATGTTAATAAAAAAATAATTAGCAGTCATGCATAATTCCTAATATAATTACACAATAATAAGTTCAATAAATAATGCAAATCTAAGTTCAATCTAAGTGTGGTTTCAATAAACCACATGTCCTATTTTCAATTAAATTGTTAACTGCTGTAACTGTCAACTGCAACAACACACACAATCACATTCATGATGACACTTGTTCAGTGTGAAAGGGAGGCCAGTTTGGATATTGAATAACGAACCAATATCAGCTTAATGGATCAAAACATTGGTTTGCCATAAATTCAGGGATGTATTAAAACATCTGTTTTTCATTTACAAGGTTGTTCTTTAGTAAATCAGACACTAATGGTGCTGCATTGTAACCTTCAGCTTTATATAGTCTTTTTTTTAATGCCAAAAGGCTTTTGTGCTGGTCAGCGGGTACTTGACTGAAACATATTAAAATAGGGGTTATTGGGGAGAAACAAAATGTTTTATAACATAAAAATACTGTGCTTTGAATAACAATTTGCATTGATATATTTTCTACAAAAATGTTCAGTCACCTAGTTAAGAATTTTCAAAATGACATACTTTCAGCAACATACATACAAAACAGCCTTCTGGTGTTAAACTCTGCTCACACATCATTCTACACAGTGAAGCTCAGAAATCCAACTGAAATAACTATAATAATCATAATAAATAATTTTGATTACATGGAAATGTTGACAGTTGGACTTTTTGTGGTACTTTTCAAAATGTTACCAAACTATTACTCTGGAGTTATTTACTGTATTTACAACACTGCTGTTTCACAACTGCCAGCTTACAGCTCAAAGGGCGGTGTTGCTCTGCAATGTCCCGCACACACATCAAGCTCAATTAAATAAGTCCTCGGCTTACAGTCTGCTCGAGCAGCCTTTTTCATACAGGATCTTGTATTGGATATAATCAAACGTTTAACTCTTTGTATCTGAATCTCTTCTCACAGAATAACTTCGCGGAGCCTCTGACCCTGCAGGAACTGGACACCAGCAGTGGCGTCCTTTTGCCATTTTTTGACCCAGACACTGGCATCGTCTACGTCTGTGGCAAGGTTAGATTTAGATGTTGAAATAACCGCCTCTCCGTGTCTGTCCCATCCACACACACACTGCTGACGCTCACATCTTGTTCACAGGGAGACAGCAGTATTCGTTACTTTGAGGTGACAGATGAAGCCCCTTATGTCCACTACCTGTCCATGTACAGCAGCAAGGAGAGCCAGAAGGGGATGGGATACATGCCCAAGAGGGGCCTGGAGGTCAACAAGTGTGAAATCGCCAGGTAAAGGCATTCATGTCCAGTGGTGGAAAAAGTATTCAGATCCTTTACTTCAGTAAAAAAGACTAATAATAAAATAAATGACTTGCATTCAAAACTCCACTTCAGTAAAAGTATGTAAGTATTATAAGCAAAGTGTACTTAAAGTACTAATTGTGCCTTAAAATGTTCTCTGTCAGTGTTTTACTATTATATATAATGTTTCTGGGTTAATATTACTGCTGCATTAATGTGTATGTTGCATTTTAACACCTTTGTATACTGTTGGCTAGTTTAATGTATAGCAATGAATTTGTTATTATTAGATCATTATATGTTCTTGTGAGAACCACGTACCTCTAAAAAGAAAAACAAGCCTGTTTTTAGCTTCATTTTCCAGGTGAGCCAAGAGGCTTTTTACAGTTTATTTATCTTAAGTAGTAGGTGACACAACATCTCAACACATAAAGGAACATTCATTCTTAAGTTTATCACAAACATCAACACATCTGGAGTTACGTGGTTTTCACTGGACAGGAAGGGGAAGAACAATCTGAAAACTAAAGCTCTCAGACAAATGTAAAAAGTAAAATATTTACCTCCGTATGGTAAGGAGGAGAGGTATAAAGTAGTAGGAAATGAAAATAAAGTAAACTACAGTAAAGTACCTCGAATTTGTACTTAAGCACTGTACTTGTGTAAATGTACTTAATTACATCCTCCTCTTGTTACGTCTTTATAAAATCAAAAGTAGCGCCACATTTTTAGCTACGCTAGCGTTGTGCTACAGAGCTGCTAGCATGGCTGAAGACTTTTAGTCTTGTTGATGTACTTATACTACTAGTTTCAAAAGGAAACTGATTAACTCAAGCTAGGCGGACGCAAAAACCTAAAATATGAACAAATGTTTCTTCCTTCAGATTCTACAAACTCCATGAGAGGAAGTGTGAGCCTGTCGTCATGACTGTGCCCCGCAAGGTACAATATACACGACGTGTGCTTTTATCAATCACGATGAGTTTCTGGGTTTACATGTAGATTAATTTGTGCATTTCTGACCTTAACTCACTCTTTCCTTCCCTGCCTGTGCAGTCTGATCTGTTCCAGGAGGATCTGTACCCAGACACCATCGGCCCCGAGCCTTCAGTCGAAGCTGACGACTGGTTTCAAGGAAAAGATGGCCAGCCTATTCTGATCTCTCTAAAGGACGGGTTTACAGCAACCACCAAAGCCAAAGAGTTCAAAGTTCATAAGAGTCTCCTGAAGACCACAACTACTTCTGCTGGGCATCAACAGGATAACAGCGGGGTGAGACATTTAAATCTAAAAACTAAGTCACATTGAGGGTTCAAAGTGTTTCAAAAGTTGCAGTGGTAGAATGTAACCAAGTACATTTACTCTCAAGTAATGTAATTATGTCAAATTTGACTCAATTTCTGCTCATTTATACTTCTACTCCACAACATTTCAAAGGGAAATATTATTTATTTCACAGTCACCAGTTTTTTAGTTTAACACTGTTTTACATGCAGAGATCGAAATAATTTCAACTTAAATATAACATTAGTACCGCATATAAAGTTATTAAACTTCACAGCGCTCCACAGTCAGTGATAATGTTTAAATAACAACATATTTTTAATAATATAACACTTACATGCATAATGGTACTTTTACTTTTGATACTTTAAGTACATTTTACTGATAATGCTTCTGTACTTGATAAGTCTTCTGTACAGTTTTGATTGCAGGACTTTTACTTGCACCCAAGTATTTTTACAACACTGAATACAACACGTAACCATTTTTATTACTCTGGAAAATCATCCTACAATTCTTGGCTTGAAAATGAGTCCAACGACTGAACTTAAATAACAAATCTAGTTTTAACCAACTCAACTTTATTAATGTAACACTTTTCATGTCATGAAAAGTGCCTCACTCAACCAGATTAATGATTTCTGGAAAGGGACTTTGCTGTTGAGTTTTTCAAATGTATTTTCATTCTAGTGCTATATTGTCCTAAGGCACACGGGTGTCTCCAAAACTAGGCAACTCACACGAACACGGTCTAGATTAATAAATAGCACTACAGGTAACTGGGAATATGTAATCATATTGTAACTCTATCTGTGACTCTCTGTTTCTCAGGAGGTTCAGTCCTTGAGAAAGGAGGTGAAAGACCTCAACGCAGCGGTGGAGGAGCTGACCAAGCGCGTGAAGGAGCTGGAGAGCAAGCAGTAAACTAGAGCGGTTTGATAAACAACATATATATAAATCCAAAGTAGAAGTTAAGAGAGAAACAATGAAGCAAAGAAAGACATTAAGAGACAAGAGTACTGTTGTAAATCTGACTGAGTGAGAAATCTAGTTGTTTTGTTTTGTTTGGCTTGAATTTGTTTATTTGGTTTGTCTGCTCAATTTAAAAAAAAAATCCTATTTTAATATATGCATTTAGTTTGGAATAAAATCCTCCGTATTTTCAAAAATACTGTTTTGACTTTTTTTTGTGGAATGAAATACACATGAAACACACATGTTTGAATTACACCAGATTTTAATTATTTATACTTATCATCATACAAAATGAGAAACGAAACCAATGCGCACCAACAAATGTTTTATAAAATATTTGAAATGTCACATGGACTTTTAGAGTGCACACATTTTGAGCAGCTTTTTCTGACTGTAAATAATAGAAAACAGCAAAGAATGAATCGTAACAGACAAGTTATAAAACATGAAATATGGACAGAATGGTTGATCTTAACTATTTGTAAAAAGGAAGGACAGGTCTTCTATACTTAAATGATGAGTTTACTGTAGAGCTTAGATTATAGTTTTTCTTCTCACAAACACGCTTTTCACATTTTCATAATCTTGAATTTGACTTTACACTTGGGTGTTTCAACATCTGAAGTCAAATGTTTCAAGGAAAATAAAGACTTTTAATTCTAAGATCACAAATTTGTGCGTAAGTTAAAGCATCTGTTTTACATAGCATATGCACAACCCAGCACCTAGTAAAACAGTTTTAAGATTCAAAATATCACCAACATAACTATGAAAATGAAAGAAACTGGAAATTGGAGACATGTTATTATCAGAATTCAGTATTTACAGACACTTTTTCTGTTTTTCCCCGAAAAACAACCCCTGGTGTCATCTACTTTGTTGCCCCCCAGTCTTTCACCAACTAAAACCCCCTGCCTTCCTTCTTGTCGAACACCTGTCCCCTTCATAAAGCCACTAAACGTAGTTTTTATTGGGGGCGGAGGCGGCGCTGTTGCTGTAGTACTTGGCGGTTCCACCGGAGCTGCCAGATTTGGGCCTGCTGAAGCAGCAGAGCAGACCTCCAGCCAGAAGGAGCAGCAAGCCGGCGGCCCAACCCACAAAGATACACGCTCCCAGCTCCTTCTTCTGGTTACCAGGCACCAGCTGGTTGTTGAAGTTTTGCACAACGTTGTGGGCAAACCAGCTGACGGGTATGAGCGCCAGGAGGCCGGCCAGCAGCAGGCACACCCCGGCCACCAGGCTGATCTTGGGCTTGGCGTCTTCGTTCTCTATGCAGGTGGTGAAGTCGGCCCCGCAGAACAGCAAGAGGAGGCTGATGCAGCACAGCATGCAGCTGATGATGGTCATGGCGCGGGCGGCCTGCAGGTCAGAGCTCAACACCAGCAGGGAGTCGTAGTTCTTGCACTGCTGCTGACCTGTACTCTGTACCACACAGCTCGTCCACAGACCGTCCTGAGTGCTCTACTCAACACACACACACACACGGAAAAAGAAAGGTCATTCATTTCATATGTCATTCATGTCCATTGGTGGAATGTAACTCTGGAATATTTAACTTTTTACTTTTATTTTATAATTATAGTTAACCCCTCCCCCCCTGTCTTCTCTGTTACATTAAATACTCACAAGTATGGTATATATATGATTGCGATCAGATTTTGATTCAGATGTGGCTGAATGCACAGAAGGTATGTGACATCACCTTTTTTCTTTTCTTTTATCATCTAGATTTAGTTGTGTAGTGTTTGTCTCCGTATCAAAATACCTGTCAATCAATTTGGGGGCGATGGCAGGTTTCACTCCTGTGTTTTAGGCTTGTGGGTCTTTAACTTTTTTTGTGATAGGGTTAAATATGCTATACTTCAAGGAAAG